>VONZ01000001.1:4822500-5355000 GCA_012976165.1 Labeo catla
TCAGCAGAGGATCATATTTCAGACAACAATTTCATTATTGTACTTAAGTACAATTTTAAATGATCTGTACTTTACTACTGTATTTTTATTGTGGTAAACTTTTACATTTAACTACGTTCCAAATCATAATGTAGCAATTTTAAATGATCTGTACTTTACTATTGTATTTTTACTTTGTTACTGTATTTAAGTACAATTTTAAGTTATTTGTACTTTACTGGTGTATTTTTTTATATATATAAACTAAAGTAGTATTTTTTACTTTATTACTGTACTTAAGTACAAATTTAAATGATCTGTACTTTACTAGTGCATTTTAATTTGGTAAAATTAACTACGCTCCAAATCATAATGATGTACTTAAGTACAATTTTAAATGATCTGTACGTTACTGGTGTATTCTTATTTTGATAAACTAAAGTAGTATTTTTTTTTTACTTCATTACAGTACTTAATATTTTTACTTTGTTACTGTACTTAAGTACCATTTTAGGTCATCTGTACTTTACTAGAGAATTTTAATTTGGTAAACTTTCCCTTAACTACATTCCAAATCATAATAATGTACTTAAGTACAATTTTAAATTATCTGTACTTCACTGGTGTATTTTTATTTTGGTATACTAAGGTAGTATTTTTACTTCATTACTGTACTTAAGTAAAATTTTAAATTATCTGTACTTTTCTGGTGTATTTTTATTTTGGTAAACTAAGGTAATATTTTTACTTTGTTACTGTACTTAAGTACCATTTTAGGTCATCTGTACTTTACTAGAGAATTTAAATTTGGTAAACTTTTCCTTAACTACATTCCAAATCATGATAATGTACTTAAGTACAATTTTAAGTTATCTGTACTTTACTGGTGTATTTTTCTTTTGGTAAACTAAAGTAGTATTTTTACTTCATTACTGTACTTAAGTACAATTTTAAATTATGTGTACCTTACTGGTGTATTTCTATTTTGGTAAACTTTTATTTAACTACAATCCAAATCATAATAATTTACTTAAGTACAATTTAAATTCTGTACTTTACTGGTGTATTTTTATTTTTACTTTGTTACTGTACTTAAGTACAATTTTAAATTATTATCTGTACTTTGCTGGTGTATTTATATTTTGTTAAACTAAAGTAGTATTTCTAACTTTGTTACTGTATTTAAGTACAATTTTAAATGGTCTGCTCTTTACTGGTAGTATTTTACTGGTGTATATTTATTTTGGTAAACTTCTACTTTTACTTAACTACATTCCAAATCATAATAATATACTTAAGTACAATTTAAATTCTGTACTTTACTGGTGTATTTTTTATTTTGGTAACCTTTTACTTCACTGTATTCCAAATCATAATGTACTTTTTATTCCACTATATTTAATAAAAACATGTCGTTCCTCCCTCCATTTCAAACTGGAGAAATCATCACGCACTACAAGACGTGATGCATCAACAAGAGAATTCTTTTCAATCGGTTGATTTAGATATTCGAAATTCTGACTCAAAATGAGCCAAGAACGTGGGATCCTCTGAACTTAAGCGTGGGCGTGACTGATGCCACGAAAAGTAAGTTACTAATGGCAAAGTTTAGCATTTAATATTTCATATTTAGCTCAATTCTGCCATCGGTGGAACAGGAGAGTAGATTAACGTCAGCGGACTTGAATGGACATCTTTCCGCAGTTAAAACAATATATCTTCTGATGTTCATTCATGTTTATTTCATGCTATAACTACTAAAGAGAAAGAAATTTAAATGATCTATACTTTACTGGTGTATTATTTCTTTGAATTTGTACTAATTCACCTGCCAATTGAACAGAGGCGCTACAGTGATCTGTCATGACACATTAAAGAGCCACAAAACAGTACCTATTGTTTGCATTCCTTCAAAAACCTTAACCTGCTCTGTCTTGTCTGTCATCTTGTCAGTTTTCTCTTAGCTCCGCAATGTATTTTTCACTGTGTGAGAACATCATGGCTAGTCGGACATTGCAACACTAACTAATAGGGGCAGATCTTTGCAAAGGGTCAATTGCAACATTTGTAGCTTCAGATTTTTTGATGGCAAGTTTACAATCTTGGAAGTTTCAGTTCAGAGAATATTAGTACCTTTAAAAACCCACCAAGTCATGTGTGGAGCTGTATGATCTTTAACATGCCTCACGGTACATCTCCAGTTAACACTATGCAAATGCTTAATATACTTTTTGGTACGTGGCTTCAAAAATCATTTGAATGAACTTTAATAAATCTTCTTTTTTAGTCTTTAAACATCTGGAGACGACTTAAGCTGAGATCAAAGCCAGCGTGCTGCAAATCCTCAAACTCCCTGTTCATCAAGCCATGAGATTACACAGACTCTCACTGACACTACGTGTACATTTTTCACATCAGAGTTTGCACATATGATCACACCTTTTTGAACGAATCTAGTGTGAAACATTGTCAACCACCTGGTTTTCACATGGCAGAATTTACAGAGGTTAAACTGCCGAAATGGCTGTTCGGCAATGAGACTCTCCTCCGGTAGTGCCAGAGGGATACAAGGGATTTTAAGAAGATTTTGTAACAAATGTGATGCAGATTTGACTTCTCAAGCTTTGTCTAAGACACTTTTTCTTTGTTTGCAGCATCTGTGCAAGGATTGCCATCCAATCTGTCTTGGGACTCAAAGAAGAAAATACACAAGGGAGCATTGTGGAAACTTAAATCTTGTCTTTTCTTTAATAACAGAAACAAAATACAAAAGAACTGAGGAGCACATTATGGCTTCAACATTAATCTTAGTTACTGACAATGTTTCTGTGAACACAAAAATACGTTGGCATGAAAAGGAGGGTTGCAACATCACAAATGGCTGCAATACAAGATGTTTTACTTTTACTTGTTTTCCGAATCCCAGCTTACACTGATTGGGAAATTTGGATGTTTTAAAACGTCACACTGATGACATCACAAGAGCACTGAGAAAGGGTCAAGGGTAACTGTGGAAACCATAGATGTGTTGGTATTGTTGAAGCTAAGTGTGAACCACATGAATGAGCCTTCAAGCTTGGGTTCATCCAAAAATTAAAATCCTGTCATTTGTTCACCCTCATCTTGTTCCAAATCAATTTGACAGATTTTCTTCTGTGATAAATGATGACAGAAATAAACTCGTTCTTTTTTGGGTGAACTATTCCTGTCATCAACTGCCCTAGTAGGACAAGCACGATAGATTCAAAAGACTGGTTCCTCATCTGACCTTGCTTCCGGTTCTTTGTGGAACAGAACGTGGAAACTACAGGCTAGAGAGGTTGTAATAACAAGATGACACCTTAGTTACCTCAACACATCCCAATCTAGGTTGTGCTATCCCACAGAGGTATAGGGAGTGTCACTGTGGTAGTTGTAGTCTGGGCAGACCTTCTGTACTAGCTTGTAGTCTGCACTGAAGAAGTCAATGTAGATGCAGATGACCTTGAAGGGCTTGGAGCAAAGCCAAGACACATGGCTTTGGGTCTGTTCCTGGAAACATACCCTGTTTGGGAAGTCACTGCAAACGGACGTCCTCTTGCTGCGGTCCGTCTTCTCATATTCCACTCGACAATTGAAGGCCTTATTGTCTTTGGGCACCTCTATGGTTTCCTGTTGAGTGATCTCAAAATCGACAGCCTTGGAGGGCGGGACCAGGCTGACGGACACGTTGCCCATGCCGGTGGAATTGTGGCGGAAATAAACGCTGAAGGTGCCGTTGCCGTGGTCCACAATTTTCCCTGTAATGAGAAGGTTTAGCTTGATCGTTTTGATGTTCGAATGGAAGTCGCCCCAGCCGAACATCTTCTTAAACTTGCCCGTTTTCACATAGGGACGCCGTTTGGCCCTCGAGAGGGTTACTTCGCTATCAGTGTGGTTGGATAACCAAGCCCACAGATCCAGTGCCCCAGGGTCCTGAGCAGTTTCACGGCTCTGGCTGTTAGATTGGGACGGGTGGGAGAAAAGCCGCAGGGATTTGAGAATCCCCGAACGAGAGCCATAAGGAGAGACACTTTCCTCCTTATCACTCTCTCCCCAACCCAGAGGAGACACAGCTGCTCTGAGCTCCGCTCCACATGTCACCTTCAAAGAAAAACCAAGAAGACAAATGTTAACCGAAGAGGTTGTAGAAGCTAGAAAAATAAGCATCCAATCCAGTCTTGTGGACTAAAATAAAGGTTTATCCTTAAGTCCACATTAAAAGATATTCAAAAACCACTCTGAGGGACTCTACCTCGTGAGAATTAACGGTATGCAAATAAAAATAGTTTTTTTGGGGTTTCTCTGACTAGTGGAACCTTTTGGAGAACTGTTAGGAAACCTTTTGAAGGTGTTTCAGATTTCCTAGTGTGTACTCAAGGAACGTTTTCTTATGATGAGGTTGCTGTAGGCACCATGTTCTTAAAAATAAAAGTTCTTTACCAGACATATATAGGGGCTTTCACACCAGAGAAACCTTTTCATTGTTCCTAGAACTATTGCTGGAAGTTCACGCTTTTTGGCGTGGAACTAGGAACGTATTTAGTTCTAAGAACTTGGTTTGGGGGAACTAAGTTCTAAAGGAACTTCCATTGACGTACACAGGGTTCGTACAGATATTGTTAAATGAAATTCCATGACTTTCAAAGACTTTTTGACTTTTGAAGTACTACTTTTTTGTTTTTTTAAGGACTTCAATCAGAGATCTCACTTACTGAACAATGTCTTCTCTTTCAAATGTAAAAAAAGGATAAAAAGATAAATAAAAACATACTAATAAAAAAATAGCAAAAAAAAAAAAAAGTGAAGCATACGTATTATTACTGAAGTATTACAAAGTATACTACACTTTTACTATAGTAAATCCACTGATAATTTTCTTACAGAATTTGTATTTGTGTATACTTTTTCTTTTTTTGTTTTTATAACTGTGCTGCCTTAATGGTTTGATGTTTTCTACTGTTTATTAAAAAAAAAAAACGTGAAAAAAGGAACCATTTCGAAATCCTGATCTGAAACGCAATACATGCTCCGAAGTCCCGAACTGAATCAAATGATTCGTGATCCATGCTCCGAAGTTCCGATCTAAAGCAAATGATTCGCAATCCACACTCTGATGTCCAGATCTAAATAATAATTCCGATTCAGAGATTCGAAAAGATTCGTTTCACTCATCACGCTTTTAAAAATCATTACAAGCAATGTCGAAATTCGAAAATGAATGGCTCTTTTAATTTGATCTTGTAATTTGAGATCTTTTAAGTTCTGATCCGAAACAAATGATTCATGATACTTGAAAAAAGGTATGATGTTTTTTGAAAAGATATGTGCTTATCAAAAAAAAAAAAAAGAAACTTATTTCATAGATACATTGTCTTTCAATAATTCAAGCACTTTTCAAATACTTCATCAGGAATATTGCAATTTTCAAGGGTTTCAAGCACTTTAAGCACCTCATACGAAC
The DNA here is from genome assembly GCA_012976165.1 of Labeo catla. Classification (NCBI taxonomy): domain Eukaryota; kingdom Metazoa; phylum Chordata; class Actinopteri; order Cypriniformes; family Cyprinidae; genus Labeo; species Labeo catla. Next base: position 4,827,962 of record VONZ01000001.1, read on the forward strand.
CCTGCGTAAGTGTACGCTGATTATCCAAACGCATACGAAACACTGGCTACCCGGAATTGTTAAAAAGCCGTGTACACATATTTACTTCACTGTCTGTACCGATAGCCTCGTGTGCAGCATGCCAACATATAGCACTGTTGCGCTACGAGTGTCCCGAGTTCGAATCCCAGTTTGAGGACCTTTCCCGATCCCATCCCCTTCTCTCTCTCTCTCTCTCTCCCACTTCGCTTCCTGTCAGCTATGATCTGTCCTATAATAATAAGGCCAAAAAGGCCAAAAATAAACCTTAAAAAAAAAAGTTTACTACACCGACATGGAAAAACGGCGTTAATAACAACATTTAGCTACCTGTTGTCTACAGTGTTTTGTTCTTTTCTCAGCCTTGATGATATGTAACACTGCAAGTTGTCGTACAAAATTTAGTCAGAATTTCATGCTCTTTTAATCACGTAAATTGTGTTTACATTCTATTTCTGTTATCATGAAACCCACAACACACAACTAAAATTACACAGATCGCGGCGTCCTTCATTCACTAGTGTTTGACGTTTGTAAATGGCACAAACAAAGATGTCGCTGTTGGCAGCTTTAGAGTTCCTGCTGCCGGTGCAAATGCAACCAGGAAAACGGCCTGAGGGGAAAATTGGTTCTCTAGGAAGCACCATGCTGGCTAGTTCATAGAACTGAGTGGTGCGAAAGCACCTTATGATTCCATGAGCAACCTTTAACATCCATGGAAACTTTCCATTCCACAAAAGGTTCTTAATAGTTGAAAAAAGAATCTTCAGATTTTTTAAATGTTCTTCACACTAAGAAAGAATGATACTTTTAGAAAATGGTTCTTCAATGGCATCGCACTTTTGCAAGCATTTTTAAAAAAATGCAAAATGAGTTTTTACAGAAACTGATTTACATTTTGAACATTCCTTCCTTTTAAAAAGGGTGCCTAGAGGTTCTCCAGAGGGTTCTGCCATTGTAGCAATCTACAAAACCCTAAATAATGCCTCAAGCGTCTTTACATGAAAAGCGGTCAATCTATACCACACTGTTAAAATGAGAAGATGCTTGAGGCACGATCCTGTCAAAGCAGAAAAAAACGCTTTAGGAAATTGTAGGAACATTTTTTAGGCTGCATCAATAGACCACAAATGTGTACTAGAAAATAAATTATTTAATGTTTAAATTTAGTGCACATTTATATTTTTTAAGAGCTCCCAAAATACCACAAACACACCTCAGATGCATTATAAATGAATAATCTACTAGTATATCAAGAATAAAATTACAGCTAGCATGTTGAAGAAATCATATGAGATGCATCACTACATTAATAATCAAAACATAAAGAGGGGATGGGAAACTGAAAGCTGCATGAGACAGCTTTGTTTTAAATGATGCAAACAGGATGTAACATCTCCAGAGCACTGTAATGCAGGTTTACTACCGACTCAATAAACACCATCTACCTCAAGCCTAAGACTCACACCCAGAAAAACGGGTTCCTAAAACACACCCATTGTAGTCTAGAGATGCATATTAGCACTACAGCCAATCTATGAGATATTACTTTGTTTTGCACTGCAGGCATGGTGAAATATGAATGAATGGAAAACAGCACAGGAAAGACCAAAGGAGGAAGATCAGGGAGGAGCTGCCCTACTCTCATTCTCTCCATCTTTCAACGAAGCTCAAAAGCCTCTCACATAGACATAATTTGATAGAATGAAAGCATGTATATGTCCCAAATGGCTGTTTAGTTCCCATCTCCCCAAGTCTATCGTCAGCTTTCTCCATCATTTCTCCATCATTTCTCTTTCATTTTCAGAGATAAAAAAAACAGGGGGTAGATATTTATGAGACACAGATCATTTGTGCCGTACACTTCACAATTCAAACCCCGCGATGGTGAATGAAAACTGAAATCCAATTCCACAGTTTGTTAATTTCAGTACTGTGCAAATTCATGATCCACAGAACAAAATAACTACCGAAATCGAAGGTGAGGAGAGACGAGAGATGCGAAATGTGTAAAATGTAGGAGAAAATGTTACCAGAAATCACAAAAAATGAAGCCGAGCAAAAAGTAGTTAATTCTGGTGAATCATAATAACCCTGTGGAAAGAATTAATGGAAAAAAAAAATAAATAAATAAAAATAAATAAATAAATAAAAAAGAAAGAAAGAAATATCTTAAATATATATATAATTTTGTACATTTATTTATTTAGAGATTTATTTAGAGATTAGGGACTTGCACTTAATCTTAAGTAAATACATTTTATTACAGTTCAAGGATGGAAATAAATTAAGGGGGAAAAAATGATAAAAATCTGACTTTGTGATTGAAGTGAAAGAAAAGTCTCTCGAGAGAGGACTTAGGTCTGAACCACCACACAGGTTGTCATTTCATCTTAAACTGACTTAAACTGGTTTCTGGGATAAAGTCTTAAATTAAAATCTGCACTGGGTTTGTGAAGTCAGTTCATATGCGTTAAATTTAATCTTTAGAAATAAAAACACAATCACACAAATTTTGTTCTCCGATGAGAAATAAGCAAAACTGATGGATTAAGGGCCTTGCGGAAAGTGGATTATTCAAAGACTTAAAGAGAAAATGAGACAAAAAAGCCATGGCATATACTAAAGGCGTATTTGGATTACACTAACTACTTTGTCTTCCCAAAAAAATTAAAAATAAAATAATACAAATAAAAAAGCAATAAATATATAAAAACAGTAATAATATATTATTAAAAATATTTAGAAAACTATTTGTTTTTGCCTTGTTTTGTAAATACTACCCTACTTAAAAAAACAACAATGAAAACGACAGTTAATTAGTTGCAATAATAATAATAATAATAATAATAATAATAATAATAATAATAATAATAATAATATACAGTGTCTTTTTTCATTTTTCATCAGTAATACAACCTGGGAGAAAAAAAGGTTGTTTATTTTTGGCAAACGAAATACTGCAGTAGTCACATATTGTTTTAATTAAATTAATGTAAATAAAACTCATACCATGTGTAAGCAGAGCATAAGCAGGGCAGAGTAACACTGGCACATCTTCATGTGTTTTTTGAGTCCAGATCTGGCTTAGTAAAGATCAGGTCCACTCGTGGCAAGGTCTCGAGTCAGTATTCCTAAAAACACAAAACCTGTCATGCTTCAAGATATGAGGAAATATACAAAATTAGTGTTAAAAAACAACAAATAATACAAAATGATCAAACTTTATATTTACTCATGTAACAGTACAATTATGTTAGCGTGTCATTAACAAACGTCTTAAAACGTCAAAACGTAATTAATAAAAGCTATAAAACTGGTCAAGTTTATTGTTTTAATTAGCCTTTTACCATTTGATCAACAGTTTAACTTTTTTTTTTGAAGATTCTGTGGTGTGAAAAATAAATGTTAAGAATTACAAACACACCATTTGGTCTCTCAAATAAAATAAAAGTCATAAAACCATGTTTAAATAAATTAAAATATTGTATATAAAATAAATGACACTGCGTGTCAAGTTCACTAACATGTACTGAGCAATATTAAAGTACAAGCAATTATTTTGAGAACAGGTTTGTATTACATACAATAGACACAACAAACGAATGCAAAAAGTGTTACAAAATTAGCAAATTTTGTTTAATATGATTAACAGTAAACTCACCTTTTTACTGTAGAGTTGGACGCATGCATCTCTGTGCGGTAAGCATCCTTATAGTGTAGTTATCAGATGCTAAAGACAAACATCGCTCCTCGACAGTCCGAACTCAAAGTGACCAGCAATAAAAACTTCTCTGCATTTGATTAAAACAATATAATCTTCTTCTTAACTCAGCGTGGCTCGTGTCCAGCTGCATTAAATCCTCTTAGCTCTGCTCATCTGGCTGCGTGCCTTTCCTCTGCAACACTCACATATCCTAACACGATTATGCGTGGATGTGATTGTCCATCCAAAAGAAAAAAAAAATTATAATACAACTGCTCTCTAAACAGTCCCCTGGGTAAAAGTCCGGTTTTGCTGCATCCTTGCCCGCTCGCTCTTCCTAAACTGATGTTGTGTGATGGATCAGTGCTCTTTTGGGTTGTGACAGTGGAGTCACTGAGCCCAACCCCTCAACATCAGCACCAATAACAGCACACATCACACTTTAAAGCTTTTTTTTTTATGTATGTAAAGCCATTTAAAAGCACTGTGTGTTAACTCGGTGCTAGGAAGCACTTTGATGGTTCATAAAACAGCAGAAGACTTGCCTTGTGGGCAGAGTTTAGATTTTTATGACAAAAGTGCTTTTCAGAAGCATTTTGGATCTTTTGTCATCGTGAGACTCTGCAAAAAAATGAAAACACATTTTATGTAAATGTAACAACATGTTTTTTAAATAAAATAAAATAAAATATGTTTGTCTTACCCTACATAGTGTGCTGCTGGGGCTTCTTGTCACACTTGGGCTAAGTTAAAATTACAATAATTTAAAAACAAGAAAAATTCTGAAAGAAAAAAACAAAAAAAAAAAAGTAAAAAATAACATTCAAAAATCAAACCATTGTTTTGCCACATTTTATGTAAACATAACACATCAAATGTTTACATTTCCATAGTATTATATTAAGATTTTTTTTTTTAAATATTGGGATAGAATGTTTCTGAGGGTGGCTTTTTAAAAAAAAAAGCTATTGAAAATTTAACCCAAAATAAAATAAAATAAAATAAAACACGTTTGTATTACCCTACATAGTGTGCTGCTGGGGCTTCTTGTCACACTTGGGCTAAGTTAAAATTACAATAAGTTAAAAACAAGAAAAAAAAATGAAAGACAAACACCAAAAAGCAAACCTTTTTTTTTTTTTTGGCACATTTTACGTAAACATAACATCAAATCTTTACAAGTACAGTTTTATGTTAAGATTTTTTGTTGTTTTTAATTGGGATAGTTAATTTGATAGTGTAAGTCTCAGAGAATGTTTCTCAGGGTGGCTTTTTAATAAAAAGCTATTGAAAATGTAACCCAAAATAAAATAAAATAAAATAAAATGTTTGTCTTACCCTACATAGTGTGCTGATGGGGCTTCTTATCATAAAAATTACAAGAAGTTAAAAACAAAAAAAAATTATGAAACACAAAACACCAAAAATGTAAAACATAACATCCAAAAATCGAACCATTGTTTGGCCACATTTTATGTAAACATAACACATCAAATTTGTACACTTCCATAGCATTATATATAAATATATAGTTAATTCAGTAGTGTGTACGTCTCAGAAAATGTTTCTCAGGGTGGCTTTTTAATAAAAAGCTACTGGAAATTTAACCCAAAATCAAACAAAACAAAAAAAAAACACACGTTTGTCTTACCCTACATAATGTGCTGCTGGGACTTTTTGTCACACTTGGGCTAATTCAAAATTACAATAAGTTAAAAATGAAAAAATATGAAAGATAAAACACCAAAAATGTAAAATGTAACATACAAAAAAAATTAAAAAAAAAACTATTGTTTCCCCAAACAAATGATAAAGTTTGTAACATTTAATGCATGCAACAACTTGCCCTTTTATGAAAAACCACAAATTAAATCATAACATAGCAGACCCCTCTCTTCAATAAAAAAAATTAATGATTAAGTAAATAAAAAAGAAATTAAATTCAAATTCAAGGTTTTGCAAAAAAACAACAACAAAAAAAAAGCTAGTGAAATTGATCCTTTGCCTCAAAAACCTTCTACATTTTATATATTATATTATATTAATATATCAGCCACAATCATTAACAATAAAAATCGTTCATTAGAGTCAAATAAATGAACAGTTGTATCTAAACGATTTGCATACACTCTTTACACCATTTTGGGTTCCCCAAAGAACCATTTGTTTTCTTAGTGTAAAGAACATTTTAACAATCTGAAAAACTTTTTTTTCATAAAGAACATTTTCATGAATTTTAAAGGTTCTTCACGGAACCATTAATTCCAATAATTTTTATATTTTTAAGAGTTTATGTATTGCTGACTCTAAAGTATACTTATCTATTTGAAACTAGTGTTATAACCATTTTTGCCAACAACTGAAAAACAGGACCTCCTGCATTATGTACAGACTCATGTTAGATGTCAAAACATGTTTAGTCAATGTGATTCACGTGTTTAAGAAGTCGTATGTTGTAATAATTAAAAATGGTTTAAGAAACTACAGACGAGTGAAGATGTGAAAGTTTGTTTGGAAACAGCTCCGCTCTGTGGTTATTTCAGTAACTGCAGTTTAAGCCACTGTGGAGTTAACAGCACAGACAAACAGGTGAGGAAATGCAAGATTTATTTACTCATGCAAATGCAAATGTTAGAAGACAAACAAATGAACAATGCAATAAATAATGGCAGACTTTTTTTTTAGAGTTCTAATCTATTAATTTAGTTAACAGAAGCTGCAAAACTTGACAGCAGTGTTGCACGTCTCTTCAACGACTAACAGAATTAATTACAAAACTTCCACTGAGTCATTTGCAGGACTCCTTAATAATCTGGTTCTGATTCTTCACCAGCGTGGCTAACATGGACATAAAGTTGGGCTTCTGCATGGCAGGTTTTGTAACACCAGTCGCACAGACTTTCTTCTGGTTCCCTCGTTTAATCTTGGGCTTCACACTGAACAGATCTGTGGGCGTCCTGAACCCATCCAAATCCTCAGAAATCTCTTCCTGCTGCTCATTCTGGGCTTCACGAATCGCTCCACATTTGTGCTTCTGCCGAGGGCTTTTCCTCTGCTCCACAGTTTCCACAGCAACAGTTTCAGGCGTGTCATCAAACTTAAGCACCCGCCGCGTTCCGTCTACGCCATCAGACACTTCCTGCTTGTTCAATTTGCCCCAGACATTAGTCGTCCTCTGTTTGCTGGAGGCATCTGAGGTCTGCTTCAAATCTGCATTTAATCTTGAAATCTTATGATCTACAAGCAGTTTGTCCTCCTGCGTCACACTGACACTAAGGTCGAGTGGAGAAAGCTGCTGAGATAATGTGTTGTTTAATGAAGGCTTCCTTTTCACTGAAGATTTCCAGCCAGCAAGGGGCGGCCAGACCAGAGATCGTGATCTTTTACGATGCCGTGACTTTGCTTTGGTAATGGACAGGTTGGTCTGGATGGAGAGCAGATGCTTGCAGCGACGCAAATTCCTAAACATGTGTATACAAAAATTATTTTACTAAATACATATACGCACAATGCTGGAGTATTTTTCATCTTTCTTTGAACATTAAAATTGTAAGGTACACTGTGTTAATACACTACCAGTCAAAAGTTTAGAACAGTAAGATTTTTAATGTTTTTAAAGAAGTCTCTTCTGCTCACCAAGCCTGCATTTATTTAATCCAGTGTACAGAATAAACAGTTACATTTTGAAATATTTGTACTATTTAAAATAACGGTTTTCTATTTGAATATATTTTAAAATGTAATTTATTCTTATGATTAAAGCTAAATTTTCAGCATCATTACTTCAGTGTTTACATGATGCTTCAAAAATCATTCTAATATGCTGATGTTCAAGAAACATTTATTATTATTATTATTATTATTATCATCATCATTAACATTTAAAACAGCTGAGTACATTTTCTTCAGGATTCTTTGATGAATAGAATGATCCAAAGACCAGCATTTATCTGAAATAAAAAATATTTTTATACCATTCATAAAATACTTATTTAGCAAGGATGCTTTAAATTGATCAAAAGTGATCATGAAGATGCTACAAAGGATTTCTATTTCAGATAAATGCTGTTCTTCTGAACTTTCTATTCATCAAAGAAACCTGAAAAAATTCTACTCACCTGTTTTCAACATAATAATAATAATAACAACAACAACAACAATAATATTAATAAATGTTTTTTGAGCAGCAAATCAGAATATTAGAATGATTTCTGAAGGATCATGTGACTGGAGTAATGATGCTGAAATTCAGCTTTGAAATAACAGGAATAAATTACATTTTAAAATATATTCAAATAGAAAAAGTTATTTTAAACAGTAAAAATATGTCAAAATTGTACTGTTTTGCTGTACTTTGAATCTAATAATTGCAGGCTTGGTGAGCAGAAGAGACTTTAAAAATACTGAAAATATTACTGTTCAAAAACCTTTGAATAGTAGTGTATAAAAACAGTTATTTGTCATTTTTAGTTATTTTGCTAATTCTAAAGCAAACTGACAAACTGTTGCTTGAAGTACAGTTGAAGTGATGGGGTTATAATGGAAATCACTCTGAGTTAACTTGGTTTTCACATTTGCCAGTATAATAAGCAGCATCTTCAGTGTTCGATACAAATAAAGTCTACAGGATTGAATCGAACCACCTTAATATTTATGCATAAATATATATAAATATTTTTAAAAAAATACAGAAATATAACACTTTTTTTTTTTAAGAAAAGTGACAGTACAGACATTTATAATGTTACAAATGATTTCTATTTCAAATTACTCTATTTAAAATTCTTTTGAAATTCATCAAATTCATTTTCTATTCATCAAAGAATCCTGAATTTTTTTTTTTATCAGTTTCCACAAAAATGTTAAGCAGTGTTTTCACTGCTTAAAAATGTTACTTAAGCAGAAAATCAACATATTTGAATGATTTCTGAAGGATCATGTGACACTGAGGACTGGAGTAATGATGCTAAAAATCAAATTACATTTTAAAATATATTAAAATATATTAAAATAGAAAACATTTTCTTTAAATTGAATAATATTTCACAATATAACTCTGTTTACTGTTTCTGATCAAATGTAGCCTTGGTGAGAATAAGAGTAGAGAACGATACTGTATTAATTTAAAAAAACATTTTAAATTAAATTGTATTACAAAAATCTGTCATACTACTAATAATAACCAACAATCATACATCAATAAATAATATTATATTACAATTATTCATGTTCAAAAACAAAACAAAAAAAATACAAAATGGAAAACCGACAAAAAAAAAAAGACCATCATCGTTGAAGTAGACTGTTTTCAACCCCAAATCATTATGAATTAATTCTGATAATGAATGATACATTGACTCACCTCTGCTGAAACACATGAGGTCTGGAGCAGTTTGTCTGAGCTCTGTTGACGACTGCACAATCAAAGTCTCCTTCTAACAGCTTCCTGATCCGACTCAGGCTTGCCCACAATAATCTGAGGATCAACATTCACACAATTCACATTCAACCTAATTAACATATGATTATTAAAGTGGTAATTCACTGATGGCAAGATGGGCTTATCCTACTGACTTTGCTGATAATTCTTGTACTTTTTGGGGATCCCCCACCTTCTTATACTAGTGATCATCTTTTTTATGCTATATTATTACCAAAAATTGGACTTTTTTGGCACCTTGTTTCTTTTAATTAGCTAGGTTTTTTTTTTTTTTATTGATTCTAAACTTTTTCAGCTAATTGATCTAAGCTTCTGTACCTTTGTTTTTTAGTAAATATAGCTAAAATTATTCACTTTTTTTTTTAATGAGGTGAATAATGAGGCCTAAGACCAATCAGTTATAAAAAAAAACCCTGGACTTTCTATAATAAAATCTCTCTACAGAAAAATTGTATTAATAATAATCGTGTTACATTAATGTAGAACACATCGTACCCCTTCTCTCGATGACGGCGTCTGTGAGGATGCCACTTCTTAAGCAGAACCCAAACATCACAAGATAAAGATGCTGGATCTAATATACAAAGAAAAAATATTTTCAGTATCACAATAACATGATTGATATAACACACTAACACGCGTTTCATTTTTATAAAAGCACAACTGAAATATTTACTTGTATCTCTGCTTTTCTGTATCGGGACTGGCTGCTTTTTCATCTTGTTAAAAAGTCTCTCGCATTCCCTGCATCTTACAGTATCAACTGAACGACAAGGTGAGCTGGGACCCGATTCCACTGTGAGATCAGTACTGGATTCGTCCAAAATACACTCAAGCTCTTCTTGAGACTCAATCTCAATCTCAGAAGTATTAGCCCTCTCCCTGAGCTTCTCTAGAGTGTCCTCAGCCATTGAACCAGGAGCCAAGCAGATCTTCTGAACCGCTTCATGTTGGGGTTCCACAACGGAAATCGGCCTCTCATCTTCTTTTCTCGCTCGACGTAATGCATCAACTCTACTCTTCCTTACTGGCCGCTTCACATTTTGAATGACAGGCACATGGTCTTTTATTTCTTCCACACTGTCTGACTGACTAGAGTCAGTAGTGTCACTCAACACCACAGAGATGCTCTCAGTGTCCTTCACATGTTCTCGCTGACGAAGCCGTCGGCTTCTCAGGACTGTGTTGCGCCGCAGTTTCATAGAGACAGACTTGGTAGTAATCTCACTGAGAACCAAGACATTCACCTGTGATACAGAATCAGAAAAAATGAACAATTTATTAAACAACATCATATATAAGTTACTAAGCAAAAGACCTTGTCTAGGTAATGGTTTTGACTTATTGGAGTGATTTCTACCTCACTGTAGCATCCTGACTCTTGTCTTGGAGAAAAGTTAGTGAAGTAGTGGTAATACTCCCTGAAAACAATAGCCATCAATGACTAATTCTCAGTTTGACTAACTAGTCATCAAAGTTCTGGTCACAAATCCAAACAACATAGATTAAGTAGCACATTTGATTCACTAACAATAATTGTTTCTTGGTAAGCAGTTTAACGTTACTACATATTGTAACGTTACTGTGGTAAACTTCAGCTCTTTAAAACTTAATTTAAGTAATATTGTTACGTGTAATCTGTTAATAAAGGACTTTAATCCTTAATCACCTCTCAAATAGCATATTTTCATTGTTTAACTCGAAATATTTTATTTGTACTTTGTTCGTTTTGGTTTGTTTGACTGTCTGGTGAAGCAATGGCACTCTTTGAATAAGAATAAAACACATTTCTTACTCTCTCTCGAAATGTCGACAGTCTGTTTGTTCCAAGAACACGTCCAACACGTCCATCGCTTTAAAACGGAGTCTAAAGGGGATCAATCCGAAACGAAAACGCCGTTTTCTGTTTACCTCAGTATTGCTGGGCTATTCGCGCGCGATCACGTTTGAGCCAGCCTCCTGTCATCAACCGGAAGCTGTAGTTCAACTAAAGCAGCCATAAGGGGGCGCTCCAGGGTGTTTTTAAATTATGCTGGGCTTGAGAAAGCCTACATACTGATATTCTATTTAAATGTTGAATTCTCACTAAAATTTCTGACTGTAACTCTTCCTAGAGCTTCCAAGCTACCACTCGAAATGATAGGTTTTAAGTTTCTCTTAAAGATGAAGTAAATTTTTCTGATAATTTACTCACTCCCATGTCATCCAAGGTGCTTTCATGTCTTTCTTTCTTCAGTCAAAAAAGAAGTTTTTTGAGGAAAACATTGCATAATTTTCTCCACAAAAACCTCCCAACAGATTGAAGGTCCAACAGTTTCAGTAAAGCTTCAAACAGCTCTACACGATACCAGCCAAGTAATAAAGGCCTTATCTAATGAAACTATTGGTCATTTTCAAAAAAAACATATATACATATATTTTATAAAAATACAAATATATACTTTTTAAACCAGAAATGCTCATCTTGTACTAACTCAACCTCACACATTACGTAGGCAGGAGAGTATTTACAAAGCTAACATGCGAAGAAAAAGGTAAAAAAAACGATGTTGGACGATTTTGAAGTTGGAGGAGAAAATGAGAAAAGTACACAGATGAAGTTGTTTACGATTACACAATGCGTGAAGCATGCACATCGCCAAGGTAGTGCAAGATGAGGATTTGTGGTTAAAAAGTATACATTTTTTCATTTTTTTAAGAAAATGACAGATTGTTTCGCTAGATTAGATGCTTTTTCCTCGGCTGGGATTGTGTAGAGCCAAAAGATTTTTTAAATGATTGTACTTTGTGTCTCACGTCACATTATAACATGGAAAAAAAACACAAAATACATTTAACTAGATGTAATAATTAGATTTTATTTGTGGTCATACAAATGCATAATGTAGACTAAAATACAGTACTTCCCTTCAAAAGTAGCAATACTTCATAAACATAATGAGAAACAACAGGACAAAATGAAATGATAAAGACAGCCAGAATTCACAAACACTTGACATCTTTACTGTAAATGTCCATGAAGAAGAAAACTTAAAATTTTGCTCTTACAACCTACAACAAAATTAAAACATTTTTCTTGACTAAAACAAATGTCAAGCTAAGTTCTCTTTTATATTAATAACTGACCCCTATGAAATGAATGAAAATTCCAATTCTGACTTTAACCTAAAAAATGATTAAAATGCATGATCTGCCAAGTTACCTGTGCAAAACATCACAATCTATAGAAGTGCACATACTTAGCTTTGTTTGCATGCTAGTAACAGACTATAAGTTCATTTTTACATGATTTTCAGAGGTATTTTGTATTGTATGTTTCATTGAATAAAAGCACCTGTTAAATAACACATTTTGAGTAATTTTATAATGTAATAAGGTATAGGATACAGTTAAGCCTCAAAGCTTACAATAACATAACAGTGCTATGTTTAACTAGAGACACGGTATAACACAGATAAGCCTATAAATGCCCTATAGACATAAAATTTAAGCACCAATTTAAATAAAACAAAACAAAACATTTCTATGAACACGAATGATAAATTATTTAAATTAGTTAGCCAAGTAATTAAAATCACATGTAGAGTTTCTGTTGAAATAATATATTAGATTATTTATAACTAATTATTAGTTATTTGCATTTCACATTTCTTACATTAGAACTGTATACTTCAAACACTGAACATCACAGTGGTCCATTTCCTGCAGTCTGTTAGCTTTACAACATATCCTGTAGTTTTTAGTGGCTTCCCTGTTGATGCTTGGCCTTTGCTACTGAACTAAGGTCAACTGATTTTTTTTCCCACTGTTAGATTTAATAAAACCAGTCATAGATCCATCCTGAAGGTCACAGGTTTTCTGGGAACTGCAGTCGTTACTGCATTAGACAGCTGCTGCTTGGCAGGAAGTCTTGAACATATGTGACCACAGCTTTGGAAAGATAAGTCATAGTACCATAGCTGCCACTAGGAGCGCTGTCATAAAAGAAGTTACAGATTCCTGTGGCAGGATCTTTCTCCAAGAAATACTCAATGGCCCCACTGGATCTCTGAAATAAAAACACGTAAGACAAAACGTCCAGATGTGCAAAACTGGAATCTGGACAAAACAGGCACACTTTGATGAAGTTAAGATAGTTTTAATATGTTTAACCTTTTTCGTAAATACATAATTCCCATAAATCCATCACCATTATGCTGAAATGTGGAAAATCGTTATAATAAAGAACAAACAGGTGTGTGAATACCATGCCAAGCTACACATTATAACCATCATATGATTATATATAGCAGCATATAAAGAAGAATGATGATACCTGATCATGTTGAAAGAGATCGTTGGCCATGTGGACAATGCGGTCAATGTGAATAATTCCCCCAATACTGGAAATCTCCATGTCGGCTACAAGAGTCAACACCATAATGGCCTCCACCAGCAGCTGTCTGTACTCAGGCTGAGGGACATGATTCAGTACAGACTCCACGTGCACTGCGAACTTGATCTCTCCTTCTGTCATCTACAATAATGCACACAGACAACAATGAATGGTTATGGATAACTGAGAAATCAAAATTCCCTTGATCTTTTGACATACAACAGGTCATTGTGCTATAAAAACATCCAGCAAGTTTCAGAACTCAAAACTTTTTGTTAGTCTAAAAAACAGCTTATACTGAAGCCAATCTGCCAAAACGACATGTAGCAGAATGTACCACTTTATGATGTAATAGTGCTGCTAAACAGACTCCCTGACTGCCTGTTTAGCCCCGCCCACCGATTCGAGCATGTAGTGTAAATAAGAAAGGCAAAGGCACGTCTACACAGAAACCAAACCAAGTTGATTCCAACAATAGAAAAGAGTGGATGAGCTTTATTTTTATTTCTTTATTTTTAACGTGGTTGTTTGTTCACTTAATTTTACCACGGATTTGTTTACAAACAAGGCACAATTCGACGCAGGATTTTCAGAAATATCTGACATTAATGTCACATTATAAGTGGACCTCAATACAAAATAATAAAAAACAAACAGTTCATGACCCCATCCTTGCTGCTAAAAATATGAAATCATGTGTATGTGTGCAGGTGGATGCACCTCGCGGGTGGTGGAGGACGGCAAGACGTATCCAGCAATAGAGAGGCCGTGACATTTCTGTAGAATCTTCCAGACCTTCTGGTAAAAGCCCATGGGCACCCTGTTTATGGCCCCGTCCAGTCTGCGTCTCCTCAGCCACTGGCCCTGGCGCTCTTCCCACTGCAGGTGTGAGTCACCAGTACCTGTCGGAGACAGGATCCCGCTGGGAGTGGACGGGCTGCTGCATCGCTACAGACACGCACACATTTGCATCATTAGCATATCACAGCTTTGACTAGTGGGATGTCAGCTTTAAAGTGACGACACTAATCAGCACATACAACACAATTAAAAGCATGCTTAAGTTTTAGTAAGTGGAAACAAGGACAAACATAGCTAAGACGTTACAATGCCATCCCATGCTAACAGAGTGAAATGACCACAACAAGACAAGACTGACTTGTGACACGTTAGAAATGCTAATTGGCTGTTGTGACTGATCTGAGGCACTGAAAAAAAGTATTTAAATTTATTGAGAACCAATGAACTGAATTCACCCCTCCAAGTTTTCTTAATAATAACTATTTTGAACTTCTAAACTGACTTTTTAGTGAAATCTGGTAATGTTGGAGAGGGTTTTGGTTGTTTTTCTCCAAGTTACCGTGGAACGAGGGGATGTGAAATTACTGCTGATGGAATGACTGCTGGTGTATATCTATGAGAATAAAAGCAGAACATACAAACATTTAAAATGAACATAAAAATGGAAGTATTTCAGATGAACGAACAGCTGATACACATTAACAACAAACTATCATCCTCACAGTCAAAAAGATGCTTCATATGACTGAAAAAGATGTGTATGATATGTGAAAACTGAATATTACTCAATATTTTCATGCTAATACTGGTTTCATGGGTTCAAACAAATGTGCTGTGACCTATAGACAGAATGGGATCTGAACGAAAAAGCTACTCTGAAGTATTAGCACAGCATGCCGATATTACAAACTCAACCCACACTTATGGGTCTGGAGTCATCGAGCTGAAAACAAAACAATATAAATGTCACTTCAAGCGAAATCTGTTAATGACATCTTAAATTGAAGAGTAAATACATCACAACTTAAGAAACACTTCGAATATAATTAACAGGCATTTCTCCTCTTTCACTCCACCTGTTTGATTTCAGTCTTGAGTTTTCTGATACCCGTTCGCTCTGTCTTGGTGGCCCCCGTGTGTCCAAGCTCATGGATGGAGATGGCAGGACTGGTGGCTGAAGACTGAATGGGACGCACTTTTGCACAAAACAGAGCGATTATTAAAGAACAGACCACACAAGTCTTGAATTGGTATAGAAATTGTATATGTTTTAAACAGCTGTGTACAGAGTTTTAAATTTACTAAAAAATGAAACTATAAAGAAACCACTTAAAACCCAAAGAAATATCACTAAATAAAGATTGATACTCACTGCTCCTCTCTACACCAAACTCTTTCCCGCTCAGGATGTGATGTAACAGATTCTTCATGTCAAAAGGACTGAGGCTCATCAGGCTCTCTGACGCCTCCTCACCTGTAGATGTCATATGGACATTTATTCCACCAAATGTAAGTGAATAAAAAGAGTGGCATTCTAAAACCAAAACTCTGATTGGCTGTACCTGAGCAGTGTAGACTGCGAGCAAGTTCTGTAGCCATCACTTGCATGATGAGGCCGATGCGCAGACGCAGCATGTCTCCGAACAAAGACGGCTGAGAGCGGACGTACATGGCCAGATACACCATGATCTCCTGAGTGCAGAAGGTTAATAAGTGGGAAAGAGTTTACCAAATGCTAAGTGGTAAAATAGCAAGATAATTTGAAGGCTTAAAATTAGTCTTACCTGTGTGAGGACAGCAATGCTGATGTCTTGTCCACTGGCCTCATAAATCAAGCTGATCAGTTCCTCAGGAGGGAGAGGACTAAAAAGAGAAATGGAGAATACTGAAATTTCAGCACTATAAATGAATGACTTAAAAAAAATAATCAGAAACTATAGACACTCACACTGTGATGACCTTCTCTCTGGGTTCGGGAGGAAGACCCACTGTCAGCTGTTTATGATGGGAGATCAGATCTGTGCAGGCCTAAGTGTATAAAATTAAAATTATTAAAATATTAGAGGCAAAACTGTTCACACTGAGGGTTAAACTGATATAAACAATTTTTACTCTTTGTTTAGATAATTATAGTTTTATAAGTCTAGTAATGTATATTTTATGACAATTTTCTTAAGGGTTAAAGTTGGAAAAGTCTAGAAAAGGTGTACAAATAAATTATGAAAAAAGTTTCAAAGACAGTTTTGATGAGACTTTAAAAAATTACTGTAAAGACTTGTATAACTTTATAAAAGATTTTTTATTTTATTACGTATTTTTTATGACAATTTTTCCAATTGATTTTACAATTAATTTAAAAATAAATGATGCAAAAAAAATTGCAAAACTTTTAAAGATGACTCTAAGCATAATTTTACAAAATATTTATATTTTTAAATAAATGTTCTACTATTAAATAAATGTTAACTTTTAATTCATCAAAAAAATCCTTAAAACATAATGGTTTCCACAAAAATATTAAGCAGGCCAAATGTTTTCAACACTGATAATAATAAGAAATATTTGTTTTTTTTGTGCAGCAAATCAGCCTGTTAGAATGATTTATGATGCACCATGTGACTGAAAATTCAGCTTTAATATCATATGAATAAACTACATTTTTAAACATTTTAAAATTGAAAACAGTTATTTTAATTTGCAGTAATATTTTACATATTTTTTATATTTATATTTTTTAGTGTGTTTTGATCAAATAAATGCAACCTTGATGAGTATATGAGAGATTTAAAAACATTTGCAATTATTACAGACTTCAGATTTCTGAATCATAGTGTAACAAAAAAAATTTACGTTTTAAAATTTTACAATTCTAAACATGTACATTTTAATTATTAAAAAAATTCAACAATGAAACAATGTGCTTGTTTTTAATGAAACAATCATTGATATATATTTTATAATTATGAAATTATAAATTATTTTCTAATAATGTATATTTTATGACAATTTTACTAATTGATTTTACAATTAATTTACGATTAAAGTTATAAAAGTCTAGAAAAACTGTACAAATAAATTATGCAAAGAAGTTTTGATGAGACTTGACTTGAAAAATGACTCTCAGCATAATTTTACAAAAGATTTCTATTTTTAAATAAATGTTCTTTTGTACTTTCAATTCATCATTTCTTTTTCTTTTTTTGAGCAGCAAATCAGCATATTAGAAGTATTTCCAAAGGATCACGTGACACTGAACACTGGAGTAATTGTGCTGAAAATTCAGCTTTAATATCACAAGAATAAAATGCTTTTCTAAATATTTTTCAATTGAAAACAGTTATTTTAATTTGCACTAATATTTCACAATATTTTTACTGTATTTTGATCAAATAAATGCTACCTTGGTGAGTATATGAGGCATTTATTACAGGCAATTATTACAGACTCCTCCACACTTGTTAATCATTGTCTATCAAAAAATGTTTTTAAATTTACATTTTAATTATTTAAATTAAAAAAAAAAAATCAACAATGAAACATTCACTGACAGATATAGGGTCTCACCTCAGCAAGGACTTCCACCCTTTTCTTCAGGATGCCTGAGATGTAGCGAATGAGGCCCCATTCCTTATACGCTCCCGCCCGAACATACAGTTCCTCCAGCAGGGAGCGAACAGTCGCCTCACCTTGTCCCGACAGATTTACTATCCAATCTGGACCCCTAAACACACACAAACACCAGGAGGAGAGTGACTTAATGATTGATTTTGATTAAAAATGGCTTATAAAATAAATTATAATCGATGTGCACAGTCAGTTTGTACAAACGTTCTCACTTCATAGCATAGAGGACATAGAGGATATCTGCCTGGTCCTGAAGGGTTGGACAATGCTTTAGCTGATTGACCAGAGAGGCAAAATCTGTGTTCCCATGAGAATCACGTGGCAAGTGCAGATCAATGCTATCAGCCTAGAGTGTGTTTGCAGACAAAAACATACATAAATAAACAACTATGGGCCATTTATTTCATTTATTCACTTTATGTTGGAGTGTACGGACTTGCCTTGGTGTGATGAGAAACAGTGTGCTGAGGAACATCCAGCAGGTTCAGAGACTTTCTGTGTTTGCTCATGATGGGGGCAACAGGCAAATACATGGAAGGCTCTGAAAAACATAAAAGAATGAGCTGGTTAGCCATCAAGCATGAAATCCACCATTAAAGATCAATTCTGAGGGCTTACTGGGCATGTTGTGGCCCTGAACCTGGGCCATGAAAGAAAGGATGTCTCTGGTGGTGTGTTCAGCACTGAAAACGTGGTGCTGCCCCCTCTGGATGGGCGGCAGATGGCATTTTGTAGCAGTGCTGTGCAACAGATCTGTGAGATACTGGTCAAACATGTCTCCAGAACCTCCTGTGGGAAAACAAACCACCACTTATCATTTTAGTTCATGTGGAATATGGTGCATATGTCCATATGTTGTGTTTTCGATGCTGGTGTCCCCAAAAGATTAGCTTAACCAACAAGATCAAGAACAGAGATGCACAGAGATTTCAATCCTGTACAATAATGATTATTAAAATTCTACACTATCTTGAATAAATTAATTCAAAATAAAACACTGAAAACTTTTAAGTGTTTCAGGTGAATTTAGGCATCACAATACTGTACAATATGTGGATATTCACAGTGGATATTAGTAAGTGGATATTCACACTGTTGTTAAATGATATGTTTTCAAACATTAACTTTAGTTCGGAGATTTAAATATAAAAACAAATCTTTAAAATCAGTGGATAACTGGATAACTGATATACATATTTTATAAACTATTATTGTATTTATTTATATTTAGAATTTACTTTTATATTTTTTATTTTAAATGTGATAATTTGTCATATTTAGCTTTATTTATTTATTTCAGCTTTAGATTTCAAAATTCAAATTCAAACAAATTCAAAATTCAAATTCAAATGAAACTAATTTCATTTTAATTTATTTGATCCAAAGTACAGCAAAAAAAAGGAACATTTTGAAATATTTGTACTATTTAAAATAACAGTTTACTACTTGAATGTATTTTAAAATGTCATTTATTCCGGTGATTTCAAAGCTGAATTTTTAGCATCATTACTCCAGTCACACGATCCTTCAGAAATCATTCTAATATTCTGATTTGCTGCTCAAAAAACATTTATCATTATTATTATGTTAAAAACAGCTTTTTTACAATTTTTTCAGGTTTCTATGATGAATACAAAGTTCAAAAGAACAGCATTTATCTGAAACAGAAATCTTTCGTAACATTATAAATGTCTTTATCATCACTTTTGATCAATTTAAAGCATCATTGCTAAGTAAAAGTATTAATTTATATAAAAAAAAAAATAGTATAGTGTATAATGTTATAAAAGTTTTTTTTATTTCAGATAAATGCTGATCTTTGGATATTCCTATTCATCAAAGAATCCTCAAAAAATGTACTGAACTGTTTTAAATATTGATAATAATAATAATAAATGTTTCTTGAACAGCAAATCAGCATATTAGAATGATTCCTGAAGGATAATGTGACACTTAAGACTGGAGTAATGATGCTAAAATTCAGATTTGAAATCACAGGAATAAATTACATTTTAAAATATATTAAAATAGAAAGAAGTTATTTTAAATAGTAAAATATTTCACAAAATCACTGCTTTCGCTGTATTTTGGATCAAATAAATGCAGGCTTGGTGAGCAGAAGAGACTTCTTTCAAAAACATTAAAAATCTTACTGTTCAAAAACTTTTGACTGGTAGTGTATGTATTTATTTCTGGGGGGAGAGATGCTTCCCACAGCTGTATGCAAGTCAGTAGTGACACCTGAGGGCCTGAAACTCTCTTCCTCTTCCTGTTCCTCTTCATATTCCTCTAGCAGATTCTCTTCAGAGTCGGCATCTAAAAAGCTAAGCCTGGTGTGGAAGGAGGTAGTGAGGAACGAGGAGAGGTTTGCCAGCTGCACCCTAAAAAGCAAATGGGGTCCTAGTGTCAAATAAGCATTATCTGTGCCTTAAACATCATACTATAGCTTTTTTAGTTATTACTGTCACTGTTTTTCTGACCTTGCACCTGCAAAGTAGCCATCTTGAAGCTTTCGGAGGGTAGAGAGGATACAGGGGTCAATACTGTCACCATCCTCAACTGGCCCAATAACAGAAACAAAGAAACGGTTAATATTATTTTCTGCATATATATTCAGAGGGTTCAATCGAACAAGAAGTTTTACCCAGCATGCTTTGTGTGATAGGAAATGTGAGGGTAGGTCTTCCAGTCATCCGCCAGCAGGATGAAAGATAAGCAAGCTCTGTACGCAACATCTCCACGATCATCTGGTTATCCAGAGCCAAGTAGAAGTGATGCTGGTCAATGAACTATGGGAAAATATATTGTTATACTGCTTGTATTGGACTATAAACATACTTATTTTGTAGTCTGAGTGTTTTTATTTACCTGCGGAGTGAATGTGTAAGTACCATTTCTGATCTCGTAAAACTTTGAAGTTCCCAAGACACCGATGTGCCTGTATGGTCGCCCACTCAGATTTAGTTTTTTACAGTTTCCTGTGCAGTGAAAAAGCTGGTTTGAATTCGATTTTGTATCCAAGAACCATAAAGATCTTCTAAATGCAGTTTTAGTCTTTGTTTACGCTGTCTGCTTCTGTTTTGTTAGTCATGGTGGATCTGGACCACTTACCCAGTTTCACATAAATGTGGCTCAGGATGCGAGCTGGCATGACGCGGATGGGCGAAACATCAGAGACGGTCTGAACCTCAATCCCTTGATCCCTCAGCAGCTGCTGGATCTGCACTGATTCAGCTACTACACTCACTAAACAGAACAAATAGAGCTGCTGGTAAAAGGTCAGTCTTCTCTGTTCAGCAAATTATACTGTCAAGATCAAATTCAAAATTGAGTTTCAAGTAATGAATTGAATCTGCTCCTTAAATGGACTCCAGACCAAAGCAATCAGCTGAGTCATTCCTACTATGTGGTAGATTTTCATATCCCCTAATTTACAATAATAAATTCTAATACAATATTAAACTCACACCTTTTATAGATATAAATCATACAATATTGTTTTCTATTGTATCATAACCATACGTCATATAATTTATGGGTCATTCTATGGAAATTTTTCTGTTCCTAGCCTTTACAATAATATTACACTTGAAAAACACTTCAGGGTTACAATTTCTTTATGTCGTAAAATGAAACAATATGTTATTTGTACAATTACACCTTCTTGAGGCATTAATGTGGCAATTTTTGTTTTTAAATTAATAATATAAATTCCAAGCACCACAAAACCACTCGTTCCCACAGCCATGTACAGAGGGAAACTGCTTTATTTTGAGGTTTTTCTACCATTTAAAATAAAATAATGTATTCATAACTATCAAATATATAATGTAAACGGCATTAAAAAAAAACGAAATGCCAAATAAATATTATAAATTATATAATAAAAGCAGTGGTCCCTTGGAGTTGTGTCACTGATGTTACGGTTTAACAAAATCATTTATTTTGAGGAAAAAAAAAAAAAAAATTTCACAATTCACTTGACTTCCTTCTTCCGATTTCCTAAAGATCTATAAAAAATGCTAATGATAGGTCTACTGGCTCTTTTCAGTTATCAGAAATTTTCTCATTTATCTCGTGATTTCATATGAAGCTTTTCGTTGAAGTCACTGGTGACCTACTTTATTGTCAGGAATTGTACAAAACTAGAATACAAATGGATTGAACTACTTAATTTAGTGGGTATACAATGATTTACAACGTGTGGTTTGATACCTTTCAGCAGCCATTATGTAAAATGCATTTTTCATGAAAATTGTCACTGGTGTTACTGTCACTGGTGTCACCTTGCTAATGGGTAACAACAGGGAAAAATCAGTATATCAGGTCTTATGTATATCACTGGTGATTCCTTGTGTCACTGGTGTTAATGTGTTTTTTTGTGTCACATTAAATAAATAAAACATAATTTCTTGCATTTTCATTATTTTTCTGTAAAATTGAGAAATAATATTTCATAAAAACCTTTAATATTGTCAAAAAAGGTAACACCAGTGACGAAAAAATGGTACATGTGGTCATTAAATAATTGCACAATGTCATTATTATTTAAATGTCATTTATATGTATTCATAAAGTCAAAAGGCAATCTAATAATGTGGTCCAAGTTTAAATGTTAGAAAAATAAATATATTTTAAGACATCTTGCCATAGCAAAAGTGGACATTTCTGTAGAATGACCCTTATGCTCTGAAAAACGCAAAAAAATGTCTATTCAGTTTATTTGTTCTCTATGCAAAATCTTTCAAACAATGCTTTTTTGGCAGTATTGTGTTATTGGGAATCAATCTACAGTTTTTTATTGTAATTCTAAACATAATCCTCCAGAAAGTCACATTTTTGGTGGCTAAAAATAAGTATCAGCAATGAATTTTATGATTTTTTTAGAGGTTTTGTGGTATTTGTTGTTTATTTATATATTTATTTTTGTGACATTCAAGGATTTTTTCTCCATATAGTGGACTTCAATTGGAGCCAACAGGTTGAAGGTCTAAATTGCAGTTTCAATGCATCTTTAAAGGGCTCTAAACAATCCCAGCCAAGGAATAAGAGTCTTATCTAGCGAAACAATGTGTCATTTTGTAAAAAAAAAATTAAAATGTATATACTTTTTAACCACAAATGCTCGACTGCGCGCATTATGTACTCACATTGGAAAGGTCACATGTGGTTTTCTCCTCCAATTTCAAAATTGTTGTTTTACCTTTTTTTGTAAAGGACTTTTGACTTTCTTTGCACATTCACTGTGTCTGTACTTCTGCCTACATCACGCCTGAACTTTCCAACGTGTATATACTTAACCTTTTAACTGTCACCGTCCCCTCTGTTTACTTCACCATATTACAAATAAATCCTAATCTAATCATGACAAACTATATATTGTTGGGAAGATCTAAGACTCCTAAATAGATATTTTACCACTCTTTTGTGTTACAAATTATGTAGGAAAAGTAATAGATTAAATTATGACAATACTGCACCTCAAAAATCTACATCATAACAGGAGTTCTGACCTTTGTCACAAAAAGACTTTCTTCGTTGCCTTTTTCCCTATCACGCAATAGAAATCTTAAGAAATTATATATCAACTGAAAACTTTCATCCTTTGAAAACCATTTAAAAAATCAGATATTGCATTACCATGGAAACGTACATCAAAATCATATTACAAAATGTTTTCGTTCATGATTTATAAAAATTTAACTTTGGATTTTTACGTCTATGTTCAAGATAGGGAGTGATAGTTAAAGGGTTAAAAGTATATACATTTGTATTTTTTTGGAAATGGCCGACCGTTGGCTGAAATTCTGGAATCTTTTCCAGAAAAACCTTAATTTCCTTGCGGCTGAAGAAAAAAAGACATCTTGGATGACATAGGGGTGAGTAAATTATCAGCACATTTTTCCATTCTGGAAGTGAACTAATCTTTTTAAGATAAATAGGTCTGTGTCTAAATAGGTACTGTTTGACTGTCTATATTCCTCATAAAAAAGCAAAATTTAAAGCAATAATTTTCACAAACCTTGCACAACAACATCTGGCTTGAATTCTTTAGAAAATCTTCTATTCAGAGGATCGATCTCTCCAGGGGCCAGAAATCCCTAATAAAATAAATCATTTTTCAAATATCAGTAAAAGGAGTAGAACAGATAAAACACAAAGGATTGCACAAAAAACACTGCGACTACTGTATTTTCACATTGCATGTAATCAATAAAGATACCAAAGGTAGTGCTTCAAAACCTGACGTCATATCTCATTCATTTGCTGATTATACATAACATTTAATATGAAAGTGGATCTTAAGTACCTCTGCCAGCAGACAACCCAGAATATACAGAGACTGGCCCCACATATGTGGGAGCTGGCCAGCAGCCACACGCTCCACAGAGTGTGGGTTCCTGTACTCCTCTTCAACCTGAACAAGAAATAAACACACACAGATGAACAACAGATCAAAACATTTTACACAGGGGTGTTTGTGTCACAGTTACTGAGCATAGTGCAAACACCCATTCAGCACAAATTAACTTTCAGAACAGGCCTAATTTAAGCATTTTATGTGGAATATCTGACAAATGTGTATGCTAATTCAGAATAATAAATGATCTTTTGTTGCAGATGATAATTAGACAGTGATGAAATGTGCATGGCTTTGATCTGAGTAACAAAAAAATATTCACTTTGTCAGCAGGTACAGCGTAGAGTTCAGGCACCAGACGAATCCCGTGTTTGCCCCTGATTAAAACCCCATCAAGAGCTTCTCTGTATTCCTGAACCTGAGGAATGACACAGCCGTCAAACAGTACAACATACTGCCACCATGTGGCCATAAGTGGGAGTTAGTTCCCCTTCCTAAGACTTACTGTAGCTGCTTTATATTTATAGGATGGCCTGTTCGTACCTGCTCATGTTCTTCATTGAAGATGCCATCAAGTATGAGGTAAGTCCAAAACACTGGCCACTCACATTCAATGTTCTCAAAGAGCTTCAGCTCAGCTGGATCATAATGAAGGCGAGTGGGGTCCTATCACAACCATAAAAACACACAATGCACTCACACTATTAGAGAACTAGCCACAAAATACTTATTACTCAAATATACTCAAGTGTTGGTTACCTCTTTTGGGGTCCTGTATCCATCTCGGATAAATCGACAACAGCCATAACGTCCCTAAAATGAAAAAAAAAAAACATTCACAAAACTTTTTCATTCTCTCAAAAAAGTATAGCATTTGTGCTCTTTCACAAAATGTTTGCATTCTCTCTCTAAAGGGAACCCTGGGTATTAAGACTTGTATGGCTTAATATAACGTAAATGATGTCTTTTACTGAAAAGTGTAGTAGATAACCTATGAAATATTTACGTTATTTAAAAATCAACTTTGTTTTATACATATTTTGGATTATGGGAAGGGTTCTACGCTTACTTTTCTTTTTAGGAGCACTTGTGCTCTTAACTTAAAAAATTTAGGAGCACAGTCAAAATTTCAGGAGCACCTTCTAAACAATAATCAAAAAATCGGATCAAAAATTAGCCTTCCTATTACAAGGTGATATTTGACTCCTTAAAGTGATTTACAATGGAATTTTGTTTTTACCTTTGTAATGGCAGTTTTCTAACTTTATTAACAGTATGTCATCTTTTATATCAAATTTCATAAATTCATGTTGAGATTAATGTTTTAAATCTAAAATTTTGATATAGAAATATTAAATGATTTAAATAACTGAAAAGATACTTTAAAAATTAAACTAAAACTGCCAGTAGGTGGCGGCAAGTCACTGATTTAATTGCTGAATCATTCATTCATTTGATTCGTTCAAACAGTTGGTTAATTCAGGAATAAAGCAAGTGACTGTCTTTATGAATGGGAAATTGAATCATTGACTCACTAGATTTGTTTAAAAATGCACATTCATTCATAAACGAAACACCACTGTGTTTGAATGGAGATGTGCAGCAGCTCAGCTGTGACTGTTTGAAACTATTTTTGATGATAAAACAGCAAAATCAGGCAATAGTGTTATAGTCAGACAATGTAAGTCACTTAATATTAACTTCTTGTTTATTTGACTGTTGTATTAAATCAATATCTCATTTACAAACTCCCTTTAAAGTCATTAAAAGCTGTTACTCATCTTAGTTCATCGCGATCTCATAAAATTCCGTTATAATCACAAAGCTCTCTACACTGCACAATGAATCTCTTATTTACACTCTTTGTTTATGAAGGAATTTGTGAAATATGTCTGTGATACATTACTCAACATAGCAAAACACATTCAACCTTTGAAGCTCCCCTCAGCGCAAACACAAATATGCTGATGGGGTCAGTCGCACTGGTGCCCCAAAATATTTTTTCACAGTCGCACGCAGTAGTTTTCAGTCGCAAATATTGATACGATGCCACATTGTGCGTTTGGTTGTAATTTTTAGTCGAAGGGCAACAAGTGAAGTGATGTGAGTCTTTACTGCTTTCCTAGTGATAAGGTGAGAAGAAAAGCATGGAAAGATGTATGTGGACGAATAAAGCTTCCTAAAGACCCGCGTCTTTATTTTCTCCACTTTAGCTCTGATGCCTTTGAGGCTTTTAGTAGACCACAGCTACTGAAAGAGCTTACAAACAGCAGAGAAAAGAAACACTACATGCCATCCTGGCAGCCACTAAAGGAGTTTCTAAGCGTGGATTTCACTCAATATCTGGGGCGTTTAGACTCCTTGTAAGGAAAATCGATGGTACTGCATTTGGTTTAAGCCTGTAAGCTCATTCAATAGCTGTGCTCATTGTATCAGTATTTTGAGCACGGTTTTTTCCTTACCTGCAGCTTGGAGATGATTTCACTCTTGGTGATATTGACCAGATCTGCATCCTCCACTGCAAATGCAGGAAAGGAGATGACAGAGAGCAGACCGGCATCTATCTCTTTAGAGGTGGAAGCTCGAGGAAGCATAGAGCACAAGATAGACTAGAAACACAATGAGAAACAAGATGTTTAACTCACAAATAACTCTTATTGACTGAAAACATTTATTTTAAATATGAATCGCTGACTTCAAAACCTTGCCTGCATCTCTCAAAACCATCGTAAGCCTAAATAGATCATATAGACCAGACTAGGAATTGAAGCCCTGGTCTGTAAAATAATAACCAACTAAGAAGCACATTCAAAAGTTTAATTTACCTGACAGTGTTCTACTTCATCTGGGAGAACATGAATCACTGATTTTGGACCTCCATGAGCTCCAAACAAGTCGAGTTCATCAATGGCCTCCAAAGCTGCCTAAAAACATGAACAGCAAACAAAAATCAACTTCTGAATGAGCAGACAGACAAGACAAGACCAGAACTGTTTTACCTTAGCCATTCCGACAGAGCTGCCGTTCAGCTCGGGAATTCCTTGATTGGTTTTGTCTCCTCTCTCCCACATCCCATAATCCTGCAGGAGAGTGTGAACAGGACTGTGATGCCACTTTGGTAACTCTGTTATCTAAGAACTTGATAAACCAGTGAGAACTTACAGCCACTTTGTACGCTGCCTCGATGTAGAACACCAGGTTCTGGATAAACGCCACCTCGTCTGAATTAGATATGATACGTAGACCTGCAATACAATTTTAATGATAATGAAAACGTTTGCTAAAAATAAGAAACCCCACCAGCAGAAGTTTAATTTAAGACATGTTGGGTTGCTTTGAGGCAAACATACACCTTGCAG
Source organism: Labeo catla (assembly GCA_012976165.1). Taxonomy (NCBI): domain Eukaryota; kingdom Metazoa; phylum Chordata; class Actinopteri; order Cypriniformes; family Cyprinidae; genus Labeo; species Labeo catla. The sequence continues at coordinate 4,855,646 of VONZ01000001.1, forward strand.
AATCTGCAAAATGTTAATTATTTGACCAAAATAAGAGGGATCATACAAAATGCATGTTATTTTTTATTTAGTAATGAACTGAATAAGCTATTTCACATAAAAAATATGTTTACATATAATCCACAAGAGAGTTGAATTAATAAAAATGACCCTGTTCAAAAGTTTACATACACTTGATTCTTAATACTGTGTTGTTACCTGAATGATCCACACCTGTGTTTTTTGTTTAGTGATAGTTGTTCATGAGTCCCTTGTTTGTCCCGAACAGTTAAACTGCCCGGTGTTCTGCAGGAAAAATCCTTCAGGTCCCATATTTTTTGGTCTTTCAGCATTTTTGTGTATTTAAACCCCTTCCAACAGTAACTGTATGACTTTGAGATCCATCTTTTCACACTGAGGACAACTGAGGGACTCATATGCAACTATTACAGAAGGTTCAAACACTCACTGATGCTCCAGAAAGAAACACAATGCATTAAGAGCCGGATTGAAGCCGCATTGAAGTTCAGGGTAAATTTAACTTATTTTGTCTTCTGGGAAACATGTAAGTATCTTCTGTAGCTTCTGAAGGGCAGTACTAAATGAAAAAAATATGATATTTAGGCAAAATAAGAAAAATGTACACATTTTCGTACTGTTCAAAAGTTTTCACCCCTGGCTCTTAATGCATCATTTTTCCTTCTTCAGAATCAGTGAGTGTTTGAACTTTCTGTAATAGTTGCATACAAAAAACAAACAAAAAAAAAAACCCACATAGCTGTGGATCATTCAGGTAACAACACAGTAAGAATCAAGCATATGTAAACTTTTGAATTAAATCATTTTTATTAATTCAACTACTATTTTTTAGTGGATTATATGTAAATGTTTTTTTTTATGTGAAATATATTCAGATCAGTACTAAATAAAAAATAACATGCATTTTTTATGATCCTTCTTATTTTGGTAAAATAATTAACATTTTGCAGATTCTGCAAGGTGTATGTTAATTTTTGACCTCAACTGTAGACTATTTTCACATATTCTGCTCTAGTGTTCTAGGAAAATCTACAGAATTCTGTGGAATTAACTTGTTAAACCGTGCTAATCAGACAGGTTTGGAATAACATAAATGTGACTAAATGAATGAATTAATAAATTGTAATTTTTGGGTGAACTATCCCTTTAAGGACCAATCCACTCTATAAATTGTTTGTCTCACCTGAGGCGGTCATCTGAGCCAGAGTGAGCAGGTACAGCGAAGTGGCATCAACCTGCAGGTGCCCCCACTGATCATCTCCAACCACTGTGGCGCAGGTAGGCGTATGATATTTGGCATGCAGGCAGTCCTTTGTGCTCTGTGTTTGTTTGAACTTCTCTACCTTTGCCACCTGCAGAAATACGCACATGCTTAGCCAGGTCAGAGAGGTGTGTGTTCAGATATCTGTAGACATGAGCTCAAGAATAAAGGAACTGATGAATAAAAAAGAGGGTCAGATGAGCAAGACCGAGTTAAATGCCATACCTGTCTCATCATACATTGCAGCAGCCCCTGCATTAGTTTAACCACACTCTGAAAGAAAAAAAATGCTGTGAGAAAAAAAAAGCCTTAATAACGATATTTGTAGTTTCTTTTTATTTCTTTACAACTTTCTATTCATCAAAGAGTCCTGAAATTCACAGAAATAAATTACATTTTAAAATATATTCAAATAGCAAACAGTTATTTTACACTGACATAACATGTCACAATATTACTGAGCATAAAATACTTCTTTCAAAAACATTGTGTTGTATATATGCTTTCATGGCAGCTGTTACAGTCTTTGATATGTGTAGTGGAAGCACTCATTCAATAACCTGTTACAGTACTCAGTGACAATGTACTACTGAACAATGCCACAACAGGTGGTCATGTTTTGAAGTTTCAGTCACCTGTTCAAGCTCGTAGGCTTTGGCTTTGTCCTCATCACGGTCTGCATTCTTGCGGTAAGCCATGCCGAGCCCCCACACTGCCAAGATGCTGTAAACGTTATCTCTAACCCAGGCATCCTTCTGCTGCTCGCTAGCTGGCAGTAAACCAGTCACTGGATTCTATATAGAGAGGTCAAATCCATATTTATTAGTTCAGATATACACCAAATAATTAAACACAAGCTTGATCTGATTTTTAATACAAATTCTCAGAGCTTTTATATATTTTATAGGGTTTAGAGATTTTAAATACTAGTTACTGGAAAAATGCTAAATAATTCAAATAATAATAATAAAATTAAAATAAATCATAGCTACACTACCAGTCAAAAGATTTATGCTTTTTAAAGAAGTCTCTTCTGCTCACCAAGCCTGCATTTATTTAATCAGCAAAAACAGTACAATTTTGAAATATTTTGACTATTAAAAATAACTGTTTTCTATTTGAATATATTTTTAAAATATAATTTATTCCTGTGATTTCAAAGCTGAATTTTAGCATCATTACTCCAGTCACATGATCCTTCAGAAATCATTATAATATTCTAATTTGCTGCTCAGAAAACATTTATTGTTATTATTATGTTGAGTAGAATTTTTTTTAGGTTTCTTTGATGAATAGAAAGTTCAGAAGAACAGCATTTATCTGAAATAGAAATCTTTTGTAACATTATAAATGTCTTAATCATCACTTTTGATCAATTTAAAGCATCCTTGCTAAATAAAAGTATTAATTTCTATAATTTCTTTCTAAAAGCTTTACAAAAGCTTTTTATTTCAGATAAATGCTGATCTTTGGATCTTTCTATTCATCAAAGAATAATGAAAAATGTACTCAATGTTTTAAATATTGATGACAATAATAATAATAATAATAATAAATGTTTCTTGAACAGCAAATCAGCATATTAGAATGATTTCAAAAATGATCATGTGACACTGAAGACTGGAGTAATGATGCTGAAAATTTAGCTTTGATCACAGGAATAAGTTATTACATTTTTAAATATATTCAAATAGAAAACAGTTATTTTAAACAGAAAACAATATTTCTAAATTTTACTGTTTTGCTGTACTTTGGATTAAATAAATGCAGGCTTGCTAAGCAGAAGTGACTTTTTTAAAAAAACATTAAAAATGTTACTGTTTAAAAACTTTTGACTGGTAGTGTATGTTTATCATTTATTAGTACATATACAGTTTTTTGCATTGTGCATAAAGCATTAGCTCTGCTTTAAAGGAATTCACATGCTGCAGATAATACAAATATTTTCCTCACTCACAGGTTATTTAAAGGTGACCTTTGTTCAAGCCTTATTTATTTTTAGATTCCTCCTGTCAGAATGGCCCCTATGGTGCAGAAGAATCTCAACCACAAGAAACTAGACAGGCCTATGTTGTTATTTGAGATTTAAAATTTTGATTTTTTTTTATTGATTTTTTTCTTTTTTACATTAAAGTGGTTTACCAGCATCTTTAATCATTTATTTTAACATTACAAACAATAATGTTTAGAACTGAGTACTGCAGAACAGATTAGAATAGATTAGCATATAGACTATAGAATTATTAGAATAAATCAAAACATATTAAATAATGTATAATACGGACTAATGCTGTAATACAGCAAAAACCAAACAGAACAGAATATATAATAGAACTGAACAGAAGAATAGAAAATATGATATATAATACACTAGAATAGAATAGAATAGAATAGAATAGAATAGAATAGAATAGAATTCTCAATCATATTGTGAACAAACCTGGTGGCATAATATTGTTTCATGGACAAGTCTGGCAAATCCATCCAACCTCACGCCTGAATTACTGCGGCTCCTCATGCTGTCATCTATTTATGATCTTGAAATGGAATGTGATAAGATACGAAAGAAAAAACCTTCTGTTTCCCGGTCGATTAGAAGAGGAGAAGAGCATGCAACCAGATCTTTACTGTAGCCTATTAGTGATTCAAGATGACTAACGTTAGCCAAGTAATGTCCGCAATGTTGTTCATTCATTTAGTCCATTATTAAAACGATAAAATAAACAGGCCCACCACACAAACAACGTCTTTATATTTTAAGGATCTGTATTAAAGCTCTGTATGTTAATTAGATATTGCACATCCCGTATGAATTCCGATGTTGACAAGAAACGGGAGCCCGCCCACATGATGACGTACGGCTGTTTGAGTGACAGGAAACCCCGGAAGTTCAGTAATCCATTCGCCAGCATCCAGGGACGGAAGATTTATAGCTGTTTTAAACAAGCTTTTCCTTTCATAAAAGCTGGTTTAGGTTGTGAATGTATTTTCTAATCGTTTAAACCTACTTCTCGTGCTAAGCGCTAGCAAAACCTTAATTAGAACGGATTGTTTTGAGGTTTGAAAGAGAAAAGTCCGCTTAGGTTATCCGTTTGTCATTGGGGTCTGACTACGGTGTGCACTCTGGACCAAACGCGATTTGTTTTCATTGAGAAGCTCGCCTTTTGATTGGTTCACGATGAGTGCTTTACAGTACAGGGCATTTACACCGAAAGCCAAAAGTAAAGTTTTACGAGGCCAATGTGATGTTAGCCTGGGTCTTGTGCGTTTATAGAAAGAGTTTCATAAACACTGTTCAACTATATATACTCATATACCTTGACAACAAAAGTGCTTCATGTTTTTGGTCAGTATATTTTCTTCAGCTTAAACCAATGACCTTTAAAGTGAATTATTTCTACTTCGACTCCAAAGTCCAAAAAAAAATCCATGTGGATTTAGTGACAATTCCTCAGCCACCACTTCCTCAGTATGTTTTTCAGTAAAAACAAACACCACAGGTGGCTGCTTATTGAAAGATATTTCACATAAAAGACTTTTACATATAGTCCACAGGAGAAAATAATAGTTGAATTTATAAAGAAGTTTAGATACACCTGTTTCTTAATACTATGTTGTTACCTGAATGATCCACAGCTGTTTTTTTGTTTAGTGATAGTTGTTCATGAATCCCTTGTTTGTCCTGAACAGTTAAACTGTCTGCTGTTCTTCAGGAAAAATCCTTCAGGTCCCATGTTCTTTGGTTTTTCAGCATTTTTGTGTATTTGAACCCTTTCCAACAGTGACTGTAGACTTTGAGATCCATCTTTTCACACTGAGGACAACTGAGGGACTCAGTTCAAACGCTCATTGATGCTCCAGAAAGAAACACGCCACACTAAGAGCCAGGGGGTGAAAACTTTTGGAATTTAAAGATCAGGGCAAATTTAACTTATTTTGTCTTCTGCAAAACATGTAAGTATCTTTTGTAGCTTCTGAAGGGCAGTACTAAATGAAAAAATATATGATATTTAGGCAAAATAAGAAAAATGTACACATCTTCATTCTGTTCAAAAGTTTTCACCCCCTGGCTCTTAATGCATTGAGTTTCCATCTGAAGCATCAGTGAGCATTTGCACCTTCTCTAATAGTTGTGTATGAGTCCCTCAGTTGTCCTGTGTGAAAAGATGGATCTCGAAATCATACAGTCATTGTTGGAAAGAGTTCAAATACACAAAAATTCTAAAAAACCTTGAAGGATTTTCCTGAAGTACAGCGGGCAGTTTAACTGTTCAAGACAAACAAGGAACTCAAAAAAACACCTGTGGATCATTCAGGTAACAACACAGTATTAAAACTTTTAAATGGGGTCATTTTTATAAATGTAACTATTATTTTCTCTTGTGGACTATATGTAAACATCTTTTATGTGAAATATCTTATTCAGGTCAGTACTTAATAAAAAAATAACGTGCATTTTGTATGATCCCTTTGGTAAAATAATTAACATTTTTTAAACAAACTAGTGACATAATATTGTTTCTTAAAGAAAAACCACAGACACCTCAGTTGTGTTACCACAGCTTGGTTTATTGTACTAAAATTTCAGTCTGACAGCACCTATGGAAATGATCATTCAAGTGTCCAATAGCATGTCAAATATTCATGTCTTTTTGGTTTTTAGAATTAAGTCACTGATTGTTGTGCTAATAATTATCCTTTACACTAAAATATAGGTGAAGCAACTTGTCTATATTTTACTATAAGTAAATGTTTATTCTGAATCACTGGACTTCTAAGCATGTGTTGGCTCAAGAGTAGAAGTACTGTGGAAGGTGGCATAGATTTTAGCTACTGCAGGCCCTTTTTAAGTCAGTTGCAAGTTAGATTTAACAATGTTTTTAGACAATTTTATCCTAAGTGACTAATGTGGCAAGTGTTATTCTTTCGAATTCTTGTACCCCTGAATTAGTGCACTTTTTAACCAATGTGCATCTGATAATGATATACAGGAAAAATCCAGTCTTACTCTGGTTTAGCACCTTGTGTAGAGGAATACATATTTGTAAAGCAAAAATCAGCTAGGCCTTTCAGCATAAAAATACAGAAATAAAAAAAAAACTACAATTGCAACTTTGTCAAAATACACATTCAGTACATATTCTTTGGAGTGTTACTAGTAACTTGACCTTTTGGTTTACTGCAGTGTGTTCTTGTACCCAAAACCCATCTCCACTGGTGCATCATTGAGTTGAAGCCAATGAAAGAGTTGCAGGTTATCCTAAGCTGGTATAACAAACCATTTTTACCTTAATATAAGTGCTTAAATTGCATAGATTTAGTGTAAATAAAATGCACCTGTTCTACTCTAACCATTGTGCTGAACCCTATGACACACCAATCCCCCCATTTACTAAAAAAAAACCACCCACCCCTCAGCAAATCCACCGAACAAATCGCTCAAAAAAGCTGGCTTTGATTAGACTTGCAAAATCCTGACGCCTAAAAATGGACGTCTGGTCTCCCAGCGAAAGCTTTGCTAGGATCTCCTCGTCAACGTCGCTGCCCATGGCAATCACAGTGGGAACGCCCTCTGCTCTGCGCATGGCGCTGATGCCTTCCTCCAGGTTCTGGTTGCTGGTGACGCCATCGGTGATGAAGACGAATGACAGCTCTGCATTTCGTCTAGCCAGTCGGGTGCCTCTGCTCGTGACGATGTTGTTGACGGCGTAGATAATGCCACTTCCCACGTTTGAAGTAGAATCCAGGTACCTCATGTTAGCCAGGCCATCAGCGATGGTGGTGAAGTTGTTGGTAAGTTTGAAAGCCAACTGATGCTGGTTTTCATTGCCATATTGCAGAACAGCCACCCTGGCATTACGTTCGTCGTTGTCTCCCCGGGCGAGGATCAGGCGGTTAGCGACATTCTCCACAAACTCACGTGCGTAGCGGAAATTCTCCTGACCCATGCGCTCAGACCCATCCAGCATGAAGATGATATCAACCGGCCGCTGGATGCAGTTGGCTACGGCTGGCTCTATAAAATACAAAAAACAGCAATATTTGTCTTGGTTGACGTTCTTTGCTTTGGAAAGAAAATTTCTGAATTAAAATAATGAATTGTGCAAATTAATACAGAGATAAAGTGGATTTGTGACCCTAGACCACAAAACCAGTCTTAAGTAGCACGGGTATATTGGTAGCAATAGCCAACAATACATTGTATGGGTCTTTTATGCCAAAAATCATTAGGATGTTAAGTAAAAATCATGTTTCATGAAAATATTTTGTAAATTTCCTATGTAAATATATCAAAACTTAAATTTTTGATTTGTAATATGTTTCATTACTTCATCTGAACAACCCTAAAGGTGCTTTTCTCAATATTTAGATTTTTTTGCAACCTCATATTCAAGATTTTCAAATAGTTGTATCTCAGACAAATATTGTCCTATCCTAACCAACCGTACATCAGTGGAAAGCTCATATTTATTTATAACAGAATTGACCCCTATGACTGGTTTTGTGGTCCAAGGTCACATTTAATAGTAAATAAATCTAACAAAAATAAGCATTTTAATGCTAAAGAGATTTATTTATTACAAATAATTCAAGTTGCATTTCTTGCAGTCCAAGAGCTTGCTATTTTTTCATTGCACATTTCTGATATACAGTGTCATATATATATATATATATATATAATACTTGCTACTAAATATACAGAATTTTGTATTACCAAGAAAAATATTATTGACCATATCGGCAGACTGAAAAAAAAAAAATCAGAATTGTACACAGTCCATTTTTCTTTCACTCACAGATCATGACGTACATAGCTAATTCACGCTGATATGTATTTCCACTTACAAACATTCACTGAGATAATCAAACATGCAATATATGCCACATAAATGGCCATTAACACTTATGTAAAGAGGCTACAAAAAGTATTACTGAATTGCCATTGTAGTACATGAATGCTATTAGAATTATGTCAGGAACTCTCTAAAGCTTTCTGTTGCCTAAATAGCACATTAACTCTTGGGGGCAATTTAGAAAACATCCTAATATATTTTTAAGAATATGACTGTATGCTGTAGCATTGGTAAAGCAGTTTATAAAAAATCCTTAAAGAGACAGTTCACAAAATTTACATCATGATTAAAATTTTTCTCACCCTCAAGCCATCCTATTGTAGGTGTTTATTACTGTCTTCTTTCACACGAATATAATCGGAGTTATATTAAAAAATGTCCTGGCTCTTCCAAGCTTTATAATGGCAGTGAATGGGTGGTGAGATTTTGAAGTTCAGTAAAGTGCATCCATCCATTATAAAAAAGTGCTCCACACAAATCCAGGGGGTTAATAAAGGCCTTCTGAAGCTGATGCTTTTGTGTAAGAAAAACATCCATATTTAACACTTTATAAACTGTAATCTCTAGTTTTTGCTAATCTGCTAGTCTTGCGAAAACCAAGATTTATTTACAGTTTATTTCGGAATCCTCCAACATTTTCTTTACAAATCCTTGTTTTGTACTTCTAATTCATGACCTAATTTGTCACTTCTCACTGGCGCTTACGCTACGCCTACGTCCTACATCATCCGCTGGAACGCCACTCTCTTGTGAACATGCGTAGACAGTTAGTGGAAGATACAGGTTACAGTTTATAAAGTTTTAAATATGTATATTTTTCTTACACAAACTCATTGATTCCAGTCTAAAAGTCTTTATTAACCCCTAGGAGCTGTGTGGAGTACATTTTATGATGGATTTACGCACTTTATTGGACTTCAAAATCTCAGCACCCATTCACTGCCATTATAAAGCTTAAAAGAGCCAAGACATTTTTTAATATAACTCTGGTTGTATTCATCTAAAAGAAGCAAGTCATATACATCTAGGATGGCTTGATAGTGAGTAAATCATGGGGTGATTTTCATTTTTGGGAGAACTATCTCTTTAACTGATCATCACACAAATTGTATAGTGGGTCTTTGTGGGTCAAAAATGGTAAAGCAGCACTAAAAAGCTCCATAGATATATTCACCAACCTATGAGAAGCTACAGGCTTGTGAATTCAGCCTTAATGTGCAAAGTGCAAAACTGATATGAATATAGTATCAAAATGAACGCTTCATTAATGTACAGATGCTTTAAAGGAGTAGATCAAGCAAAAATGTAAATTCTGTCATCACTACCTGATTTTGTTATTTAAAACCTTGCTTTCTGGAGTTTGACGGCCCCTGGTCACTATATGTTTTCATTGTATGGAAAGTTAAAATATTTCCTTTTGTGTTCCATGAAAGAAACACAGGTTTGCAACAATGTGGGTAAGTAAATGATGACAGAATTTTCATTTTTTAGTGTAAACTAACCCTTCAAGTATCTTTTACATTCACAACACTAAAGCATCTCCGGCCGTATTTATAAAAGATCGAAATGCCTTCAAATCCTAGAGGCCATGAGGATTCAAGCAAAACAGGATAAGCTAGTGAGAGCATGCTATGAAAGCAAAGTGCTGAAAATCTGTTCATCTATTCAAAATGTGTCCATTTTGCATATTTAAATGCAAAAAAAGATTGCAGAGCAGCAGGCAATGAGGTCAAGAGGCAAAGGTTGCCATTTCACATTTTCATAGCAGGGAATTGCTTTTAGCAGAGGTTAGCAAACAAATGTAAGTTGTCATGATGTTAACTATTTTACATGCTATTTCTTGGAAATTAAATGTTATATCTTTAAGAAAGGTTTTAGCAACTGCATTCAATTCTTTTTAACACAAATATTATATTCATGCATAGACCAGCTAGCGTTTTACTTAAGAACTCTACCGTGAGGCCAAATGTATTTTTTCAGTCAAGCTATTAGTTTGAATTTTTGGAAAAGCCCAATTCTAACACAAGCCAAGAACTTTGTTTGGGTCTCCCATCATATCAGAATAGATCACTCTAAACGAGTCAATGAACAGATCGGTCCATCTCTGTTTGTCAGGTTCAGAGGACAGTTTAGCCATCTGGGCTGCGTAAGCCAATGTAGCTACAGCCTTGGTGTAGGTATCGGGGTGTTTGGCCTCTTGTAGATTGCCGATTAAGTTTGGGACGCTTAGTACAGTGGTTGGGATGGGACTGTCCTTCCACTCCTCTGCGAGGGCGTCATCTGCAAGTGAGTGTTAAAACAATAGTTTTAGGGGGCCTCCTAGCAACTGGCTCTGCCTAGTTGCTGTTTTGATTGATTTTAGTTTTTGATTTGATATCTTTTGCGTTGAACATTGTGCGTTTAGCTGACACGCTCACAAGGGAATGTCACTAAACAGCTGTTTACACACCTTGTGACATTTCCCTTGTGAGACTTGAATGGTTATCACACATAACAAGTGTATGATTAATATTCATAACATATACATTTGAGATGCATAACCGAACAAATGTATAACATTTGTTATGTGTACTGAACTATTAATGTATAAAAAATGGCAACATATTTATTTATTATAAATATGTTGATCGTTTACTCCACAGATTTAATAGGCCAAATATATATTTTTAATTATTTAATATAATAAATTAATTACATATACATATATATATATTTAATTAGCATGCTACAGTAGCTGTTATGGCTGACACAGAAGCTATTAGTTTCATCCAATAATTGTCTGTGTGTGCACTGTTGTTATTGGTAACTAAAAATTAAAAATCTTCGTTAATTGAAATAAAGCTAAAATAATATAAAATATAAAAAATAGATGAAAAACTCGGCAACTAACTAAAATAAATGTTTGTTAGTACTAAGAAAACAAAAACTTAAAAAATAAATTAAAGCTAAATAGACATGATAACAAATAAAAATAAAACAAAAACTAAATGACATTATCACAACAAATTCAATTTAATTAAAAACCTAAAACTCAAAATTAAATTCTATAATAACACTAATTGTACAGTAATTGTATTGTACTTTGCCCTATTTAAACCCATTTGAGCCCTGTGAAAAAAAGGCAATTTAAAAACAATAAAATAATAAAAAGATTATAGTTATGTAAAGAAAATAATACATAAAAATGATCAAATGTACACTACCAGTCAAAAGGTTTTTTTTTTTATGTTTTTAAAGAAGTCTCTTCTGCTCACCAAGCCTACATTTATTTGATTCGAGGTACAGCAAAAACAGTAAAATTTAAAAAAAAAATTCAACTTAAAATAACTGTTTTCTATTTGCATATATTTTAAAATGTAATTTATTCCTTTGATCAAAGCAAAATTTTCTGCATCATTACTCCAGTCTTCATTATCACATGATCCTTCTGAAATCATTCTAATATGCTGATTTATCGTTTAAGAAACATGTTATTATTACTATTATTATTTTATCAATATTTAAAACAGTTGAGTACATTTTATTCTGGATATTTCGATGAATAAAAAGATCCAAAGATCAGCATTTATCTAAAATAATAAAAACATTTTTTTAATAGAAATTATAGAAATTAATACGTTTATTTAGCAAGGATGCTTTAAATTGGTCAAAAGTGATGATAAAGACATTAATAATGTTACAAAAGATTTTTATTTCACATAAATGCTGTTCTTCTGAACTTTCTATTCATCAAAGAAACCTGTTTTCAACATAATAATAATAATAACTGTTTTTTCATGTGACTGGAGTTATGATGCTAAAAATTCAGCTTTGAAAATAGAAAACTTATTTTAAATAGTAAAAAATATTTCAAAATTGTACTGTTTTTGCTGCATTTTGAATCACATAAATGCAGGCTTGGTGAGCAGAGGAGACTTCTTTAAAAAACATTAAAAATCTTACTGTTCAAAAACTTTTGACAAAGTGTATGTATGTTGTAGTATACACTGACTGAAAGAAAAACATTTAGAATGTCTTTTCATCCATTTGGAGAGTTCATCACACACATCTTTTTGTGACAACACTTACCACTTTTACATGGAAGATCAGGGCAAACGATCACTGGATCTAAAACAACAAAAAAAAGAAAAGAAATGAAAAGAAAACTCAATTTCTGGATTTCAAGACAAACATAAAGTCAGAGCGGGACTCACCTGGGCAGAGTACAGTCTCGATCCTATCAATGAAATCCTCTGCAACCAGATCAGCGAATCGCCTCATTCCCATGACTCTTCCATCCTTCCTGCAAGCAATGGACTTCAGGCTTTCATTCTCCTCTGGCTGGTCAAACATGTCACCAATACCGATGGCATTCACATCAATGCTTTTGTCCGTGCACAGGTAGGTGAGGAGTTTGTCGTCATCACGGGGGTCGTACCGGCCGTCTGTGATCACAACCACTGTCACGTTAGCCTTCGCACGACGGCTATCGCGAATCAGGTTATCGTAGGCGAATTTCAAGGCAGATGGCGTCCATGTTCCTCCAGCGATCCACTCAAGCTTCTTCACGGCGTCTTTGAAGGCGGACATAGAGTCAATCTTGGAGTCGTTGAGGCGAATAGCCTGGAATGTTCCATTGTGACTGTACTGGACAACACCAACTCGAGTTCCTGAGAAATTTACCACAAATTTTGCCAGATTAGACTAGAATTTGACATTTTCTGAAGTAAATATGAATGGTGCTCACCATGCAAATCTTGAGTCCACAATGCTGGCTATAAATTAAAAATTATAGGTCTTTTTACCTGTTTCAGAACTGGGATCTTTTGCCATTGAGCCCAGTCTGTTAATGGTGTTGATGACGAAGTTCTTCTCCAGGGTGAAGTTGGTCAAACCCACACTTTCAGAGCTGTCAATCACAAACACAATATCCAGGGCACCGCATCTCTTTTCACAATCTGAAACAGACAAGAACAGTTATTAAATATACTATAGAAATCCATTCATTTTTACAACAAATGTACAGTATGACAATCTTACCACAGCATCCACAGGTCTCTCTGATGTAGTTCATCACATCACATTCCTGAAAAAATATTTAGTATACTTACACTATATTATTTGTTCCACAAAGTAGTTTTGAGCAATTTAATTACAAAACGTGCATTTTAATGCTTACAGTAAGGCCAGGATCTCCCTCTGGTCCAGGGTCACCCTGTTAAGGACACAATTTGAAATTATTTTAATAAAACTTCACTTAAATTGCCATGACCTTGGTTTAATGTTACCATTTATTGGCGTTCAAACGCTTTTCTATGACGCAAAAGTATATTTTCTATATCAATAGATATAGCTTGCTATATAACTTATTTTCACATCATACAATATCACAATATTCATTTAAAATTAAAGGCAAAGGAAATGCTTTCCACGTTTGTTAGATTTGAGAATTAAGGTAAACATAACTTGTTTGTTCATCTTAATTTAGGGCCACATGAAAACTATTTTAATTATTTATTCCCTTTCCATTCATTTTTTTCTGGATTCTGTGTTTTATGATTTAATATAAATTCAATACGTACATTATGTGTAATAAAATGAATTCATTAAAAAAATCTCTTAATGATGTTTAAAACCTAATCAAATTAAAATGTAACAATTAATATGCAACAAAACATTACATTTTAAAATTTTGTCAAATAAGATGCTGCTCAACAGAACTGAATACATTTAAACATGGATTTAAAAAATACATACACTACCAGTCAAAAGTTTTTGAACAGTTACAGAACATAAAAGTTTGTTAATTTAATTTAATCATAATTTTGATTTTTTTTTTTTTACTATTTAAAATAACTTTTCTATTTAAATATTTTTAAATGTCATTTATTCCTGTGATTAAAGCTAAAGCATCATAGCAGCATATACAACAGTAATCTTTGAGTTTCAGCTTCAGTGTGTATTCAGCCATATTTTTTCTCAAATGAAATGGTGCAATGATGGTGAAGAGACTTTTGGAGCAGCTATGAAGATGAAGTATTGTAATGTCATGTGTTCATGTCTTCATATATTGAAACGGCAGACACTGAAAATGCTGTGAGCATCAAATGCTTGATTTTGTGTAGCTGACGAAAGAGAATATGCAGACTTATTAGCGACATGCACTGACTGGCTGTTGTTGCATTTATTTCTGCTTTATGACAAACAGATTAATCTATATTGAGACATTATCATCATTATAGACGCAAATTTCTACTGCGATCTCGATATGATATTGTTTATCACCCAGCCCAAGCCAAACGTCCTTTAAACATCAATATGCACTAAGAATTAAACTTACATCTCTTCCTGGTACTCCTCTAGGACCCCTTGGTCCAGGTTCTCCTGGGGGCCCGGGCTCTCCCTGAACCACAATGAAATATATTAGCACATTATGAAAGTAAAACTGGTTGTAAATGCCATTTTGACTTTAAGAATTTCTGAAAAGCAAATATGCAACAAAAATCGGTCAATTTGCACACCGGCTCTCCAGGAGTTCCCTTTGCACCTGGGTCGCCCTTTGGTCCGCAGTCTCCTCTACTTCCCCTGGGTCCAGGTGAACCTTTATCACCCCTGTCACCCTGTAGAACAAATATTTTGTGTATTATAAGATTTTATTAGTATAACATAACCCTGGACCACAAAACAAGTCTTAAGTAGCACGGGTATATTTGTAGCAGTAGCCAAAAATACATTGTATGGGTCAAAATATTTGTTGTTTCTTTTATGCCAAAAATCATTAGAATATTAAGTAAATATCATGTTCCATGAAGACATTTTGTAAATTTCCTTCCATAAATATATCAAAACTTAATTTTTGAGCAATAATATGCTTTACTTAGAACTTTTATTTTATTTTCTCAATACTTTGATTTTTTGCACCCTCAGATTCCAGATTTTGAAACAGTTGTATCTCAGCCAAATATTGTCCTAACAAACCATACGTCAATGGAAAGCTTATTTATTCAGCTTTTTGATTATGCAAAAATCTCAATTTTGAAAAATTGACCCTTATGACTGGTTTTGTGGTCCAAATATAATGTGATCTAAAGCTTTGTAAATTGAAATTTCTTTCAATACAAGTACAAATTTAACTCATTACAGTACCGTAGGTCCTCTTGGTCCAGGATAGCTGAATCCAGGTCTGCCAGAGTCACCCTACAGCAAAAGAATCAGCATCTTGTATTTACAACAGACATGTTGCATTGATTTTAAAACCATCTGATCATGTTTTTTGTGTCTCATGTACAGTACCTTTGGTCCTGGAGGGCCAGGATCACCTCTAGGGCCAGCATCACCTGGGTCACCTTGGGTACCCTATAATGAGATAACATGTTTTTTTTACTGCTTGTTCATCCAGCAAAATAAGCTCAGCATCGGACATAAGCAGCGAGACAAAAAGACAGCTGTTTGATTTTGAGTTGAGTTTTTGATTTGTGTACTGTGAAATGGCTGGCAAATACAAAATTTACATTTCTGCCTGGTTCTCCAAGAGCTCCTGGTGGGCCTCTTGGTCCTGGAAGTCCATTATCACCCTAGAAGTTAATAACAAGAAAAATGTGTCCAATAATGTCCACCTTAAAACCAATAAAAATTCATTTTTAAGAAGCCAGATCAATAACTCTTACCTTGGATCCTTTGTTGCCAACTTCGCCTGGAAGACCCCTAGGTCCCTCAGTACCGGGTTCACCCTGTCAAACATTATAAATATTTCAATTAATCATCCAGGATATTGTTAAAACAATTGTTAAATTAAATAACATTGTCTACTCTCAAGCAATCTGAGTTTACAGTACAATAAAAGCTACTTGCTAAATGATAACTTTGTAAAGTTCTAATTTTTAGTCAACACTGACCTTTTCTCCTTTTGGCCCATTAGGCCCGGTGCCACCTTTAGGTCCAAAGTCTCCTCGTCTTCCCTAAAACACAATGATAAATATCACCAAAAGTCAACCTACTGCAGATTTACAATGGGAACATGACAAAATAATTAATTCCTCACAGGATCGCCTTTAGGTCCAGGTCCTCCGGCTATTCCCTGTAAAACAAAACAAAGTTTGCATTAACATCATCTCTAATGTACAATGTCAAAATAACAATAATGGCCTCAATTAAAACAAATACATACAGCAGATCCCTTCTGACCAGGAATTCCAGGTGATCCGGGACTTCCTCTCTCTCCCTGTAGGGGGTGTCAGAGAGCAAATTACAATATGATTGATAACCAATATTAATGTATTCTCTCTGTGGTTATGAAATCTTACTTTGGGTCCAGGATCTCCACCTGGCCCGGGTGGACCTGCTCTTCCTGGACGACCTGGATCACCCTGAGAAGAAAGTGAGAATTAATGGCTAATTAATAATTAATTAAGGCTTTAAAATGTCATTTTTTCTGTAATTTATCAGGTACCTTTTCTCCCGGAGTCCCTGGAGGACCAGGTTCTCCAACATCTCCAGGATAGCCATCAGGACCCTGTGAAAGCCACATTCACCTGTTAATGGACTTGCATAACACAGGTATCTGACACCCAAAGGAAATGACTCACACACCTTGTCACCAGGGTCACCTTTGCAGCCGGGAGCGCCAATCCTTCCAATTTTTCCCTGTCAAAAAATAGTCATTTTTAGTTTATTTTTATTTTATTTGTTTTTCACTACCTTACTTTTACCATAACTCACCTTCTGCCCATCTGTTCCATTTCGGCCAGCTAGTCCCGCAACACCCTGTTAGACAAATAACACAAATGCTTTAGAAATATTTCAAAATACATGCAGCATGGATGATTCTGCATACAGAGAATATAAAAAATAATAAATAACTGGTCTAAGGAACTTACCTTTTTCCCTTGTGCTCCAATTTCTCCCTAAAAACAGATCATTTGCATGTCAATTTTTTGGTGAATCATCAATACGTCAACCATATTTATTAGATCTTGCAAACAACTGAGAGGAAATCATACCTTTTCACCTTTGAGACCAGGCTCTCCCTAAACGAGAAAAAAGCAGCGGTTACAAATCAATTGCAATGAAATTCTTGAAGCAAACTGAGCACTTAACACTATATTTATTAAAAAAATCACAAAATATATTGTCAGAGCTGTCTGATGCTCTCGTATGAAAATCAGTCAATGCTGATAATCTTAAAATAACCAATTATATGCAGATTGATTGGTTTGACCGATACAAATTGGTCTGTAAATTTAATTTAATTGCGTCTTAGAGATGTGAAGAACTTACTTTAGGTCCAGGATGTCCGATGGGTCCCTCAATACCTGGATCTCCCTGTAGGTTTTGACATGAGTTAATACAAATAGTACTGCCTCACTGAATACAAATTAGATATAGAATAATCTTTGGTTGAAATGCAGTATTTTACCAAATGCATTTATGAGAACTGGTTTGTACTCACAGGACGTCCTTTTTCTCCTTTAGGACCTGGGATGCCATTATCTCCTTTAGCTCCCTGTAAGAATCAAGGCGTTAGATCTAGTGTTAAGCAAAAAGAAGAACAGAGTAAAGATTTGCTGTCTTTTTTAATCCAATTTAGTTTTTTAAGATACTCACTTTCTGTCCCCTGTGTCCTGGTGGACCCGGAGGTCCTTGAGTCTCCAGACATTTCACAGAGTAGCACTGGAAAATAATGATGAAATTGAATTAGAAATCAGATTTAAAAAAAATAATAATAATTGCTGAAGCCATAAGGAGGAGTGTCCAAACATATATATGGACAATAAAGTTCAGCAGGTAGAACCTAAAGGTTTTTATTGACATTAATGGTTCCATGGAGAACTTTTAATATCTATGGAACCTTTCCATTCCACAAAACATGGAAAAGGTCCTTCAGTTCTTCATACTAAGAAAAAAAAACTGCTCTTTAGAGAACTATTCACTGAAAGGTTCTTTGAGAAACCTAAAAATGGTTTTTCTGATTCACTGCTGCGAAAACTTCCTTTTGGACCCTCCTTTTATTTTTGGGAGTACATAGTGACAGCTCTGAGGAAAAGTGATGCAACATGTAGGCACCCAGTGAAAAAAAATCTTTGAAATCAATAGCACATGGATATGGATCTCACCTCTTGATAAGCCAGATGAAGCTGTAAGAGAGGACAAGATCAAAGGAAGATTATTATAATAAAAGTCCTTAGCTCACAACAAACACAAATTAAATACTAAATCATGTCTTCACCATAAAATATGTCTGAAAACAATCAAATATCTTAAATTAGGGCTGTCATGATTCCTCGATTCAATTCAAGTACTCAATTTAACAGGCAAGATACCGGAAAGTTTTGAATTCCACGGACGAGAATCCATGAAATCCATGAATCCATGAAATATGATATATTAAACCCATCATAGTAGAGAATAACGCTATTTTGAATTCACAAAGCTACGATTCAATTAAATAAGTATATGAAATGCAAATATATGAAATAACATTTATATGTTATATATTATATATTTACATTTGTGTAGGTTACGTATGCACGTCTCAGAGTGGCTCCATTCATAGTAAATGCTGCTCCACACAAACATTTATCTTCTACATGTGTGGAGCATCTCAAACTCCATCTCTGCATACTGCTGTGAGTTTGGGTTTATTATAAGGTTCATCTGGAAACAATGTGCACCATTTTATCAGATTTACAAGGTAAATCATTTACAAACCTACACAAACACAGGAAAATACATCAATATCTTTCACAGTATGCTAACTGTTCATCGTGATTTCAAAATAAAAGCTCAAACCATAACTCTGTTTAAACGTTTTGTTGTCCACATGTGACCCTGGACCACAAAACAAGTCATAAGGGTCCATTTTTAGAAATTTGGTGTATTGTTTGTTAGAATAGGACAATATTTGGCCAAGATACAACTATTTGAAAATCTGGAATCTGAGGGTGCAAGAAAATCTAAGTATTGAGAAAATTGTCTTTAAAGTTGTCCAAGTTCTTAGCAATGCATATTACCAATCAAAAGTTATGTTTTTATGTATTTACGGTAGGAAATTTATAAAATATCTTCATGGAACATGATCTTTACTTAATATCCTAATGATTTTTGGCATAAAAGAGAAATTGATAATTTTGACCCATACAGTGTATTGTTGGCTATTGCTACAAATACACCCATGCTACTTACGACTGATTTTGAGGTCCAGGGTCACATATACAAGAAATGACAGTGGCTGTAGCATTTCTGTCGTAAAGAAAAGGCCAATTAAAGATTAAGTGGACAATTGAATTAAATGTTGTTTCATCAATATTAAACAAGGATTAGATTGCGCAGTAAAGTGTAAAAACAATAATCTGGCCGTTGGTGCCCTCTGCAGTCATTCGTTATAACGTATAATGTACATTAGCTATATTATTTATAATACAATGTGTATTTTAACAGTTTTGTTCAATAAAACCATATGATTACTTGCTTTTGATACTTTAATTGAGCTAATTATTATTGCCTAATTGCTATTATATATGTATTTTAAGTCATTTTAAAGGTTCCATTAGGTCTTTATCAGATTACTCGATTAATCGTCAGAATAATCGTCCAATTACTTGATTACTAAAATAATCATAGGTGACAGCCCTAATTATTCCTGTATACTCAAAAGAAAATTATGAAAGGCATTGCATTACCATTGTGTCATAAATGCGATCAATTGTTGATGTCATTATGCGTGGCCCCAATCCTGTGAGATCAACCGCCATGTATTTGTTACGATAAACTCCAGCAGGTGAGTTAGCGATCTCCCTGAGTCCCGTCTCCTCTAGGTTCCTGGATGATGCGACAGAGAAGATCTTAATAAATTCATCACGTGCTCGCTCCGCCGCCACTTTGATGCCACCACATGGGTTTCCTGTCACGTGACCATCAGTGATGATCACCGCGAAGCGTTTGGCATTGGGTTTGGATGGTGAACTGACTAGTTGCTGGGTCATGTTGGTAATGGCGCAGTCAGTGTACGTGCCCTTGCCCAGGTACTTGATTGGTTTAAGCCTGTTGACGAACTCCGTTGTAGTGGTGATGGGGCTGATGATCTTCTGCAGCTGGGAGAAGTGCAGGCCTCCTACAGACCAGGTGATATGAACTAAACCTTTGTAGTCAACGTTTTGTAGTTTCTCAGCAAAAGTGATAGTGAAATTTTTTACGCTTTCTACCAAGCTGCCAGGTGGATTCTCCTGCAGAGCTATGGTCTCAGATGTGTCGATGACAAAGTACAAGTCAATTGGGCATTCGACTGGTTCTGGAGAGGTAGAACACAACATCACTACACAACAAGTCACTAAAACAACATAATACAATTAAAGATTTTTATTATTATTATTATAATACCACCATTTAGAAGTATGGGGTTAGCCAGATTTGCTCTCACGAGATCTTGTAATTCCGACTTTTTTTCTCAGAATTGCGTGTTAAAAAGTCAGAATTGTAATTAAAAAGTCAGAATTGTGTTAAAAAGTCCAATTGTGAGATTTAAACGTTCATGCATTTTCACGCAATTCTGAATTTATAGGTTAATTATTAGGTCAGAATTGTAAGATATAAGCTTGTAACTGTGAAACTTTTTTTTGCAATTCTGAGTTTTTTTCTCGCGATTGTGAGTTTATATCTCGCCATTCTGATTTTATAACTTGAAATTATGAATTTGTGTTTTGCAATTTTTAATTATTTTTTTGCAATTGTGAGTTTATATCTCATAATTCTGACTTTATAACTCACAATTATGAGTTTATATCTTGCAATTTAGACTTTTTTCTGGCAATAGCGAGTTTTATGTCAATTCTGACTTTTTTCTCAGAATTGTGACATATAATCTCCCAATTGCGAGTTAAAAAGCCATGACTGAGAGATATATACTCGTCCTTATTTTGTGCATTTTCATGCAATTCTGAATTTATAACACACAATTGTGAATTATTAGGCCAGAATTGTGAGATAATAATTGTGAGGGTTTTTTTCCCTTAGAATTGGACATTATAAATTGAAATTGCAAGAGTTTATATATTCAGAATTCAAAGTAAAATTTTGCAATTCTGAACTTTTTTTTCTCACAATTGTGAGTTTATAGCTCGCAATTCTGACTTTATAACTGGCAATTATGAGTTTATATTGCACAATCTTGACTTTTTTCTAGCAACTGTGAGTAACTCTGAGAAAAAAAGCCAGAACTGTGAGATAAAAAGTCGAAATACCTTTTTATTTATTTAGAATTTTTTATTCAGTGGCGGAATCCACCCATGTTTTTAAATAAAAAATACTAGGGCTATCAAACGAATAATCGCGATTAATCTCATACAAACTAAAAGTTTGAGTTTGCCTAATATATGTGTGTGTACTGTGTGTAATTATTATGTATTTGTAAATTCAAACCCATTCACGTATATATTTAAGAAATATTTGGAAGTATATGTATTTATTAAATTTGTATATAATTTACATTCTATATAAATAAACTATTTTATATAAAATAAAATTTTATATAAAATATAAACCATTCTATATAAAATAAAAATTTTGTATATAAATAACATATTTCTCTGAAATATATACATTAATTTGTGTGTATTAATATATACATAATAATTACACACAGTACATACACATATATTAGTCAAACTCAAACTTTTATTTTGTATGTGATTAATCACGATTAATTGTTTGACAGCCCTAAAAAATATATGTAATTAACAAATAACCTTTCATAGAATAATGCATATTAATCGGTTACTGAAGTAAGTGTTTACTCACTTGAGCAAGGAGTCTGGCTGGCCGGAGCCTGGGCCTGTGTGTGAATGACCACAAACAACAGGAGGAGGATCGACAGTCCCATCATCCTCATTCTCCTTCCTAAACAGACAAGTAAACAGCTTGTGTTGACCATGATCACAACACAACATGTTTTTCATCTGTGTGCATCTGTTATATTCTAGCAGGCTATTTATAAAGCATGAAGACATTTGCCAGAAAGCAAAGAAGCACCAGAATTTGAGGAATGTGACTATTTACCACTTTAAATTAAAGTACTCTGAGTCTAAATTACTCTCTAAAGTTTCACAAAATCTTCTGCATTAGTCCAGATGCATTATACATCTAACAAGGAACATACAAACTGCTGAACAGGTAAAAAGATAGCTAGATAATTAGACAGTATTTCATTCATTAAGATTATTGTCATTGAATTTGTGTCAAATATATTATAAAAATGCCTTTAAAAATGTCTAAAAAGAGATATATGTCAAAACGAAACGTAGTTGGAATCTGAAATGAATTGGCCACACCCATTAGCAGTTAAAAGGTGTGTTCGACTTCATCTACGCCTACAGACGGCGATCAACGAGAATACCCGAGAGCAGTCGTGGGCGGAGTTAAAAACGGAGGCGTCAAGACGGTCAATTTTTACTCTCGTTAGTGGCGCTCTCGCGGTGTTTGCATGCTCTATCACAGAAGAAGTCAATTAAATGCAATATTTATCAAATACACCCACTTTTTAAAAGCGTTTTCATGAGCAACAGAAACACGTTTCATATACTGCTTAATTCTGCGTCATCTGAACAAGAATAATGATAAACATAAACATACTATTTAAATACTAATAAAGTGGGGTTATATATGCCTTTATCAGTGTTTTATGATAGATCTGACTCAATATAACATTGCGACTACAGTAAAAACACTTCTAAAAACACAGATTTGTCAGCATTATCGGACTTGAGGATGTTAGAATAAACCCAAAACACACGTGATCGTTGTCATGCGGTGAATCTGGCCAATCGTGAAACAGCCATGTGGTCTTCAGAGCGGCTGCAGGACTGCGCCGGCTGAGTCAGTCGACTGCTCTCGAATCGCTATCGCGGTACTTTGATGCCACACGTGACAGTCACGAGGCGTCGGCGCCGCCTCAAGTCGGACAAAATTTCTAACCTTGCACTTCTTCAAGTCAGAATTTGATCGAGCTGCGCAGCGCTGTGTTAAGTCGAACACACCTAAATTGAACACAGAAAGACAGGAATTCCAGAGGCAATGGAATTCTGGGAAATGAAGTCCATAAATGGTCCATAAATCCGTCTGTAGGCCCTATAAAACCTTTCATTTTTTTAAACATTGCTGTCAAACAACATTCAAAGTCGGTCTCTACAAACTTTTTTCGTGTTAAAAATTACATGTATCGAGGTTATATGAAATCCTTAATATTTTTCACTTCTTAAATTCAAATTCGAATTTCAGTTCTATTTTCACTATTTTAAAATATTCTCAATTTAATTTTGACAAAACCTTACATACATCATGCAAAACTAATTCCATGATTTTTAGGCCTGTCTGTAATACATTCTTTTCATTTTAGGTCAATTTGTAAATTGGCTATCAATCAAATCATTTGTTTATAATAATATTGAATACAGAGATTCATCCACTGTCTGTAGAACAAGAGATTGTACATTATTCTAAATGCTGTTGAATGCCAAAAGAGCTGTTTAGTCTGTACTTCTAAAAAAAACCTTTTTTCTACAATTTTGAAGACTTATAGATTTAAGTTGCTTATAGGCTGTAAAATACTGACTACAATTAAACAAATATGTGCATTTATATGCTAGACAACTATTGTTCAAATTAAATCAAACCTTCAAATCCAAGTTGGTATGTTGTCATTCACCTCATAGCTGGTTGGACTGGTTCATGTTATAAAATTATAAAGTCTTTTAATGATAAAATCCTTCTTGACTTTTTAGTCTTCCAGGACCAAGGTAACTAGAAAAAAAAAAACGGGTTGGCACCCTATTAGCTTGAAACAAGGGTGTGGCTAAGCTGCCCGGAAGTTGTGTCTAACTGTTTAGATACAGCAAGTCTCCGTAATAATTTTCCTAGGGTTTTGAACTCTTCACTAGTTTTAATGGAAGTTTGTCAATCTCATTATTCATGACTGAATTATTGTACAGAAGCACCACACAGATGCAGCTGTTACTTTTTACAGCACTGGTTAAAATGGACCAATCACAGTCTTTGCAATTACTATTATAAAGGTTAAAAATAATGAATTTATATATATTGCTGGGGTGGATTTTCATCAACACATCAAATATCAAACACTGAAATTAATAGATTTAAACAATAGCACAGTTTAATATATTAAACAAGACAAAAGCAACTCAAAGTGACTGTCTGAGCCCCCAGATGCCCCCTAAAGCAAGACAAATTTTATCTCAGAGGAAAGAGTTATTTTTTGGTTAGTAATCTGAACACATCTTTTCAACTAATCTGAGGTCATATTCTTTCTGAACCTCATTTCAGTTTGCCATGCAAGTTCATACTACTACTACTAAACTGTCAAAGCATTTTTAATTACACTAGCTGATTCAAAACAAGGGAAGGAATACTTAATTACGTTTTTGAAACCATCTCAGCTAGGCTTTTGTGTTCATTAAATCAGCTGATCTGATGCATATCATGAAATAAGCAAAAAATCATTAATATGGTCTTTTCCCACAAACATCTTGTTATTCCTGCAATCAGCACAAGTGATCCAATGATTATAATGCATATATTGCAAATACTATGTATGCATTATTCTAAATTGTTAGTTATTTAATGTAGTTTTATTACATTAGGTTTCATGGTCTGTTTGTCTGTCATACTGATTGCACCATAACTCATAGCTATGTTTTTCAGGCCCGTTAAACAATATGATACGAAATATGCAGTATATGAAAATATATAGTCAATATCATAATCTAAACTCATGCGTATTCCCATCATGCAAAATAAGTTTTGCAATCAATCAAAAAGAACAGAAGCACGCATGTGGCATAAAGTACGAACTTCGACATTAAATACCACGATTAAGGACTTGTAACACACTGAGTTATGAAAAAACAAATAATAAAGCATGCAAAACCATCTATAATTTGAGCTGGTGAGAATTTGCAGATTATAGAATAATCGAACAATGTGCAGCTAAGCAACTTAAGTGCAAGAGCATTTCCAAACTTACGCTCTTCAGAGACAGAAACGCACTGCAAAGTTATATAAAAGTCAGACATTACTTACCCACCCAAGATCAGAAAATCTTATAAACTTTCGAGCGCTTATTTATGTGTAGGGTTATCAAACATCCATTCCGAGCTAGGTGAGAATAAAGTCCAAAATAAGGGAGTGAGTGAGGAGCCAAGCTGCAGAAGAAGTTTCCTCTGCGCTTCTCCCAGCTTGAACAGAAGTCTCTCCTCCCTCCTTGATCAACGCAAAGCCAACCGCGCATCTGTGCACTGCCTCTTCTGTCCGCGTGGCGGCGCTGTGCATCCACACTGATGGACAACACTCCCACTCCTCCCGATTTTTGATGGATATCTGGTGATATGAGGAGGGGGTATATGGATCACCCACACATGTTCACAAAGACCAGAGTGAGGACATCTTATTTAATATATTTATTTATAATAAAAAAAAACGTGTGTGTTGAATTAACAGCAAAAATTCTCACATGGCGTTTCTTCTGTGGAAGTGCGTTAATGAAACGCACATGGAAGGAGCATCTGTCAGCAAAATAACCATAGTCCATTTTCAAAGAAAACAAGAGTTATGGCATCTTTTTTGAGTTCTGTTTGTAGTTTCCTTAGAAAATTAATGGGAAAATCACTGTTATTAATAAAGACGTTAAAAGTTAAACAGGCTACTCTGTGCTCATTTAGAGAGTTTAACTGAATGACATATTTCCATTTTACCATTTAAATAATGTGTCCTATTTTTATTACATTACAGTAACGAGAATGAGATGGTTTTGCATTCAAGGATTTTAATGGTGATAAAAATGGGTTTAATCTTCATATGCAAGATATACTTTCTTATTTCTTTTTTGTTGTTTTAAGGAGAAATATGACCTGGACATCCTCTCAAGAGGCTTCATGAGCTTCGCCAAGTTTTTTTTCAGTCGTTCTGTGTCCATGGATATAGCCATAGTAGCTTCCTTAGTCAATTGCATAGCCAAGCCTAACAAAATATTTCCAACTGTAGGCATGTGACAGAGCGTGCATCAGTCACGACTGACAGAGTTACTCCACTGAGTCACCTTAACCAAATGATATCTTCATAAACATTCATATTCCAGTAAACTCTCCCTTAAACACGAGTATATACACGTCCAGCAAATGCACACTTAACAGACTCCTTCTGATGTATGCTAGCATTCATACTGCAACAAACAAATATAAACCTCAAAAGCAATCATATGAGCAGAGGAAATTATGCCATGTGTCCCATACTGTCGGGTAGAGAGAAGCGGGTGGCTGGATTTGGGATTTCCCCCATATGGAGAAAGAAATGTGAGAGTGGGAGAGAACAGAGAAAGACATCTTCCACATCCTTTCCAAATTTCCACAGAATTTCATATCACTTGCACAAATATCCCTATGAACCCAGGTTACATAAGATAGTTAAGCAGCACAGGAAGCCCTTTATATTCCAGATGTAGGAGGAACAGAGAAAGAAGACATAAATATATGCTGTAATAAATATTTTTAGATCAAATGGGCTATAATAGAGAGGAAATATGATTGGTACCTGCCCATGCAAAATTCAACACCGTGATGGCAGTGCACCAGCTAACTGGAAACTGTTCTCAGAACAGAGGATTATGTTCTGGCAAGGTTCTCTCAAAGTTATGAGCAAACATTCCAGTAACATTAATAGAATGTTCGTTTAAAGTTATCTGTTTTTTAATCATATTCACAAAATAAGAAAGAGAAGATAGTGCCACCAGAATGCATGTTAAAAAAAAAAAGCTACAAAAAAATCTAAGATTGCAAGATTAAAGTCGTAATATTTTGAGATTGAAGTCAAAATTATGAGAATAAAGTCAAAATATTATGAGAATACAGTCGAAATTACGGGAATAAAGTTGACATATTAAGAAAATAAAATCTAAATATTTTAAGAATAAAGTAGAAATTACAAAAATAAAGTTAAAATATTTAGAGAATAAATTCAAAATATTTAGAGAATAAAGTCAATATTACAAGAATAAAGTCAAAATATTACGATAACAGTCGAAATACTACAAGATTAAAGTCGGAATATTTCGAGAATAAAGTGAAAATTACGAGAATGAAGTTGAAATATTAAAAGAATAAAATCAAAATATTACAATAATACAGTCAAAATATTAAGAGATTAAAGTCAAAATATTGAGAGAATAAAGCCGAAATTACGAAAATAAAGTCAAAATATTACGAGATTACAGTCGAAATACTACGAGATTAAAGTTGGAATATTTCGAGAATAAAGTGAAAATTACAAGAATACAATCAAAATATTACGATAATACAATCAAAATATTACGATAATACAGTCAAAATATTAAGAGATTAAAGTCGGAATATTTCGAGAATAAAGTCGAATTACGAAAATAAAGTCAAAATATTGCGAGAATACAGTCGAAATACTATGAGATTAAAGTCTGAATATTTCGGGAATAAAGTCAAAATTACGAGAATAACATCGAAATATTAAGAGAATAAAATCTAAATATTTCAAGAATAAAGTCAAATTTTTTAAAAATAAAGTCAAAAGTACAAGAATAAAGTCAAAATATTACAAGAATACAGTCAAAGTATTTCGAGGATAAAGTCAAAATTACGAGAATAAAGTCAAAATATTATGAGAATAAAGTCGAAATATTAAGAGAATAAAACAGAAATTACGAGACTCAAGTCAAAATTTTTGGAGAATAAAGTCAGAATTACGAGAATTAATTCGTAGCAATTACAAGATTAAAGTTAAAATATGTTGAAAGTACATTCTCGTAATTTTGACTTTAATCTCGTAATTATTATTATTATTATTATTTTTTTTTTTGTTTAGTTTATTTAATATGGCACTTTTTTTAAATGAAACCTATAGTTCAAGTAAAAAATAGCTTACATACAGCTGTGTAAAAGTGTGTATACTGTGATAGTTGCTATTGTGGAAAAGGTGTAATTTATTTATTTATTTATTTATTTTTTCCATGATGTTTGTCAAACGCAGCACAAAAATCCTAAAAGCCCTCTTTTAAGTTTTGTGTGGAATATAACAGGGCCAAAAATCAATTCAAATGGAGCTGTTTTATTAGACATTCAAGCAAAATAAACATGAAACTGAAGCCAAATGTGAAGGAGGACTGGACGGCGATTCTAACTTAGTAGGGTCTGCTATTTGTTAGCAAAACAGAGATTCAAACATTAACACACGCAACTGCATACACACACACACACACTTAAAACACATACACATATTTTTCGTGGCCACACTCATAAACGTAAAGATGCATGTTCCCCCACTCACACACACACAAGAATAACAACAACTTCCAGCTGTATTTTATCTTTTTTTGCTACTCTTTCACTTTTAAACACTTCGTGTGCGGTATGTTCGCATGCACACATACATGTACTGTATATCAAGTGTAAACTCAGTCAAAAATGTATACACGTTGATCTGTTTCAGAGCCATTTTTGACCTTGGGGTCTACAAGTTCTACCGTCCAGATCACTACTTAGGATCTGCATTTAGCTGTTTTATCTGTGTAATACACACATTCAAATTGTATATCATTTGCAATCCTATTTTTATTGTGCTATTATTTAGGAAGAACTATAATTTTGCACACTGTTTATGATGAATAGTATGCAAATTGGGATGCAGGGTGTCCAATCTGATGCACCCCATTTCAATCATGTGCATTAGATTAGCCAAAAATGTAAATGTTCAGAATTGGAGCAAGATTGATAAACACAGTTTTGCAGAACAGCTCTGACTCCCTCTTTTGATTAATTTAAACGTTTCTCTGGAAAAATTCTGACTGAGAAAGTTCTGATGGGAAGCACCTGTGTGAAGAGAAATGAGGCAGCATCAATGCACTGTGGAGTTCGCAGAGAGAGGAAGCACTTTTTCAGCTCGACTTCTGCAGATTATTTAGGCAGTACTCGTGAAACAGCGATGGGTTTGTGTTTTTTCCCTTGTTTCTTGGCGACGCTTGCATATTTCCTTAAAAAGGAGAGAAAGGGATGGAGGAAAAAAAAAAGGGGGATGGAAGGGGTCTAAATGAGGGGGGACTGAGTCTGTTTTGTCTCAGAGGCACTGGATGACTAAGACTGCAAGAATGATTCCACACTTCCCTCCAGTTACAAGCTAAAAAACTACTTACGCCACCGCATCAAGATCGTGCTGAACATCTCTGCTACACAATAGCCTATACAAATCACGTTCTGGAAACTCCTCAGCTGTTTTTGGATGGCCATTTCTGCAACATAAGAAAATAAAAGTAAAAATAAATCGAAATTCTGAGATAGTAAAAGTACAAAATATAAGAAACTAAGGTATAACTATGACATGTGTTATGACTATGAAATTACAACATAAAATGCAAAATCATAATATTAATGCAAAATCATAATGTTGACAAAAAAGTAACATTAAAAAATCAATTATGACACATTATGACATGAAAAATCTAAATAATGCCAAAAATGTTAAAAGTTTGAGATGAAAAGTCTTTATTATTAAAATGTACTAAATGTCAAAAATCTTTAGAAATAAAAATTGTCAAAATTGTTTTTACAGAAGGTCAAATTATAACATGAAGTCAAAATAATGAGATAAAGTCAAAAAAACATCAATTATGAGAAATTATGACACATAAAACAACTCTCTTTCGAACTGAGATTTGTCATGATTTGTGTCTTTTTTAATCTCATAATTATGCCATAACTATAAGATGCTATAAGAACTAAAATTCCGGCATAAAATGCAAAAATCTGATTTTAAAGTCATAATTATGACAAAAAGCTGAAAATGATAAAAAAGTAATGTCAAAATTATTAGGAAAAGTCAATTATAACATAAATATGACATGAAAAATCTAAATGATGCCAAATAATGTTAAAAGTTTGAAATAAAAAGTCAATTATTAAATGTCAAAATTATCATAAAATAGTTTTTACATAAGTTGTAATTATATCATGATTTTAAAGTCATAATTATGACTTTCAGACTTTTGCATTTTATGTCATGAAAAGTCTAAATGATGAGAGAAAGTCATTATGACAAATAGTATAAATTATGAGATAAATTACGAGACATAATATCACATGAAAAGTATGAATTATGAGACAAAACAATGAGATAAAGTTAGTCTTTCGGACTTTCGTCATAATTATAAAGCTGAAATTATGGCATAAAATGCAAAATGATGATATCAAAGTCATAATTATGACAAAAAGCTGACATTGACAAAAAATGTCAAAATTATGAGAAAAAGTCAATTATGACATAAACTATGCCAAAAATTGTAAAAGTTTGAAATAAAAACAAAAGCTGAAATTATATCATGAAAAGTCAAAATTATTAGATAAAGTCATTACGACAAAAAGTATAAATTATGAGACATAATATGATATAAAACGTATAAATTATGAGATTCATTATAAGACATAATATGCCAGAAAATGTATAGATTATGAGATAATATGACAGAGAAAGTATAAATTATGAGATAAATTATGAGACATAAAACAATTATGAGATATAAGTAATAATTATGACAAACTCTTTTGAATTCAACTTTGTCATAATTATGATTTGGTCTTTCTTATCTTATAATTATGACTTACATCATAACTATGAGATGCAAAGCTGACATTACAGCATAAAATGCAAAATTATGATATTAAAGTCATAATTATGACAAAAAAATCTAAATTATGACAAAAATGTTTTAATATTTTTACATAAAAAAGTCAATTATTAAATGTCAAAATTGTCATTAAAAAGTTTTTACAGAAGTTAAATTATGAGATAAATTATGAGACGCAATATGAGATAAATATAAATTATAAGACTTAAAATAATTATGACATAAAGTAATAATTATGAACACTGTCATTATGACATGTGTGGGGTTTTTTTTTTTGTCTGATATGGCAAATATGATTTACCAAAGCAATTTTTTTCTTGTGTGGTGGAAAATAACTCTGAGTTAATTTGCAAAATAATCTGAAAATTGGACTCCTGTCTGTAATTCTAAAGTACTCTTTCTTCTGACATTTAAAATTGAAATTTTCCTGCTTGTGTACAACAACAAAAAAAGAAAGGTTAAATTGAGGAATGAATGATGCCGTGAGAAACTCTCCGAATGTGTGTGCGTGCCATAGATCGTCTCATCACAGAATCATGGAGCCCTGCGTTTGAAGCCACAGCTTCTCTGAAATCTTGGAATTAGCAGCAGAACCAATTTCCTTACACATGAAACCACAGGTTTAGAAAAACTGAAGCACAACACAAAAAGAATATTGTCATTGTAGTGCACCCGTGCTTAATGTGAAAATCTGTTTTTAATAAAACCAAAACGTTGCAGCTCAATCATAGTTTACTAAGACATTTAGCTTAAGATAACATTTTGTCTCCTTTTCAAGACCAGATATGTGATATCGCAGTTGACGTAGGGTGCAATCTGCTATTATTTAAAGTTTTATAGTCAGCAGCATAACCTGTTACATAATGCTCCCTTGTTCTCCCTAACCAATGATTTGTGCTGAACAGACCCTCAGAACAGTGAATCCCTTTCAGAGCATGGGCTTGCCCTCAACAGGGAAAGATTGGCTCAATGGGAACATAGAGTAAAACATATTCACAGAATATTCCTTATTTAAGTGTACAGTGTGTTGACGGCTACATTGAGTCATCCACTTGTGTATTGTAAATACAGTGTGGTTTGTTAGTCGGTTGGGCTGCTCCAACATCATGGCCAGGTTAAACAGAGGAGGGCCGTATTTGTAAACCGTCATTTGATGAAGCATTTTAACC
This sequence comes from Labeo catla, assembly GCA_012976165.1. NCBI lineage: Eukaryota > Metazoa > Chordata > Actinopteri > Cypriniformes > Cyprinidae > Labeo > Labeo catla. The sequence goes on from VONZ01000001.1 coordinate 4,887,629, forward strand.
AATGTTTTGTCTGGTGCACGTGCAGATCTGAACAAGACATATTCATTACTCATTTGTTAGCAGTCTATAAGACCGTATTTTTTTTCAGTTGCAACCTTTAGTCTTTGGAGTCGGTACAAACGCTCACGTCTTTCTGCGGGAGGCCTTTGGCCTTGACCAGTGATCTTCTTTCCAAACCGAAGAACAAGACTATTGTCCTGTTCGGATATAAAAAATGCTGACTGTATCCACAGTGTGTAACCAAAACAGTTTGGTTAATTTCAGAATTACGAATTGGTTCTACAAGTTTACAAGTTCAAATTTAATTTTAAATTGGCTTACGGGAAGTATTTGATATTTGGACCGGCTTTTGGTCAGTAGAGTATTATTTGATGGCACAAATTGTGAACACCTCAGAACTTCGATTTCAGACATTGCACGCCTTGTAGCATGTTCATGTGCCACTGTACTGAGTACATATCAAAAGTGGTGAATGGATGGCCAAACGAAGAATCGTCATCCAGCTGTGCATTGTCTACTGATGCTAGAGGGGAGTGGAGAATATCATGCATAGTTCACAGCAACCACAGGGCCAGCATGCGACAAATCACCAGCAGCTACAACAGTGGTGACAAGAGCAATATGTCACAGAACACACTGCTCATCACAGCCTTCTGCGTATGGGCCTGTTTAGCCGACCACCCAACCGGGTCCTCATGCTAACTGCACGGCATCTCCAACAAAGCATGAAATTGGCCCAAGATCATCAAGATTGGGCTGTGGATGATTGAAAGAAAGTGACCTGGTCTAATGAACACGTCGAAGGCCAAGCACGGATATGCCAATTATGAACACTACAAAGACTATGGCATCTAGATGCACTGTTGGGCACTTTTTGGGACACTTTAGGCCCCATTATCCCAATAGCACAATTATGAACATTGTTAGACCAAGTGCACCCATTCATGGCAACTGTGCCAACAGGATAGCACCAGAATCATCAAGAAGTAGTTTGAGGAACATGATGGTAAATTTCTATTAATACCTTGACCTCCAAATTCACACGGTCAAGCATTTGTGCTTTGACTTGGAAAAGCGGGTTTGAACTAAAGGACCTGTTGTTGACATTATGACAACAGATATCCCCAAGAGACCATCGGCACCTTGTCGTATTAATGTCTCACTCTGTGCCTTCTGTTTTGTGGGCTGCTGGTCTTACTGATTACTAGATACGTGGTCATAACGTAATGGCTCATTGGTGTATTTTATGTTTATTTATGGTGACCATACTTCCTCTTCTTCCCAGACATGTCCTGGCCTTTAAATGTCTTTATTTTGGCTTTGTTTTCCTATTGACATCAGGTGTATTTGACTTGAAGTAATCCTGTGCAGAACGATCCGTGAATGACATCAAAGTACCACAAGACCGATTCTAAAACATAAGGACCCGTCTTCTCAGTTATCGTTATAGAGTGCAAACCTACTTTTCCAAGTCAGCCACAAATGTTTGATTGGATGAATTTAGAAGCCAAGGCCTTAACAGAAATTCACCATCTGCAACTTTGGTGATAAGGGCAATGTGTCACAGAACACACTGTTCACAGCCTTCTGTGTATGGGCCTGTGTAGCTGACCACCCAACCGGGTCCCCATGCTAACTGCACGCCATTACCAACAACGCATGAAATTGGCCCGAGATCATCGAGATTGGGCCGTGGATGATTGAAAGAAAGTGGCCTGGTTTAACGTCGAAGGCCAAGCATGAATACACCAATTATGAACAGAGGCTATGGCATCTAGATGGACTGTTCGGCAGACGTAGGCTGGTTATGCTGTAGGCAGTGATTTCTTTAGGCCCCATTATCCAAATAGCACAATTCTGAACATCGTTGGACCAAATGTGCCCATTCATGGCAACCCGGCCAACAGGATAATGCCAGAATCATCGAGAAGTGATGATGAATTTCTGTTAATGCCTTGGCTTCTAAATTCACCCAATTGAACATTTGTGTTTTGACTTGGAAAAGCAGGTTTGCACTACATCACCACCATCCTGCAATGTACAGGAACTGGAGGTCCTGCTGTTGACATTATGCTACCAGATACACCAGGAAACCTATTGTCACCTCGTTCAGTCAGTGTCTTACTGTGTGCCTGCTCTTTTGTGGGCTAAAGGAGGTCCTACAGGTTATTAAATAGGTGGTCATAATATAATGGCTTATCAAATACTTTCCATACTTCCATACTTCCATAAATGTCTGATGCATATCGCACACAAAACTGAAAACGCTTATAAAGTCTTCATCGGATTGGTTGAATTATACAGGATTTCCAGGAGATGTGTGTGTGTTGCGTTCTTTAAGGTTCCACCTGGAAACAAAGATGCTGTGATGCCAAACCCCCTGATCAAAGAAGAAATTTTTTAAGGATCAACTAAACACTGGATTTTCAAAAGTATGTGAAATATTTAAAGGTTGCTGCATAGGATCTTTAAAATATATTCAAGAGTTTTACACACGGGTCTGTTATTGTGGGGACAGTTGTACGGCCCTAAACATGATGCCGCACAAATGAAACATAATTGGTTGCTTTACCTGGCAGTCATATGGCCTCTCAGGTGGGCCTTGGCCATTCAAAACAGCCAGTGTTCCCAGACCTTCTGCTGTCAGTCTGAAAAAGAGGAAGTATGGTCACCCTAGTTTATTGCTAAATCTATTGGTTTGAATTGCAGAATCGTGGATAATGTAGTTTTATTGCCAAAAATTCTGGTGTTAATTTATTTTAAAAATAAATTGAAATAATGCAGAGTGATGGCTTTAACAAAAGCATATATGATCCATCATCAACCTCGTAGCTCAAAATATGTCTGAAAATGATTGGAATTTTTCAGTTTTGTTTAGTTCAAAATACCCATACTGGGATTGCATGAGGGTTTTATTATAATTCCAAATATTCAAATATCAACTCCAGTTCCTGTTCCTGAGAAAAAGCATTCTCATTCTAATTCTGACAGACAAACAACGTTTGTAGCCTGTTTTTCCATTGTTTCCGTCGAATTGCATTGTAATTCAATCCAACACTTTATTTATGTTGTCTGAACTGAGCACTTTCAAGTCAGCAAATGAAATGCAGCCTTAATTCTGTCATTTATCAGGATGGCATTTTCCATGCAAGCTGATTTTCCAGTGAAAATTTCAGTTCGCTAAATGATTAACTATTCAAAATAGATCATGTTGTAATGACTCTATTATGTTAGTGATGATCCATGCTTATAATAATATGAAGTGCTTTGATTCAAGTGGCTTCCCCCCCTCCCTAATTTAAGCCTGTGACTCAGCTTCTCCTACAAGCTCTAACAAGATTGCGTGTGTCATTTAACTAAGTGGTTTTGGTATCCCGGTCCTGAGGTTCAATATTGGCTGGGGTTTGTTTAAACTAAGCTAAACTCCCACCATGAAGCTCTCACAGCTCTCATTGCTCAAACAAATTACAGTGCATTGTGGGATTACTCTTCTACATCATTCAAGCCCATTCTTTCCTTCTCCTTTCCCACCATTTTTTCCCTGTCTCTGATTTGATCTCTTATTCTCCCATTTCTCTACTCCCCCATCTTCCCAAAGGTTCCTCACTCCCTATGTATTCATGGCCACTTCTTTGAACCAAACTTACACAAAACATAACATTATTACACATATTTCCTCTTTTGTTTTCACTCTTTGTTATAGCTCACCTCAGAGCTTTTTTTTCTGCAGGCGACTTGCATCCTTTAACCGAGATAGTTCTGTGACCACATTCCTCCAGATGTTGGCCTTCAATGCTCAAAGCCAGCTGGGAGTCATTATCTGGGCACGTTGTACCAAACCTCTCCACCTCCTCTCTGAATCCCCTCCCACACCCCAATACACTAAGTTTCCATGGCCACAGTGCTGTACTGTGGGATTTCAAGTGAAGACAATTTGGCGAATGGGTTTGGCATGTATGTGGCAGAATATTGTACTAGTAACATGCCACAGTATTAAACTTTACGTCACTGGGAAGCCTACAAGTTGCACCACTTATAATAGGAAACAGATGGTAACACCAGACCTGGCAAGATAAAGTATTAAGCATGCTGAAATCAGTCAAACATTTGTTAATTTCAAGGCTAAATGTCTTTGTGTTACGAAACTGCTAAATGTCTGAAGGTTTGTTGACAATAAAAAGAAGATCTGGTTCACTTAAATATTCAAGCTCCTGCTGGGTTAAGAAAGAACTGTAAAATCAAAGAATGAATTTACCCAGTGAGTGGAGGAAAAAAAGCTGAATTTGAATAAGGTTTGGATGTTTAAGCAGCTGCAGCTTTTTCCAAGGAAAGCGCCAACCGGGAAAACTTGTTCTTAGGAAAGCATGGGGAGCATTATTTTAAAAAAAAACGAAGCAGTAAACTAGATTTATAAAAAACAAAATCAAAACTAGATTATTTTCTTGGGAAATTAAACCAGACATTACCTAAATGTGGGGTTGCTACATTTTTTAAGTGTTTTTAAAAGTATCTTCTGCAGTTTAAAATAACAGGTTTTTTTTTACCTTTTCTTTATTCCTGAATTTTCTGCATCATGGTGTGTTCACACCAAAAGGACACAAAGTTAATATAAAGACGTGAATAGATGCGATTTCTCGCTGGGAATTGGGCGACGTGATTGCCACGAACACACGATATATGGGTATTTGACAAACAAAAATTGGACTGTGTCCTATGGTGTGACAAAGCAAAACAAGTTACAAATAGCATAGAGGTTTATCTTCAGTGTTAGATGTTATTTTTTTTTTAATTTTTCCGACACACTGATACGTCAACTACCCATATGCCTCAACTGAATCTTCCGCGCAAGCCAGTCAGCAAAGAGCTTACTGACACGTCCGGTTGTATCAGATATTTTTACTATTTATACTATGTAAACTAGTAAACTAGCATGAGTAACGCGATGCAAATATTTGCTTCGTGTTTGGTGTTTGATGCTCAAGAAACACTTCTTACTGTTCTCAATGCTAAAAAAAAAAGTTCTGCTGCTTGATATTTTTATCAGGATTTAAAAAATAAATAAATAGTAGGAAATTCAAAAGAACAAATCTATAGACATTTTAAATGTCACTTTAGTTCAACGTAATGCACAACTGCTGAATAAATGTGTTCATTTAAAATTAAAATGTAGTCTTTCTCTTGCAGGAAAACATGCCCTATAGAATTACAAAGCAAAATGGCGTCATGATCAAACCCCTTGATGTTATTTTTGACTGTACCAAAGTAATCATCGTAATATATTCCCAGGTATTTAGGAAATATTACTTGTTGCTACAGCCAGTTATTCTACTTTGAAAATGTGCAGTCCATGTCAGAATGTCCGTTTTAGTTTTAGTCCATGTGACTTCGCCCACTGTCAGTTTAACCAATAGTATTTCCACACTCCACGTTGCCAGTTGGTGGAAAACACAGCGTATTGAAGCCATGGAAGGGAGCAGTGTTGGCAAGTTAGGCTACTTTAACACTGTGGCTGCAGGTGGTTTTTCATGTCCGCGGGTTGAAGCAACCTCAGTAACATAATATTTAGCCTCTGAAATGCTAATAAGTCTGGGGAATCCCGCCAATAAGAACACGTTTTTACCTCCCGGAACGGGGGACCCCACTCAAAACATGATTAGGCTACTTTTGGGCTAGTTTTGAGTAGCAATTGGGCAACCCTGGAAGGCAACAAAAGAACCGGCTCGGAGATGACAGATTCTACCCAACCTACCCATCTAAAAAGCTTCATGACCAAAGACATATTAAACGATAAATCAACTCATAAACTTACAGTTTAAAGGAGAAGTCCACTTCCCAAACAAAGATTTACATATGATGTACTCACCCCCTTGTCATCCAAGATGTTCATGTCTTTCTTTCTTCAGTCGTAAGAAATTATGTTTTTTTGAGGAAAACATTTCTGCATTTTTGTCCATTTTGTCCAATGGACTGATATGGTGCCCCGATTTTGAACTTCCAAAATACAGTTTAAATGCGGCTTCAAACAATCCCAAATGCAGTTGTAAACGATCCCACTCAAGGAAGAAGGGTCTTATCTAACGAAACAATTGGTTATTTTCATTAAAAAATACCATTTAAATACTTTTAAATCTTAAATGCCTGTCTTGTCTTTCTCTCCATGAACTCTGTGTATTCTGCCTCAAACAGTTTGGGTATGTCGAAAAAAACAATCGTATTTCTCCCTCAGCTTCAAAAATCATTTCAAAATCATCCTACATCACTGCAGAAGTACCGACCCAGTCTTTGCAAAGTGAAAATGCAAAGAAGATCAAACACCCTTAACAAAAAAGGTACAACAGCGATACAGGACGATTGTTGAGGGAGAACATGAGATGGGAGTTTTTCGACATACCCTAACTGTCATGAACTGGAACAAAAACAGTCCAAGCAGAGTTAAATGTCACTTTAACTCTGCTTGGACTGTCACAAGTGACATTTAACTCATTTAAAGAAATATTACATACTCCTTTAATTCACCTTTTTTTGCCATAAAAATGGGCACGGCCTTTTGTAAATTTTATGGGTGTGGCTTCTGGTCTCATCCGCGTCCAGCTATTTTTAGCTGTACAAAACAGCTCGTTTTGCTGCTTGATATTGCCAGTTGGTTTCTTACCATGTTATTTCAATGTATTATCTTACTTATGAACATACTGGTTTGTAGTGGAAACAGTTTTACCGTTTACTGCACCTTGTTATTCTTCTCGGTAGCGGATAATGAACCATAAGTCTCGCACATAGGCTCATGTGCCAGAAGAATTGGGTGGATAGGAAATATATCAACACAGGAAACAAAAAACAATTTATAGCATCTTCGAGAACTCCTGAGTTCATGCATCAACATAATCTATGACAGGGATTGAGGTTTGGCTTATTGAAATATAAAAGACTAATTCAGGTAAATCTCTCAGTTCCTATCAAAGAAAATTACGGAAATAAATGTTGAGATGGTTTCATGTGATGATCTCAAGAGTCTCGCTGTCTAGAGGAGTATGCAATCAATTTTACGGCCCTTTCTGGAAATCTAAAGTCATGGTCATTATGAGATATACTGTGTACTTACAAGGAAACAACAAAAGCAACAAAAAGTGTGTGTTGGAGTGGGAAGTTTGGAAAAAAAATTGAAAATTTAATGGTTGATATGGTTGCAGGCTTCCTAGAATAAATATAGGAAACAGATGCCATGGCAAATTTTCAGTAGCTGAGGGCAAGATTTCACATTTGGTACTGAATACCTGACCAGAAATGACCTTGTAGGTTTAACAACCACTTGCTGAGAAGGTGGCGACACTAGCTGCAGATCATGTGGAGCGCAGGGTCTTGACATGGTGTTTCTGAGAGATATGAGAAGCAGAGGCAACTGTTGAGATCTGTTGGAAAGATATGGTTATTAGTAACGGGAACAGATTCTAATCCCTCATAGATAAGTATGAAAATGTTTGTTATTAACCATCTAACAGATGCTAATGATGTGCTGAAGTTAAGATGGATGGATAGATGGACAGGGTGCAAATGTTAAGTGTTCTGTTTACTTGAAAGGATTCCTGTGAGACTATTGATTTAATGTATAACAGTTGTTCTTTTATGTCTTTTCTAAGGAAAATGAACATTGATGAGAAATCGTACAATGGCTAAAACGAATCCACATGTGATCTGTTTATAGCTGAAGTGAATAACACTACAGCTTCCTCTCGTAATTTGTCACCTTGGGGTATTAAATAAACTGAACCAGGAGTTCATTCACTGATCTGATTCGCCTGGCTCTTAAAAGAGAAGAAAAAATTAATGCGAAAGAGAAAATTAAGTACAATAAATGAATATTAAGTAAGGATTACGTTCCATTAATATATTTTGTAAATCTCGTACCATAAATATATCAAAACATAATTTTTGATTAGTAATATGCATTGAAAAGAACTTCATTTGGACAATCTTAAAAGTGATTTTCCCAATATTTTGATTTTTTGCACCCTCAGATTTCAGATTTTTAAATAGTCGAATTTCAACTTATTTATTCAGCTTTCAGAGCTTTTTTTTTTATGTACAAATCTCAATTTTGACATACTGACACTTATGATTGGTTTTGTGGTCCAAGGTCACACATATCATAAAAAAAAAACTGTGTATCCCACAAATGCACACAGATAAATATGAATAAGAATTGTTTATTGAGCAGCAAATTAGCATATTAAAATGATTTCTGAAGAATCATGGGTCAGAAAGCTCTCAAATTTCATCAAGAATATCTTAATTTGTGTTTCAAAGATGAACGAAGGATTTACGGATTTGTAACGACATGAGGGTGAGTAATTAATGACAGAATTTTCATTTTTGGGTGAACTATCCCTTTAAATCGTAATATAGTTTCACAATATTAGCTTACTGTTTTACTGTACTTTTGATCAAACAAATCAAGCCTTTCAAAAACATTTTTTAACCAACCCATATATAGCCAATATACAGTCTGAATGTAGTGTGCAAATATGTCAAATAATAATTATCTATGTATTTTTTCCTCATACAAAAATAGAAAAGTCTAACCTGAATCATAAGGCTGGCAAGTGCATTTTCGCTCTGTTTCATGTCTCTCCTCTATCTAGTAATTGTATAGATACGTTTAAACGGCCTTGTCACATGATATCAGTTCTTTTGTGGTGAGGAACGCACATGTTACATAAAAAAACCACAAGCAGATCTCTAATGACATATTGCATGTTGTCAGGGGGTTGTGGTTGTTAACTGGATGTTCTCCATTTGGAGACTTGGCGCTATACATTGTTGTTAGCGTTGCACAAATGTATAGGCAATCCCATTCACTGTCAACAAGTGAGGAAGCATTGCTCATCCTTTCCAAGATGTATTCCTTATGGGATAAACAGAATATCTCATATCATGATTCCAACACTGATATCCAAACATACAACAATTACTTGATTTATTGCTGTATCTTCCTTTCAATGTTTAATAATTTGTCTTATACACTGTTTAAGACAACAACAGCCTATCCACCTTTTTCCTGAGGGAACCAATAAGCGCCGCCATGATGGATTCTAACTTACGTTTGGGTGCTCTCATGTTTCGGTTTCCATATAAATCCATTAAAACGGGGTAAAAAAAAAAAAAAAGATTGAATGAATGAAACTGAAGCTTTTTCAGTATAACTAAATATATCAATGTGCGCGGAGCTGTGCTGTTGTCGGTCGCAACATTAACAGCAAAAAGTCTAAGGAATTCCTGTGAAGTACTTGTTTGGTTTACCAGCAAATCTTTCCGTGTCAGGCGCTATGCCTTGCGTAAACGATAACAAAAGAAAACGAGCATGGCTTGCAGTGCTCAAGTTAAAATACTGTGTGATAAACAAAAAAAACAACGTGTGCTCTTATCGTTTTCTGAAGAAATTCCCGCGAACTTCGTCCTCATCGGGAGCTGCATATATGCGCCCTCAACCGTTTTTATCCCAGCTGACTTCGTGCCGCTTCATGTCAACTACTCACTCATTAAATTATAACAGGTGAATTCTTAAAAAGACGCCGACACTGTAAAGTAATGGGGAAAAAACATTTTCATATGTTTAAGGTTATATTATCGGGGAAAATACGTTACTTTGACCACAATCATCAGAGACCGAAGATGTAAACCATCGTTTTAGTCGGTCGAGACTTTCGCGTTCAGGAAAAAGGTGGATAAATACAAATTTTAACCTCAATGGTTGAAGAAGGGTCTGGCTCACTGATCTATATATAATGACTCTATTATAGATCAGTGGTCTGGCTGCAGACATGCACCTGCACTCTCAGACGACTGCACTTCCGGAAGTGACGTCACTTGCAGTCGATTGTATTTTTACTTTATTTTTAATTGAATCTCTCAACATTTTACAACAGTAGCCAGGTGGTGAAGACAAGAAAAAATAAACTAAATTACAACGCCACTCGCAATTGCCACCTGCACTCTTGGCTACCTGCCACATCACTTGCAATCCACACAAATCGTGCGTGTTGCCAATGGAGACAAGACGCTGTGGTCGTTAAACGATTAAAACTAATTTAATAGCATAACGTACAGAGTCCTGCAAGTCATCTGTAGGAGATAAAAACAAGACCCGCAAATCTGCGGCCACAGAACAGCAGAATATGAACGCAATGCGCAAAGTCTCCCATAGAAACCATTAACACTTGATATGACTTAATGTATTAAGATACATTAAGTGCCATTAAACGATCAAATTTGTAATATAGTTTATTAATTTAATGTACTTAGAGGCAAGCATATGGCCATGAACACAATGCGCAAACTTTCACTTTTATACTTGCCCAGCAAACGCTTAATGTGGCAAAACGGACTATGATAGAGACCAAATTCAATATAAACCTTACTGGTGTCAAACGATATACCAGCAGATATGAACGCGCCATAAGAAAGGCATTAGGTGATATTAAAAGGACCAACTCTGCATAGGCAAGCGGACGTGCCCAGAACGAAATGCGTTAAATAGACGTTTTTCCTCCCATAGAAAACCAATATAAACAAAAGACAATGATATAAAACAGCTGTAGAGATTATTCTTTATGGGAAAACGCGAATGTACGCGGCGTTGCGTCTATTCTGGGCTCAACTGCTTGTGAGTAGTTGTTTTAATAATGAATAGGAGCATATTGAGTTTAGTCTTTATCATCTTAATCCGTTATGCCACATTATGCCACGTTTTGCGAAGGAAAACACTATTTAGTCTACATATACATTATATTAATAAACCGTATATCGAATTTGATCTTTTAATTGCATCTTAATACATTAAGCCATATTAAGTGTTGATGGTTGTCTACAGGAGGAAAACACTTAACGAGAGACTTCATATTCTCTAGTTCATATTCTGCTTCATATTCATATTCGTTCATATCCTGCTGTTTGTGCTTGTCTTCACCACCTGGCTACTGTTGTAAAATGTTAAGAGATTAGATTAAAAAATAACAAATATATAAAATAAACTAAAAAAAATCAAGCAGACTGCAAATGACGTCACTTGCAGAAGTGCAGGCGTCTGAGAGTGCAGGTGCATGTCTGCAGCCAGACCCTATTTTGCAATGGTTCATATTTGTGTTTCTTGATAGCATTCATTGGCTTAAACTCAGAATTTCAAACTGGTTGAAGACAGTAAATACTTGAGAATGTTTGTGGTGTATGCAAGGAGATAAATTACTGAGAAAAGCAATTAAAGACATTCTCCTTTATCAACTAAACTGACACTGACTGTCCACAGCTTCTTGTGGTGTATTGTGGAATTTGTGAATGCAGATTTTTTTCAAGACGAACACATGACAGAGGCATTAGTGGTGGGGTGTAGCATCCTTTATTTCAAATACCTTTACATTAGCCCTGAGGCTGGTCTCAGATACATTTCGGACATGAGAAGCCTATTGCTAAACTCTTTTTGAACAATTTTGAATACTGCATTTGAATAACTAAAGGAGCTAGTGGAGCGTTTACATTTGTAGCACCAAATTTATATTCAAGTTTTATTTTGCTAACAATTACGTGTACCACAGGCTAAAGCAAATAAAGAATTGCTAGGACTTGTTTCAAGCAGGGTCTAAAACAATGACATTTCGTTTTGAATTTCCAAGTATATTATAGTATGTTTGGCAGTATAAACATATATTGTCAAATATAGATAGAAGATGAGGATGAGTGTTCATTTAGGACCTTGGTTGAAAGATATTTGCTTTTAATGCATTTTAAAACATCTAAATCTGCATCATCGTAGAGATTTCAGCTCCTGACCTGTGAAAATGTTTATTTTTTGTGCCCTCAACGATGGATGTTATATAATGCTAATTTCTGGCAGTCAGTGACAGAAAACTAAATACAGTCATATAGTCAAAGCACTAGAATCTACTCCAACAATTGACGTAAACCGTGAAATGGCTTGTTTAATCCGTTTACTTTATAAAGGAGTAAGTGACATTTTTTTTTATAATTCTGACAATCATGTACTGTCTTTTATGAAATGAAAGAAAGACTATGAAAAACCTTTTAAGTTCAGATATATCATTCACATGAAAAATAAACAAAATACTAAAACAATCAAAGCTTGTGCTATATGGCCTCCTCCCCTTTATTCCTAAATCCCTCCCACTGCCCAATCACCCCCTCGACTACAGGGAAATCTTGCGGGATACAGTTTGGTAAAAGACCCCAGTGACCAACAGGCGGTAATCGGATGATTTAAAAAGGTGACGGTAGGCGTACGTGTTGTTATAGAGCTGGCCTCGGCTCACCAAGGTGCGCAGGTGTTCCTCGTTTACCTGGTTGCCCACAGCCAGCACGTACAGCTCGATGCCTGCATTGTTTACTTGCTCCACAGCGTTTTTAATTTGGAAGTTGTCGACGCCTTGAGAACGTCCGTCTGAAAACACCAGCAGCTTCTTATTCCCTGTCCTGCTGCCCTTGAAGCGCTCAATGGCGAAGTTGAGGGCGTTTGTTACTTGAGTACCGGCATCCTGGAACTTGGCTTCTGTGATTTGAGAGACCACCTGGGCGGCGTCTGTGGAAAATTCGGCCTCTAAGTTGGCATTGTTGCTGTACTGGCCAACGCCAACCCTGACCCGGAAGTTTCCTCTTTCTGCTGACAAAAAGCGCTTAGCCAGCATTTGTGTGAAGTCCTTGGTCATCTCAAAGTTCTTGGAGCCCACGCTGGCCGAGCTGTCCATCATGATGAGGATATCAGTGTCGGCATTAAATGAAACTGGAGAAGAAGATTTAACCATTATTATCTCGTAGTCAAAACAGTGACAAATGTGGCTTGTGTTCTTGAATCAATACTTACTTGGACAAGTATAGTTGGGACACTTTTTTTCTGTGAAAAAAAAGCACAATGTTGTAAATATCTCCAAAATCAAATCCTTAATTGTGTAGCAGATAGAGATACCTACCTTCACAGATTTTCTCAGTCATGTTTTGGAGAAAACTGTCATCCAGAAGAACACCAAAGTTGTCTAAGACGAAGGAGAAGCCTTTTCTGGGATCGTTTTTACACACAATCTCATCGATCTGTTCTGGATTGGGATTCCTATTTGCATAATCCATCACTCCAACACCGCCAACCTGCCAGAAACCAGAAAAGAGTCAAGGTTTCCATCAACAATACATCCCTTCTGGTTGTGGATTTTGTTTAACCTCATGTCATGGGACCATATTTGCATGCCAATAACATCAAATGTCATTGGATCACAAGTCTTCCCTAAGCAAACATCACATCTGTGGGATATTAGATTCATATCACCAAATAATGAATTTAACTTCTATGGAAGCAGTTTCTGTACACCTCCTCAAAAATCCACACAGCTTTAGTTCAAAGTTCAACGCAAGGTCATTGGAAAAAGTGCCACTTCTGCAAAACAATATTTTGTTGCTTCTTACACATTTTGTTACATTTTCAAACTTATACTGTGAGATGTACTGCAAGCACGTTCAGCTTAATTCGAAACAGATGTACGCAAATTTGCCAATCAATGCTCTTAACAAAAGCAAATGTGAGATGAAAATGCATATGTTGAAGCAACCATGCAATTTTAGCTCTTTTAATGTGACTCGTGTTTCAGGGACAAATGCAATGCTGTACCGGGTGTGCTAATAAGCAAGTTAACTATATCATGATATCCATTCATATAGGGCTGGTTATGTGATGCAATTGTCAAAATCTATACATTTACAAATCATATGCTATGGTAAAGGTATTTTAATGTCATAATGTAGTATTGAGCAAGTAACTGTGCAAAAATAATTCCTGGAAAATGGAATTGTACGGTACATGCAGGGATGTTTTCAGAGTTTTGCAAAAATGTAAGACGAGGCATGTTTTTTCTAAAAATGTTGTCCATGTTTACCTGTAGTCCCTTGCCGCACAGCACGTTTAGGAGCACTTTGTCATGGGAGCATACTTGCATGCCAATAACATCAAGTTTTCCCTTGGCAAACATCCCATCTCTGGGATATTAGATTCTTATCACCGAATAATGACTTTAACTTCTATGGAAGCAGTTTCTGTACACCGCTTCAAAAATTTTCACTAATCAGTTGATTAGCTTAAAGTTCAATGCAAGGTCATTGGAAAAATGCCACTTGTGCAAAACGATATTACGTTCCTTCTCGCACATTTTGCTACACTTTCAAACTTTAATATCCAGTGAGAGGTGCTACAAGCATGTTCAGCTTAATTCGAAACAGATGTATGTGAATTTGGCAGTGGTTTATTTTGCAAACTGTTGTAGAAACTGCGGGAGTTCAGAAATGAAACGTCCTGTGAGCATTGTAAGCGTTGTGTTTAAAAATACTAAATCCTACAATGAACCTAATCAGTGTTCTAAAACACAGATGCTTAAGCAAACATGCAATTTTAGCTCTTTTAATGTGACTCAGGTTTCAAGGAACTTGTAGGTGAGCACTCTGCGTCGCAAATGCACTGCTGTGCGCTAACAAGCAAGTTTACTCTATCAGGATAGTATGGTATTTACTATATCAGGATCGGAGTTTTACAAAAATGCAAGACAAGGCATGTTTTTTCTAAAAATGTTGTCCATGTTTACCTGTAGTCCCTTGCCGCACAGCACGTTTAGGAGCACTTTGTCATGGGAGCATACTTGCATGCCAATAACATTAAATGCCACTGGATCACAAGTTTTCCCTAGGCAAACATCCCATCTGTGGGATATTAGATTCTTATCACCGAATAATGACTTTAACTTCTATGGAAGCAGTTTCTGTACACCGCCTCAAAAATTTTCACAAATCAGTTGATTAGCTTAAAGTTCAATGCAAGGTCATTGGAAAAATGCCACTTGTGCAAAATTATATTACGTTCCTTCTTGCGCATTTTGCTACACTTTCAAACTTTAATATCCAGTGAGAGGCGCTACAAGCATGTTCAGCTTAATTCGAAACAGATGTACGTGAATTTGGCGATGTTTTATTATGCTAGTTATTATACAGATCACAGCAGCTCAGAAATTAAGCAAGTTTACTATATCAGCATTGCCATGCAAATGCGGCTGGTTGCCTGATGCAGTTGTCATAATGTATATGTTTACAAATTACAGATGCTATGGTGAAAGTATTTTAAGGTCACAACCTAATATTGTGCAAAGAACTGTGCAGAAATACTTCATGGAAAATAGAATTGTACGGTGCAGGTATGTTTTGGGGCATGTTTTTTTCCAAAAATGTGATCCAAGTTTACCTTCAGTCCCTTGCCGCACAGCACGTTTAGAGGCACGTTGTCCCTTGAGGTGTCAGAGCGTCCATCAGTAAGGACAAGGACTATGCTCCTCTCCGTTTTAAGCTTGCTAATCATGTTGTTTAGCGAGAACTGCAGAGCTTCTCCAGTGTACGTGGCTTCAGCTAGCCAGTGCAAGTCTTTCACAGCTCTAAAGTGAACGACAAGATCATTTTTCATTATTTCTTCAGACTCAATTGCAGACGTGTGACAAAATGCAAGCTTATATAATGAGAAAACATGGCTTCAAGCCACAGAAGTGTATTTTGAAGTTGTTTTGCCATATTATGTGCAAACTGTGGCTTTTAACAAGAGAATATTGATATTACATACTGTTTTAGGTCCGTCAGGGTCTTAATGTTGGGGTCACCAAGCTGTACGACCTCTTGAGCTTTGGAACCACTGTATTGCACCACGCCAATACGAGACTCATTGGCACCAAACTAAAAGAAACAACAAGGAAACTCAACTTTATGAGTGAAATTCATTCAGAAGAGCCCATGCATCTAATATGTAACCACCATGTATTCAAGATTGAAGAAGACTGAGTGTAATTATGAATCAACCATTGAAAAAACCATTTGGGTCAACCACTAATCTGAATAAGATTGGAAAACGTGTCTCCCACAGTGTCTATGGTGGATACAGCTCTAATATATCAAAGTTGACAGTTTTAACTGACATGTTAATGATTCTCATAGTGATCTATAAAGAAATTGTACCTGTCTCATCTTGAGCCTGTCCATTAGCGTCACAATGAAATCTTTAGCGATGGCAAAGTTAGAAGCTCCAATACTCTCAGAGCTGTCCACAACGAAGGCAATGTCCAGGGGTCCGCATTTGCATTCTTAACAAAGACAAAAAATGAGAAGATGGCACTGCAAAACGCTAAATAAAATCACACTTTTTAAATATACTTCAAGGTCTTACTTACCACAGCAAGCTGTAACAAGGAAGGAAGAAAGAGAAAACACATTACACTGGCATCAAATTTGATAATATCAAGCAGATCAGACATGCATGTTCTATCAAAACATTCCCAGTAAGGGATCCACAATTATTTAGCAATTTTACAGATGGAAGAATCTAGTCTAGAAATAATAAACGTTCATAAAAATTATTCTTTTAAAAATCGGTTAATGCTCTGACCTAAATACCTGACAGTTTTATTCTCTTATGTTTGAATTTACAATCCAAAAGCAGAATTTTATAATCTGTGGTGGCAACAACGAACAGAACAATGGCTTAGCCTCTAATATAGACATAAAACAAGGCAAAATAATATGCTTGGGAGTAAAAATAAATAGTAAAACTCTAATAAACGCGAAGCAGCCTAATCTCAGATGAATGGTTGGACCTATTTGTCTTGTTGGCTGAACAAGGTATTTTTTATTTTGTACAATTTCGTCTGTTTTTTTCTGGCCCCTGGGGTTTCATTCATAATACATTTTGAACAGTGACCTAACTCATAGTGTTTTATCTTACATGACTAATGCAACTTATAAACCTAAACACTGACACAACAAAAATGAAATTTATTTTATTTATTTTTTTTATTACAACATCATCGCTGAAGCCCAAGAGCCGTACAGGGAGAACCTTCACTTCCCAAAAATGTGGGCCATGTTAAGTAATACAGCAGCCCGCAACACATTATTTGCATCTGATTGGTTAATACTGTCCAATCCCCTTCCTTCAAAATGATGTGTGCTTTCACACTCAACTTTTACACACTTCTGTTCAAAGATTCAGTGTTTTCTCTCCAATTGGGTTATGTCCTGCTTTCACATGCCAGAATGGTGATATTAAATATCTAAGTTAAGCTTCCAAAACTAATATTTATGATAAACATGCATAATATGAGCATTTTTAAATTAATTCTGGGTTAAAGGCTATGGTTCCAACAAGAGTTATGAAAGAAAATAATTAATATCCTTTCAAAAACAATAAACAGATGATTCTATGACAAAGAATTGATTAATTAAATTAACTGGACTGCATGATTTCTGCCACGGTGTTTTGGAAAAAAAAGCACTTTTATATATAAACGCTGGTATTGCTTAAAGTATTTTGTCATTTCTTTTATTCTTTCTACTGGTTTTTGAACACTGAGTGAAACACTGAATGAGTTTTTGTGTACACTCAGCTGGCTAGGTGGATTGCTGTATCATCACTTCATGGCACAAGTCAACATTACGTTGTTAAATCAGTGTAGGAGACAGGCAGTACGCCATTTATGGAGGCAGTGAAACTGAGTAGTGAGTCATGGGTAAATACAAAAACAGGTCTACTCACAGCACATCTTCATGATGATATCCAGAATCTCACATTCCTACAAAGAGAGCGAGAGACAGACAGTATTAGAGAGACTGCTGCCTCTGCAACTGATTTTCTCTGTCGCCATTTTGTATCACAAAATGGAGCCACAAGACCATGTTGTTTTAATTACAGGAAATTCTGCTGCACTTTCTGCACAACACTCCCCAAAGACTTACAATTACTGCAAATACACTATCTGAAAGTGCATTTCCTCTCGTGCTGAAGGGGAGTGAATGGGTGTTGAGATTTTGAAGCCCAAAAAAGTGCATCCATCCATCATAAAAAGTACTCCACACAGCTCCAGAAGGTTAATAAGGCCTTCTAAAGCAAATCGATGCGATTGTTGAGAAAAATATCCATATTTAATACTTTATAAACCGTAATCTCTAGCTTCCGCCAACTGTTGTACGCATGTTCATGAGAGAGTGGCCTTCCAGCGGATGACGTAAGACGTAGGCGTAGCGTAAGCTCTGGTGAGAATATGCTAGTCTTGTGAGAACTAAGTTTTGTTTACAGCAAAGGAAAACCAGACTCCTCTTGGCTTATATCGAAATCCTCCAACATTTTTCTCTACAAATCTTTGTTTTGTACTTCTAATTCGTGACTGGTGTTTTTTGTTTTAAGTTATATTTATGGCCTTTTTACACCTTTATTGTGAGAGGAAAGTGGAGAGCTGACAGGAACGTATTGGGAGGAGAGAGGGGAGCAGGACTGGCAAAGGACCTTGAGGCGGGATTTGAACTCGAGTCACTGTGAGCGCAGTTGCGCTATATGTTGTTGCACTAACTACAAGGTTATGGGTGCTGACATGACTGGTGTTTTGTTTTACTCTTTACTTTGTATTTTTTATGTTTGTCACTTCTCACCGGAGCTTAAGCTACATCTACATCCCACATCATCCGCTGAAACGCCACTCTCTCGCGAACATTCATACGACAGTTACCGGAAACTAGAGATTACGGTTTATGAAGTTTTAAATATGGATGTTTTTTTTACACAAATGCATCGATTCACTTCAGAAGGCCTTTGTTAACCCATCTGAGCCATGTGGAGTACTTTTTATCATGGATTTATGCACTTTATTTTGCTTCAAAATCTCAACAGCCATTCACTGCCATTATAAGACATGTTTTAATATAACTCTGAAAGACGAAAGTCATATATTTAGGGTGATTTGAGAGTATGTAAATCATGGGGTATTTTAATTTTTTGGGTGAACTATCCCTTTAATGTTTTGGGGTGGGAAAAAAATCAAATAAAAATGTACAAAATGACCTCTTAAAGAGTGCACATCTATAGTGTCATGCATTCATTTCTGCACACATGCAGTTGGAACAAACCAGCTGTTGTGTGCTACTAAAAGATGCTTTTATTCCACAAAAGGAAAACAGTCTAGTATATGCTTGGGCCTTGGCTAGAGATTTCCATCGCTACTGACTGTCAGCGATGTGGAATTCACAAAAATAATGGCGAATATGTGAACCATGGAGTATCCAGGATCATTTATTATCAAGAGCACTGTCACCATTGCACTGCTCTTTGTCTCTTCATACAGGAAACCATGCTGGAACATTTGCATTAGTATATATCCAATAATGTGTGCCTTTCTTTGATTTGTGCAACTCAGTTAGTTTCAAGTAAACTCACTTACATCAGCTCCTTGAGGCCCAGGTGGTCCTGGTGGTCCCTGTGCATGAAAACAAAACAGATGAAATGCACATTAAGTCATGCACCAAATAAAAATACGACTCCTTCTGTAATATCGAACGACATAAACTGGTCTGTGCAAGGGTCACTGTCTGCTTTGTTACATGCTACACAGATGTAGTTCTGCCAAAGCAAAGCTCTGAATCTCATTCCAAATAAGAGCATTTTTGAGACCGTCAAGTCTCCTCCTTTCTGGATGCCATCCAGTGGCAAAGAGGAACATCACAAAATTGCAGGCTGAGAGAAATTTCCCTTCCCACACTCCCATAACTCACTGCTGTTTAGTGCCGTTTTACATAACTTAAGATTTGTACACTTAAAAACTTCTCTCGGCTCCTCTAAACACTGTAAGAGCCTGGTTCTTTACTTGTGAAAATAAAATAATGCAAATCACCTTCTAAATGCATCTGATATGGAGATTTTTGGTGGGTTTTAGATCTTTAACCAGGTTCAGGTCTAGGTTTTTGACATATTTTAGGTTAAGTGAACATGTCAAATGTTGCCAGTGGTGTTTGTGATACTATATCAAGCTAACAGTAAAACTTGTTTTTCTAACTTTTATTTGGCCATAATGTTGGGGTTAGATTTGTTGATCACATTCCATTGAATTTCTCAACAAAAGGTCAAACTTTGGATGTCAGGCATTTGATGCAGATCAGTATGTTTGTTGTTTTACTGATCCAGTATACAGATGCAGTGTTTACAATAGCCTATGGCAGGATACTGACACCAGCACCATAAATTGTGCAAAATACTGCAGAACATGAATCATGATATGAATATATGTGGCTCTGGACCACAAAACCAGTCACAAGGTTCACATTTTTCAAGTGAATAATTAAGCTTTCCATTGATGTATTGTTTGTTACGATAGGACAATATCTGGCTGAAATTTGACAATCTGGAATCTGAGGGTGCAAAAACAATCAAAATATTGAGAAAATTGCCTTTAAAGTTGTCCAAATGATGTTCTTAGCAATGCACATTACTAGTCAAAAATTAAGTTTTGATATATTTCCGGTAGGAAATTTACATCTTCATGGAACATGATCTTTACTTACTATCCCAATGATTTTTGGCACAGAAGAAAAATCGATAATTTTGACCCAAACAATGTATTTTTGGCTATTGCTACAAATAAACCCGTGCTACTTAAGACTGGTTTTATGGTCCAGGGTCACATATATATCAACTTTTAAATTAACCCTTACATAACATACTTCAGTAAGGGAATTATTTAGTAAACACAGGTTAAATACATGAAATGTTGCACTTACAGGATTTCCTTCACGTCCTCTGTGACCTTTTGGTCCTTTAGGCCCAGGTGGTCCTGGTCTGTTATTCTGTGGAACACAAGATATGAACATTTAGCCTGGAAAACACAATGTTATCATTGGTAGCTGTACTATTTTGGCGCACAAAAAGAATTCGTTGAGTAAAGTCGTTATTTTTGTTTTCTTTGCGCACAGGAAGTATTCTCATAGCTTCAAAAATTTACGGTTAACCACTGATGTTACATGGACTATTTTAACAATGTCCTTACTACCTTTCTGGGCCTTAAATGTGTCAGTTGCATGTCAGAAAGCTTTTGGATTACATCAAAAATATCTTAATTTGTGTTCAGAAGATGAACACACTTATATCATTACTATAAGTGCCGCAGTCAGCTGTTTAAAACTCTCCCAGACAACTATCTTACTCCATATAAACAATTTAAACGCTCGCCAATAATTTAGCT
Source organism: Labeo catla (assembly GCA_012976165.1). Lineage (NCBI taxonomy): Eukaryota > Metazoa > Chordata > Actinopteri > Cypriniformes > Cyprinidae > Labeo > Labeo catla. The sequence continues at coordinate 4,908,700 of VONZ01000001.1, forward strand.
GCCTCTGCACAGTTTTGCTTTCAGCCCGGCAGATACATCCATCCCTTCATGTCTGTCTCGTGCCATATTACGGTTAGGCAGTGAGATAATACTAACCACCTGTCTCCGTTTCCAAGCCGTCTCCCCCATGCTGCTTCAATTACCTTTAAATTCCTCACTTCAAAGTCCACAACTGTCACAGACGTCCTTCTAGCAAGCTCACAGTAAGGACGAGGTTAAATGATGTCGTCGTGCCAATATTGTTTTGGCTCATTGTGATTACCTTGACAGATACGAGACCGAGTGTGGGCCCCTCGGGTTTGGGAGAGGCCGGAGGAACCCAATCAATTGTTTATAAGGACAGAAAAACATTTCCAAACAGTCTTGGCCAGCAGAAAGACAGAACCAAACATGAGGAGGAGCAAAGCACCTTCATGGCTCATATGGAGCAGATGTGAGGCCCCGAATATCAGTGTATACAAAATAATGTACACACCACTAAATCAAACACTTAGCGTTAGCGCAAACACAATACGTCCATTTTGCTAAGTTAGAACGTGTTCACCTAGAAAAATAAACATATATCACTGTTAATATGTATAATCAACTGTACATGCATGCTGCAAACAAATGTAGATAAAGAGACCAAATCACTTCACAGTTGTACTAGAGGAATCTCAGGAGAAGCAAAGTCAATAAACATTCATTTTCTGTAAAAAGTAAATTAGGCTTCAAATTATCGAAGCTTATTTTCACCAAAATTAAGTAATTTTGATGTATTATCTCGCAAGTATGATTGTTTATTTCTATATTAAAACAGAAATGTGCAGTTCTTAGAAGAAAAGTCTGAATTGTGAGATGTAAACTTGCAATTGTGAGAAAAAAGTCTGAATTAAATCGTTTTCTTCTTAGACCTTTTCTCATAATTGAGACTTTATATTTTGGAATTCTAAGTTTATATCTCACAATTATGGAAATTTAGAAATTCTGAGTTGTTCAGTTGTGAGAAAAGTCTATATTATGAGATGACTAACAGCTTGCGCCAGTGCAAACCGTCTTTTGCTGCTAAAATACTGTCAGGATTTACTAAAGAGGTGCAGTGAAGAATTAGCGCTGAAAAGGCACGGACACAGTTATTTTTAAGCCTGACCTTACTGAATATGCATTTGTAGGCATGTTCCTTTCAGATGCAAAATTTATGGGAGGAAAGTAAATGCAAAATTACTGGTCTTTGCGGCATTGTTTAACAACCAAAAAAAGCATGTTTTAAAGCAGATTGCGCTGGTCATTTTGGAAATGATCTAGTTGCGTTTGTGTTCTTTAATGTGCGCATTTTCAGTAAATCACATGCAGAATTTTCCCCTCCCATCGGTGCTTTTACAGAATTGCACTCTAACGCTAATTTGCCTTGTTTAGTAAATCTGGCCCATAAAGTCAGAAATTAAATGCAATTTTTAATAAGAACTGCAAGACTGAATTTATATTGTGCAAAAATCTAAAATACCATGGGATAAAAAAATTTAAATAGGTAATCGCAACTTTTTATCTCACAATTCAGACTTTCACAATTCAGACATTTCTTTAATTGTTAGTTTACATTATATTGTGATTTATAATCTCCCAGTTATAAACTTGCGATTCTGGCTTTTTGACTTTAATTTTTCATTTAATTTAAAAAAAAAAGAACTGTTTATTTCCGCCACAGAATAAAAAAAGGAACAACGATGGTTTATCTCACAATTCTAACTTTTTTTAGTTTATATCTTCCAAGTTTATATGTCGCAATTCTAAATATCCCGCAATTCTAAGTTGCGATGAGTACGAAAAAAGTCCCAATTGACTTTTTATCTCACAAATCAAATTTTTTTCTTAAAAATTGCAAGTTTACATCTCGCAATTCTGACTTTTTTCTTTTTTTCTTTTTTCTTGTGATTGCATAATACAAATTTGCAATTTTAACCTATTTTCTCAGAATTACAAGATATAAACCTGCAGTTGCAAGTTATAAAGTCAGAATTGCGAGATAAGAACTTTCAATTCTGAGAAATGAAGTCAGAATTGCAAGATATAAACTCACAATTCTGACTTTTTTTCTCAAAATTGGGTGATCTAAACCCACAGTTGCAAGTTATTAAGTCAGAACAACCCACAGTTGCAAGTTATTAAGTCTTTTTTTTTTTTTTAGAACTGCATAATATAAATTCGCAATTGCGAGTTATAAAGTCAGAATTGCGAGATAAAAAGTCAGAAATGTGGGATATACTTGCAATTGCAATTTTCTCAGAATTGTGGGATAAACTTGCAATTGCGACTTGTGAAGTCTAATTACGAAAGGGGAAAAAGACTGATATTTTCTCAGAATTGCAATTTTATATCTCACAATTCTCACTTCATAACTCGTAATTTTGTTCTATAAAGTCAGAATTGCGAGATATAAAAAATATCAGAATTGGACTTTAAAACTCACATTTGCAAGTTTATATGAATAAAGTCGCAAAAGTCAAAATTGCATGATATAAACTCACAATTCTGAGAAATAAAGGCTGACTAAATTGTGACTTTATTTCTCAGAATTTTGAGTTCATATCATGCAATTTTGACTTCATAACTCACAATTTTGAGTTTATATAACTTATATCTCGCAATTCTAAAAAAAAAGTCAGAACTGTGAGATAAAAAGTCGCAATTACCTTTTTTATTTTATTCAGTGGCAGCTTCCACAGATTCCAAATCAAACAGCCTGGTTGCTATAAGCTATTGTTTCAGACTAAGTGACAACCTTCGGGTCTCTCTCTTGAAACCAACACGATCGTGACTTAAACTGCAATTCATTGACTGGCCACTAGAGACTGGCTCCCATAGACCCTCCATGTTAAAATGCTCAACTTCATAGCAGAAAAAAAATATTTAGCCAGTACAAAAAGTGATTTTGGTCTGTATAGTGAAATTTTTTAATAACTCTTCCATTTAAATTATATTAAGCCTTAAAGTTCTGCATAATTAAGAGAGTGGCCACCACTGTTACCAGCGTCAAGCTAGGCGGGTGTGGTTTCAGCAACCAACTCCCCCCACGTCCTGCCTCTTCGCCCATTTTTGATTATGCAGGAGTGATGCACGGTGACGCGCTGCTAAGACAGTGACTGTTGGCTCTGCCCACTTTGGCGTTCAAAAAACCTCTTCAGAAACCTACGGGTGACGTCACAGACATTACATCCATATTTTTTAGTCTATGTTTCAGACACAGTTCAGTTTAGCCCTATATATGAACAAAATGAACACACAAATTAGCATGCTAGCATGCTACTATGCTACAGGTGTTCTGAGTGAATCACCGCATGTTGCTATTTTGGTATTCTGGCTGTTGCTATCATGTTCAATTGATTCTAAAATTAAAAACAATGTTTGACAAATTGCACCCTAAGCATGAGAAATAGTGGTTGCCTTAGCAAAAACCACAAATAACAGAAGTCTTCAGAAACAGAAAGATCAGCTACGTGTAAAGTTTAAACTTCCGAAACACATATTCTGCAAAATGTTTAGATATCACATAAACATTGCGTTTGATTAATAAAGGCCTTTCTGTAGCCCAAACATTCAAGTGTGTTCAATTACAGCAGTTTAACTTTAAACTATAATATATCACTGTTTGTTTCAGCTTGTTAAAACTGTTCTTCCTTCTGCGTTATTCTGGATAGTATTTCCTCCAAATCTGATGTTTATTATGAAGAGCCTCAAGCCAGTCTTTAAGATTCAGTTGTAAAACACATAGTAAACATTTTAATTTATGGCCTCTGCAATTCTGCTAATGATTACTTTTGGAATTAAAGTCAGTTTTGTTCTTTTTGATCTTTGCGCAAGCAAACGCATGTTTCCATTGTCTAAATGAATCTTAGCATGGTAAACTACTCAAAGCTTTTACAGGGGGTCCTTAGTCAGTAAAATCAAACCCTTCAAAACGAGCACTAGCCCAGGATCTTGTGAGTAGTTGAAGAGAGTTACAGAGAGGTGATAAACACAAGGGTACGTTTCTAATTATTGTAAAGTGTGTGTGGTTGAACTTTGAGCACATCTGTCTAAAACCATTGCCTTTTCATGTTTTAGATGCCAAACATCCTCAAAGTGATCTCTTCTAGCTAAACAACTCAGCTGTCTTCCGAAATTTATCTGAATACTATTTATAACACAATGCATGCACATGTTGCATTTTCAGGCTTGCAACACTGGCTACTACAGAAGACAACAAGTCCGAGCAAGTCCATTTAATACTTCATTTAAATACACTAAATATAAGAAACATCAGCAACCAATTATCAGAACTCTGCAGAACGGTTATACTGTATGTCTTTAATAGAAAGATCACTATGTGTAAACAGTTTACACACATCTGCAAAATGTGTGGCATGTAAACATCCCGTATGATTAATGAAGGCCTTTCTGGAGCCTAAACGTTCAAGTGTGCATTTAATCAATCACTGCACAACAAACAAACAAAAAACCTCTATTCTCTCACTGTCTGTCTTTTGGTGTGAGACAATATTTTTAAAATTAGAACACCATTTCTAAAGAAAGAACCATGAAAAGTCAAACAGCTGCAAAACAAATCTTCCACATGGACGTCTCCACCACTTCCTTGACGTTTTTGGTTTTGCATGGACAAAGACAAACACTGTGATGAATAGTGAAGCTGTCTGGGCGTTAGATCACTAAAAATCGACTCCAGATGACTGGAGATGAAAGCTTGCGAGCATATGTATTTATTGCCATTTTGTGTACAACCACAATGAAGTGACTCACATTGTTTTGATGTGAAAAATTAAACATGAGCTCAGTGCTTTGATATAAGCAAGTGTAATATGTTTACAGCCGTCAGTCACCTCGTCACTCAAGGTCATTTTATATCACGGGACGTATCGTGATATTTTTGTATGTCTTATTTCTACCACCACACAATATAGCATCATACTGCTAAGTCTTACAACACACGTTCCAGATAAGTAAGTGACATTATGAAACGCAATCTACAGTATGAGTGACCTTACAAAATGTTTGAAGTCCATGCTTTTGTCCTGCTCTACAATTTATTCCACTTGGATTTAAATCTTGGTCTTGAATTACAAAACAAACCTCTTAACATCTACCCGCTGATTACATCAAATGAAAACTGAGCACTAAATGTTGTCTAAAAAGAAACTGCTGCTATCTTAATCCTGCAGATGTGCAAAATTGCCAAAATGATCAAAGCACTAAAGCGTGTGGCCTGTTTTCTCAACATTTACACTGCAGAAGTGCACAGCGAGACAACGTAAACAACAATATTAGCCGTCATATCTGAAGTCGGCTCTTTGTCAAGTCCCTGCAGACTTCTATGTCCTGATGGGAATAAGTTTAAATGATGAATGCACAGGATCAGACTCTGTTTTCAGGCTACTAGTGGTTTTTCTGAGCACTCCAGATGGACAGAGCAGTTTATTTTGGGTTGAAATCTGAATATTTCTACTTGCAAACACAGACATGGCAGAGAATGACTGCATCTTTGAGATGTTTGTACATGTGTGCGATCAGAAAGGTCAAGAAACAGCCATAGATAAGTACAAGTTTGCTTGCTTAGAAGAGAAATAGCACACTTTTCTTTTACATGAATTAAAGGAGACCTATTATGCCCCTTACAAGATATATAATATATACAATATAAGTCTAAGGTGTCCCTAGAATTTGTCTGCGATGTTTCAGCTCAAAATACCTCACAGATCATTTATTGTTATTATTTTGAGTAAAAGCATAAACACTGTTTTCATGCATGTCTCTTTAAATGCAAATGAGCTGCTGCTCCCCGCCCACTTTTTTCAGAATAGGACTGTTCCTTTACAGCTCGTACTTCAGATACTCTGCTAAAAACATCTGTTTGGTTTTGATTATCATGTCTATCACGCTGAAATCATGCGTTTTAAAGCCATATGATTTTAAATTTCAGATATGTGACCCTGGACCACAAAATCAGTCAGAAGGTTAAATGTTTTGAGATTGAGATTAATACATCATCTTAACAGACTGAATGAATAAGCTTTCCATTGATGTATGGTTTGCCAATATTTGGCCGAGGTACCACTATTTGAAAGTCAGGAATCTGAGGGTGCAAAAAAACAAAATATTGAGAAAATCACCTTTAAATTTGTCCAAATGAAGTTCTTGGCAATGCATATTACTAATCAAAAATTTAGTTTTGATATATTTACAGTAGAAAATTTACAAAATATCTTCATGGAACATTATCTTTACTTAATATCTAAATTTTTTTTGAAAAAAAAAAAAAAGATAATTTTGACCCATACAATGTATTTTTGGCTATTGCTACAAATATACCCATGCTACTTAAGACTGGTTTTGAGGTCCAGGGTCACATAAGGTTTTCAGAGCGCACACATCCAAAGCACGCACACAGAAAGCGAATGTCACTCAGCATGTGAGTACTAAACGAAGTACTTCTCTTTCACGTGCGCTTGAACTGTCAAACACACACAGTTTATGCTAAAAACACACGAGTTGCAAAAATGTCAAACTATGTACTAGCAAGCACAACTAATACACCTAAAAAAGTACTAAATGGATAAAGAGAAGTTACTGCAGTGGCTAAATCAAGCGTCTTGAACATTTTCACTGACAGGGCTCTACAGTGCGACCATTTTAGTCGCAAAACTACTGTGTGTGACTATGAAAAAATATTTAGGAGCACGATGTGCAAGTGACCCGATCAGCATATTTGTGTTTGTGTTAAGGGAAGCTTCAAAGGTTTCAATGTGTTTTTGCAACGTTGAGTAATGTATCATTACTCATCTCGCAAATCATTTCATGAAGTGTAGAGAGAGTGTAAATAAGAGATTCATTGTGCAGTGTAGAGAACTTCATTGATTATAATGGAACTTTGTGAGATTCCGATTAACTAAAATGAGTGACAGCTTTTAATGACTTTTAAGAGAGTTTGTAAATGAGATATTGATTTAATTCAACAGTTAAATAAACAAGAAGTTAATATTAAGTGACTTACATTTTCTGACTATAACACTATTGCCTGATTTTGCTCTATTTCGTCATCAAAAATAGTCTGAAACAAGTCACAACTGAGCTGCTGTGTTTCGTTTCTAAATGAACATGCGTTTTTATACGAATCTAGTGAGTCAATGATTCAATTTCCCATTCATAAAGACAGTCACTTGCTTTATTCCTGTATGAATCAGCTGTTTGAACGAATCAAATGAATTAATGATTCAGTAATCAGTGACTTGTCGCCACTTAGTGGCAGTTTTAGTTTTAGTATCTTTTCAGTTATTTAAATCATTTAATATTTCTGTATTTAAAATCTTATATTCAAAACATTAATCTCAACATGAGATTATAAATTTGATTGCACTCATGCCACCCTTTAGCTTCATTAATCATGAAAATACACCTACAAGCCACTTTGGTGTTCTTCTGTGCCACCTCTGTAGTAATGTTAATACTGATTACATTTGATTGGTAACTTATTCTTTTTGTACTTGTTCTTATTCAGATGTTTTAATTAGAAATTTTAAAAAGCTTAAATATATATATATATATATATATATATATCATATATATATATTTTTTTTAAAGTTAAAAGAGAAAAAGAGAAAAGTAAGTGTGGAGCCCTGACTGACCAAATAACGTGCAAGATTTTTATCTATAAAGCCTCCGCTGCAACAAATGTCCAGTTCGCTGTTCTTAAACAACAAATTAAAACTTCACCAGACACCAACAGTCTTCATTTAACTGACCAAATCTAAACCTCTTTACCACAACTTCCACCATCTAAAATCAATCATCAGGGACAAAAACCAGCACTGTGTCCAATCCTGTGACTCTTCTGCAGCACATTTTGTTTTGTGAGAGTGCTGGAGACCCATTGTTGGACTTGAAGTATGTGGGGGCTGTTAAAAAATGTAAACCAGCTGAGGAGTCTGGCTTTAGAAAAGTGTTAAACATGAACTTCCAACGAATTTCTGTTCTGTTGCTGATCTTGTTTATCCGAACCGATGTGAATTATTACATGTCTCTAAAAAGATGTGTTTATTAATGCAAGCATTCAGCAATGACAATGTTGTTTACCCTGTGTGAATTTACTAGGGAAAAGAAACTTAAAGCTCTGGTGTGATTTTCTCACAAACAAAACTGGCAAAGTCAAGTTTCTTAAGACTTCCTTTCTAGTTGTTTGAAACTAAGGTAAATAAAAACAAAAGCCTACTTAAAAAAAAAAGATTAGCCTCTTAAACTTTCCTTGAATCCATGACAACATGAAATACACAGCTGCCTGAACTCGACACTGGAAACAGCGACCAAAATGCTGAGAGAGGCTCCAGGATTCTTCATGATGTATGTGTGACCGATACACAAGAGAGCAAACCGGATAGTTCGTAATTTACTCACCCTTATGTCATTGCAAACCCGTAATTCTTTGGCTAATCTTTAAAACACTAAGCCTATATGGCTTAATATAACGTAAATGATGTCTCTTACTGAACTGTGCAGTAGAAAACCTATAAAAGAGTTACATTATTTAAAAAATCCACATGGATTTATACATAATTTAGACTACGTGAGGCAACATTATTTTGATGATGTAAAATGATTGCACTTGATGAGTGACAGGCGCTACCTGTTGCTATTTTACCGCAACACAACTCGGAATAAGCAAATAAAATACTGATATGATTCCACACTGTGCATCTTCTTGGCTGTAATTTTTAGTCGAAGGGCAACAAGAGAAGCGATGTAAGTCTTCACTGCTTTCCTAGCGATAAGAAGTGAAGTAAAGAATCTGGAGATGCCTGTGAATCAATAAAACTTTCTAAAGACCCGTGTCTTTGTTCTCTCCACTTTAGCCCTGATGCCATTAAGCCTTTTAGTAGACCACAGCTATTGAAAGAGCTTGCAAACGGCAGAGACAAGAAACGCTAGATGCCATCCTGGATGCCGAAGCTTGTCATGACGCCGCAGCCACTGAAGTAGTTTCTTAGCGTGGATTTCCACGGGACGTTTAGACCAGTGTTGCCAGGTTTTCACAACAAAACCCACCCAATTGCTACTCAAAACTAGCCCAAAAGTAGCCCAATCGCGTTTTGAGGAGGGGGTTCCCCTGGTAAAATTACCATTCCAAGGGCTAAATATTACATTACTGGGGTTGCTTCAACTCACAGACATGAAAAACAGCCCACAGCAACAGTGTTAAAGGAGAAGTCCACTTCCAAAACAAAGATTCACATATAATGTACTCACGCCCTTGTCATCCAAGATGTTCATGTCTTTCTTTCTTTAGTCGTAAAGAAATTATGTTTTTTTTGAAGAAAACACTTCTCCATATAATGGACTGATATGATGCCCCAATTTTGTACTTCCAAAATGCAGTTTAAATGTGTCTTCAAACGATCCCAAATGCGGTTGTAAACAATCCCAGCCGAGAAAGAAGGGTCTTATCTAGCGAAACGATCGGTTATTTTAATAAAAATAATTCAATTTATATTTTTTTAATGCCAAACGCTCGTCTTGTGTTACTCTGCCTGGACTGTTTTTGTTCCGGTTCATGACAGTTAGGGTATGTCGAAAAACTGCCATCTCATGTTCTCCCTCAACTTCAAAATCGTCCTAAATCACTGTTTTACCTTTTTTGTTAAAGGTGTTTGATCTTCTTTGCATGTTCACATTGCAAAGACTGGGTCACCGACTTCTGCAGTGATGTAGGATGATTTTGAAGTTGAGGGAGAAAATACGGTTGGAAAATACCCTAACTGTCTTGAGCCAGAATACACAGAGTTCATGGAGAGAAAGGCAAGACAAGCAATTGAGATTAAAAAGTATTTAAATTGTATTTTTTTAATGAAAATAACCGATCGTTTCGCTAGATAAGACCTTTCTTTCTCGGCTGGGATCGTTTACAACCGCATTTGGGATCTTTTAAAGCCACATTTAAACTGCATTTTGGAAGTTCAAAATTGGGGCACCACAGCAGTCCATTTCATGGAGAAAAAAGCAGAAATGTTTCCCTCAAAAACCATAATTTCTTTACGACTGAAGAAAGAAAGACATGAACATCTTGGATGACAAGGGGGTGAGTACATTATATGTGAATCTTTGTTTTGGAAGTGGACTTCTCCTTTAAAGTAGCCCAATTCTGTGGGAAAATCGTGGACTTGGCAACCCTGGTTTAGACTGCTTGCAGAAAAAAAAATCAATGGTAAGACAGTCGACGCTTATATCCATCGCCCCCTATCAGTATTTTATTTTCTGATTTGTGTTGCGGTAAAAATAGCAACAGGTAGCGCCAGTAGCTCACTGAGTGCAACGATTTCACGTCATCAAAACAATAGCGCCCCCCCATAGTCCATATAAAACGATTTTTTAAATAACGCAAGTCTTTAATGGGTTTTCTACTACATATTTCAGTAAGAGATTTAAGTAAGAGATCATTTATGTTATATTAAGCCATACAAGTCCCTTTATTAATTTGTGTTTTGAAAATTAAAGAAAGTCTTATGGGTTTATAACGATGTGAAGGTGAGTCAATGATGACAGGATTTTAATTTTTGACGAACTATTCCTTTAACAAACACATATGTGACCCGGAACCACAAAACCAAACATAAAGGTCAATTTTTTGAAATTGAGATCTATACATTATCTGAAAGCTGAATAAATAAGATTTCTGTTGATGTATGGTTTGTTAGGATTTGTCCAAGAGACAACTATTTGAAAATCAGGAATATAAGGGTACAAAATCAGAATATTGAGTAAATTGGGTAAGTTTTGATATATTTATGGTAGGAACATGATCTATACTAATGGCTTTTGGCATAAAAGAAAAATCTATAGTTTTGACCCATACAATGTATTTTTGGCTGTTGTTACAAATATACCCAAACTACTTAAGGTTTTGTGGTCCAGGGTCACATATTAAAGGAACAAGTAATTGCTTCCTTTTTAAAATGCAGAAATAAATAGTTCAGTTTTAAAACTATTAGCAGAAAAAAATAATTATTGCTGACTGAGAATTAAAATTTTCCACAATGGTGTCAGCAAATTTTTGCATTTGTATAATGCTGCCCAGTATTTAAACAGAACAGTCGCACATTTCTGATGATACTGCTTTGGATAGTGCTAAACTTGTGCTGAACCCAGAACATTCCTTTAAAAGAAGAATTTTATGAAAAACAGGTCAAAAGGGAAGGAAAACAGGGTGATATGCATGCTATGGAAAACTTGGACTAAGAGGAGACTTGGACTAAAGATGCTAAAGAAAAGAAAGAAAAGCAAGTGATGAACACAAGTGTATCTGAAATGACTCACATCTGCTCCAGGGTCACCTGGCTCTCCATCATCTCCCTTGGGTCCAGGGGTTCCTTTTCCACCCTTGAAAGTGAGAAGATAAAGAAAGTGCAAGAGAGAAGAAGAGAGATTAGATCAGAGGAACTGTCTTTGCTGTGTCAGCTCATCAGCCGTCTCCTTTTAACGTCTGGACTCGGAGCCTCAGTCTAGACAATTTACATCTGTTGTGTTTCTACTGCAATACACAATCCCTGCTGTGAGACACATATGCGCTAACCTCTGATGAATCGAGACATTTGTGAATCAACAGTTAGGCATGCTAATAAAAACCACTAATAAATCACACAAATCATTCTCAATATAAAAATCATCTTCCATATGGAGGCTATCTTTTAATCGGTAAATAATTTTGAATTTCATGATAACCACAGACGTGAATTATACGCTCAGTTGTGGAGTACAGGAAATAGGATATTTTCTGATTTAAGCGAAATATTCAAACATTAAAATATATACTCTACCAGCCAAAAGTTTTTGAACAGTAATATTTATTATTTTTTTTTTTAAAGAAGTCTCTTTTGCTCACCAAGCCTGCATTTAAAAGTAAAAATCTGAGATATTTTTACTATTTAAAGTAGCTGTTTTCTATTTGAATATATTTTAAAATTTAATTTATTCCTGTGATCAAAGCTAAATTTTACAGCATCATTTCTCCAGTCTTCAGTGTCACATGATCCTTCAGAAATCATGCTGATTTGCTGTTCAGGAGACCTTTATTATTATTATTATCATTATTATCAATATTTAAAACAGCTGAGTACATTTTTTCAGGATTCTTAAATAGAATAAAAATATCCAAAGATCAGCATCAGATCAGCAAATCAGAATATTAGAATGTTTTCTGATTAAATAAATAAAGGAATAAATTACATTTTTAAACATATTCAAATAGAAAGCAGTTATTTTAAATAGTAAAAATATTTCACAATTTTACTGTTTTGCTGTACTTTGGATCAAATAAATACAGGCTTCTTGAGCAGAAGAGACTTCTTTAAAAACATGAAAAATCTTACTGTTCAAAATATTTTGACTGGTAGCGTAACTGTTGAGGAGATTTGATTACGTCATCCACAATGATTTATGAGACTAAGAGTTTTTTTGCAACAGCAACTCTGATTAATTGACCTCTCGCCAGAATAATTTGGCACTTTAATGTAAATATTATTTTTAAAACTGAAATGAGCATATATCATTACTTAACAAAATAAATGTGTTATTCATTATCAATCAAAGTCAGTTTCTCAGTGAAAGATATGAATGGGATTTTAACTTCTTGAACACTATTGGCTAGTGATTAAAAAACAGATCTTCTGTAGGGTTCAGGATACTTACAGGTGCTCCTGGATCTCCCCGAGGCCCAGGATAACCCTAAAACAACACAAACACGCACTTAAATGATCACTGAACATAAGTTTTGAAGGCAAGATGTTTGATAAATGAAGACGTCTTCTACCTGGAATCCATGGCAGCCCTCAGTTCCATTTCCTTGTGGTCCATCTTCACCCTAAGCAGGTAAAAAAATCTTTGTTACAGCAATGGACAGCTGCCTTTGGTTAGTTAAAACCAGTTTTAATGATCAACAGGATTAACTCACCCTCTCTCCCATCAGGCCTCTGTCTCCCGGGGCCCCTTTGATTCCTCTGGGCCCTTTAGGTCCCTAAAGCACAGACATGCAACATGGGAAATGTAGATCAGCTGTAGATGCAGCAATACAATAAGTCTGGTTGAAAGACTAGTTAACATTACCCACCTCTGGGCCAGTAAGACCCTCATCACCACGATAACCTGGTGCCCCTGCTCTTCCTGGCTCGCCCTGTTGGAAATGGGGAAAAATATATTACTAATGTATTTCAATCCCTCTGTTGGGGTTGAAAAAATACTCTTAAACCAGTCTAAACTAGTTTTTCTGATGGTCAAGCTGGTGTTTAGCTGGAAAGACAGCTAGTCTCCCAATACTAGCTAAAAAAAAGCAAAAGAAGCAAACAGGCCAGTCTGACCAGTTTTACGTTATTTTAAAATAATTAATTACTTTATTGTTTCATAATTATTATATTATATTATATTATATGACCAAAGAAGAATATACATATATATATATATATATATATATATATATATATTTGTATGTATTTTTAATTAACATATACTGTAATTACATTAACAATACAATGTATCTTATAACATTATTATAATAATGTACTGTGTAATATTTATTTTAGTAATTTAATGTAATATCAATTCTTGACATTTAATGTAAAATTACTTTGAAACAAGTAACTGCTTTATTAATTATAAAATAATTACTGTGAAAAACAAATATAATGTATATATATATATATTTATATATATATATATATCTTTTCTATAATATATATATATATAAAGCTAAGAAAAGAAAAAATATATATAAATACATATATATATATATATATATATATATATATAAAATTTTTTCCTTTTCTTTGCGCTATATAGAAAAATATATATGGAAAAAGTATTTTTAAATTATTTTTACATTTCTTTTTTTAATTAACATATAATATTATAATAATATTATAATGTATATTCTAATAATATAATATAATATAATTAATATAATAATGTATAATTATTAATTTTATAATTTTATAATAAACTGTAGTAACTGTCTCATTTAACGAATAAAAGTCACTCAAGACTTAAGGGCGTGGACACTGAAGACAGAAAGCCATTCATAACACATATTGGATTTATGCAGTTATCTAATGTTTAGCTTTTTGCTGGCCTTTTTAGTCATCGACTAAAAATACACTTTTGGTAAATGACTCAGTAAAAAAAAAAGTTTTTCTAACCCTTTTTTTTTTTGTCTTTACTGCAGCATTACATTACCAAGAGGGGAAATCTGACACACGGGCAAATTAAATAAGTAAAAAAGCAGGTTTTGAGAAAGCAGTGGCTTATGAGTTCAGAAACCCATCCAGATTTCCACCTATTTGAACACTTGGTTCTTTCTCATCCCACCCACTCAAACTCTACTGGAAAATACCTCTGACAGGACAAAATAAAAAACTAGCGAGTTACTTATAGCGAAAACTAAAACTCATGTTTCGCTGCTAACTTCGAGCGCAAAAGTGAGCATTTGGGATAACGGCAGTCCTCACTAGTCGAGCCTAAAGAGCAGCTGGGCTGCACAAACGGCTGTTTTTGAGAAACAACAGATGACTTTGAGAAAACCATGAAACTGAGGAGCCATTTGGGCATGCATGTGTTCCAAACACTCTCATGTAAGCTGCACAGGAAATTTAGAGCCCTGAGAGGCAACGGAAATATGTTGGTCTGTTCGCAGTTGGCCTGGCAGTTTACAAGAGCTGTAGAAAGAAACCAAGTGCTGAAAGAACTAGCATGCATGGAGTTCTGTGGTGCAGCTGGTGATGTTGTAAGCCTCAGAAATCCAAGGTTGAATCTCAGTAGATTAGCTTGTTTCAGCTGGGAAATCTTGAGTCAGTCTGAACCATTCTAATAAATGTTACTCAACAGCTAAAAACTAGCCAAACCGTTTGATTGAGACAAGAATTTTGTCTTGAGATAAAGACATAAAAGTGGGTTTACACTGGTCTCCTAGAATGACCAAGCTGGTGGTTTAACAACTGAAAAGTACTTTAAAGGGATAGTTCACCCCAAAAATGAAAATCTCCCTATTTACTCACCCTCAAGCCATCCTAGGTATATATAGCTTTCTTCTTTTAGACAAATACAATTGGAGTTCTAAATAGAAAATGTCCAAGATTCCAAGATTTATAATGGCAGTGAATGGCTGTTGAGATTTCAAAGCAAAATAAAGAGCATCCATCCATCATGGAAAGTACTCCACACACTTTGGGGGGTTAATAAAGGCCTTCTGAAGTGAATAAATGCATTTGTGTAAGAAAAATATCCATATTTAAAACTTATTTAAAGCAACAGTTGGCGGAAGCTAGAGACTACAAATCATAAAGTTTTAAATATGGACATTGTTTCTTATACAAACACATTGTTTTGCTTCAGAAGGCCTTTATCAACGCCCTGGAGCTGTGTGGACACGTTTTATGATGGATTGATGCACTTTATTGGACTTCAAAATCTCAATAGACATTCACTGCCATTAACAAGCTTGGAAGAGTGAGGACATTTTTTAATATAACTCTGACTGTATTCGTCTTAAAGAAGAAGGTCATATACACCTAGGATGGCTTGAGGGTGAGTAAATCATGGAGTAATTTTAATTTTTGGGTGAACTACACTTTTAAAAATAAAGATTCTTAACTGGCATTGAAGGTTCGGTGAAGAACATTAAACATCCATGGAACTCTTCAAATGCAGAAAATGGTTCTTTTAAGAACTGTTCACTGAAGGGTTCTTTGGGGAACCAAAATTGGTTCTTCTATGGCATCACTGCCAAAATGCCCTTTCGGAACCTTTATTTTTGAGAGTGTACCCCTTTAAAGCCTTTAAAGTCTGGCAAGTGTGAAAAACCAGCTAAAACCACCACTGCTTTGTGTCACTGCCATGTAAGAAAAGTCAAATTTGCTTAAAAGTCCTAATTTTGACATATGAAGTTTTGACAAGTCAGTAATGACATTAAAAGTATAATCTTTGTATGTCACAATTAAGACTTTTTATCTCACAATTCAGATTTTTTTTATATCATAAATGTGATTTACCAAAATATGGTGGAAGTGGACTTCCATGGTCCAGATCATCTTGTGAGGGAGTAATTTTATTTATTTATTTATTTTTAAGATTTATTTTTGGTGTTTTTATGGCTTTATTAAGATAGGACAGTGTCGTTTGACAGGAAGCGAAGTGGGAGAGAGAAAAGGGGGTGGGAAAGGTCCACTAACCGGGATTCAAATTCTGGTCTATATGTCAATGCGCTAACCACAAGGCTAAGGCACCAACGTGAGGGAGTAATTTATAATTACTGTACATAATCCTTTACTGGTTAAACACTGTAAAAAAAAAAAAAAAACAATTTGTTGAGTCAACTTAAATTAATCTGTTGCTGCCTTAAAATTGTAAGTTCAGTCAACTTAGTAAGTTCAGTCAACTTGAAATGTTAAGTTGTACTAATTGACAACTTAGATATTTGAGTTGACTAAATAAAAAAATAGATTTGTTAAACTTAAAAGCTGGGCTTGTTACCCAGCTGCCTTAAAATTTTAATTCAAATGAACTCAAATATCTAAGTTGTCTTATTTCAAGCTGACTAAACCTTTTTGAGTTGACTGAACTTAAAATTCTAAGGCAGCTGGGTAACAAATTATTTTAAGTTGACTCAACAAATTGATTTTTACAGTGTACTTAAAGAAACAATATGTAAGTATTCGAGTAAGTATTCAAGGTTCTTTTGTTAAACAGACATCACCAGCCAGTGAGATGTTCTCAACATTCAAATACTAGGCCAGTTGCAGTACATTTCAGAAACGCTCCTCCTTCCCCAGCTCCACCTGTATAAATCTGCTACGGGTAATTTCACATATGTTATATGTGCGGGGGAATTTCATATATGTCATATGTGTAGCAGCATTATTTCTTACATGCTAACTGCAATCACCAATCAGTGCTTTTCTATTTGAAATGATCTATGTTTCAATGTTATTAGGGACCGGGTGGAAGAACTTACAGCCTAAATGAGTTTCATACCCGCGGTTGACCCTATAGCCTAAAACGACGTCATCTTTCACTACACAGAGTGTAAGATATTTCTGTCAGAGAAGAACATTTGTATGCTTTTAGGTATTGAAGTACATCTGTTGAACTGTATCTGCTGCTCAGTTTTGAGCTCGCCCAGCTGGTCTAACATCGTCCATCTGGAGTCCATCTGACCTTGGGAACTTATATAGCTTTTGTTCTTTCTCCTCCCACTGCCCAAACCGTCACAAATGGCAAAACCACTGGACGTATTTCTTTGTTCCTCAAGTTACCTTCTAACACAGCCCAGAGGTCCAATGATCTCAGTGATTTCAGAGGGCCTCTCAGAATGCCTGTGTCCTGAGGTCATAAGCTTTCATCCTTGTTCAGGCCCTTATGTCTTACATACTATACAATTCTGCTCTGTATATTTTTGGATTAACATGTAAGGAAGTGTATAAATGCATAAAGATGGAAAAAATGGTTGAGTTTAAAGGTTTAACTTCTTCAGTGTCTTGGTTCAGGCTGAAGGACACAGTCTTAAACACTTTTTTCTGTTTTGTACCACTCGTAATGGTTTTTGTTACTCACCGGCTCTCCGTTTGGCCCTGCTGATCCCTCACGTCCTTGTTCACCCCGGGGCCCAGGTTCACCCTGTCAGAGTTAAAAGTTGACATTTACTTCACTTTTGTCATTCTTTCAAAATATTTTTTTCTTCTTGGGTGCATAAGCACCAAAGGCTTAAGTTGTCAAAGCAATTTACCGTACAGAACATGCACAGTTAATATCTAGTGAATTAGTTTAAAACAGACATGTATATATGTGCATATATTATATGTCAGATATGTTTAATTTAGGAAAATTTGTATTTGATTAATAAGTGACTCATTAGAGCCATTTCATTTATTTGTAAGAATACTGTGTGTCTTTTAAGTCAACATGAAATTAATATAAAACCTATTTACTTTCTTGTGAGCAATTCAGTGTTATTTCAATGCAGAAAAAAATGCAGAAATATATCGGCAAAATATTTCAGCTGTCTAGTCAGAAATCCAAACTAAATTCATGTTATTATTAATAAAAATGTAAAGTGATATTTATGTGTTAAATAGTCAAAATTGTACATAAAACATAGAAATATGATCTAAAAGTCATAATTATCAATAAAAATGTAAAACAAATTACAATTTAAAAATTGTTATCATTTAATATAATTTAATAGCATAATTTCAACTTTTGTCATAGTTATAACCTATTATGATTATATACTACTAGTATGACTAATTTTGACCTTCTATATCATAAATGTAGAGGAATTTACAGCCTAAAATGGACATAGTTTACATTTCTTTTTACAAATAAAACTATTATGTCAAAGTAGAAATTTTGATGTAAAAGTCATTACTATCACAAAAAGTTTTTATCATCACTTAATACCATTAATAGCATAATTTCGACTTTTGTCACGGTTATAACCTATTATATTTTAAACTTTTTTATAACCTAGCTATTTCGACCTTTTATGTGATAATTATGGAGGAATTTACATCCTAAAAAAATGTACATAGTAGAATTTTTTTTATTAAAACTACGAGAAAAGGTCAGTTTTATGACTTAATATTTTTTTTCTGTCATAATTATAACTTTATACCTCATAATTTACACATTTTATGTGATAATTGTGTCCTACTGTGTCATAATTTTGACTTTTTATTTCATAATATTAGAGGAATTTATAGCCTACAAAACTGACTAAAAGTCAATTTTATGACAATATTTTTATTGTATCTCATCATTTCAACTTTTATGTCACAACTATAACCTAATATATCATAATTTCAACTGTTTATGTCATAAACATGAATTATTTCATAGTTATAACCTAGTATGACAATTTTGACCTTTTATGTCATAATTGTGGAGGAATTTACAGCCTAAAAATGTAAATAACAAAAATGTTTGATACAAAACTATGACAAAAAGTGAATTTTATGACATTTTTTATGTCTGCATCACACAATTGCAACTTTTTATTTCATAACTGTAACCTAGTATGTCATAATTTTGACTTTTATGTCATAAACATGAATTATGTCATAGTTATAACCTGGGATGACATAATTTTGATCTTTTATATCATAATTGTGGAGGAATTTTCAGCCTAAAAAATGTACATAGTAGACATTTTTTTTAAACAAAACTAAGACGAAAGTCAATTTTATGACAATATTTTTATTGTATCTCATAATTGCAACTTTTATGTCATAACTGTAAACTAGCATGTCATCATTTTGACTTTTACATGTAATAAACATGAATTATTTCATAGTTATAACCTAGTATGACATAATTTTGACCTTTATGTCATAATTGTGGGGAAATTTACAGCCTAAAAATGTAAATAACAGAAATGTTTGATATAAAACTATTATAAAAAGTGAATTTTATGACATTTTTTATGTCTGCATCTCATAATTGCAACTTTTTATTTCATAACTGTAACCTAGTATGTCATAATTTTGACTTTTATGTCACACACATGAATTATGTCATAGTTATAACCTGGGATGACATAATTTTGATCTTTTATATCGTAATTGTGGAGGAATTTTCAGCCTAAAAAAGTACATAGTAGACATTTTTTGACACAAAACTAAGACAAAAAGTCAATTTTTTGACAATATTTTTTTTTGCACATTTTATGTCATAACTGTAAACTGGTATGTCATCATTTTGACTTTTATATGTAATAAACATGAATTATTCCATAGTTATAACCTAGTATGACAATTTTGACCTTTTATGTCATAATTGTGGAAGAATTTACAGCCTAAAATGTAAATAACAGAAATGTTTGATATAAAACTATGACAAAAAGTCAATTTTATGACAATATTTTTTATTGTATCTCATAATTGCAACTTTTATGTCATAACTGTAAACGAGTATGTCATCATTTTTGACTTTTATATGTAATAAAGATGAATTATGTCATAGTTATAACCTAGTATGACAATTTTTACCTTTTATGTCATAATTGTGGAGGAATTTACAGCCTACAAAATACATAACAGAAAGTAAATTTTATGACATAAATTTGTTTTTGTCATAACTTGTATCTCATAACTGTAACCTAGAATGTTATAACTGTAACCTAGAACATTTTATGTCATAATTATTAAGGAACTTACGGCCTAAAGTGTTTCTGATGCTCAGGTCCACAAAATTACTGTTATTATTAATGGCTTGTAAATGTCATCTCAAGTTTACTTTAACAATTGTGTTTGGAAGGGATGCATTATGGGATATTTTCTAAATGCGACATATACTCACAGGGTCGCCTCTGGGCCCTCTGTTACCACGGGAACCTTGTTCACCTTTCTCACCAGGTGTGCCCTGTAATAGAAAAACAGTTCAGATCACCTGCATATAAAAAATGCAAAAAGACCCACATCTGCAAACAGCATAAAACACAACCATTTACACTTTAAGCTAAAAGGACAGAATAAATGCTTCCTTACTCTCTCTCCTCTTGGGCCATCTGGTCCGGGTGGTCCCTAAAAAAAGAACAGGAAATGGAAGAACTGTTAGATAACACTAAAGCCAGGTTTGCCGCACATTACTACAAATGCATGTTTAGAATCCAAGTTTTCAAAAAAAGTGTAAAAAGAGTGAAAACACTTACGTCATCTCCTCTCTCGCCTTTATCGCCATTGCCTCCACGAGGACCCCTGTCTCCCTGAAACAACAAACAATGGGATTGCAGATAAGCCAATGTCCTTTGAATGTAGCTACACTGTAAAAATTCATCAGCATTAGTGAATCATAACTAACCTAGACTTTTAAAAATAAAGATCCTTCACAATGCAAAAGAAGAAGCTTTTTTGCTTAAATGGTTAAAGAACCTTTAACATCTGGAGAACCTTTCTGTTTCACGAAAGGTTCTTTGTGGCAAAAGAAGGTTCTTCAGATTATAAAAAGGAACCTTTGACTAAATGGTTCTTTGTGGAACCAAAATTGGTTTTAAAGCACCTTTATTTTTAAGAGTATATGTTAAAGGTTATGTTCCATTTACCAGTTAAAAAAAAGTCATAACGTGAAACTGTTTTTAATACAAAATCAAAATCTTCCTCCATACCTTCGCACCTGAAGGCCCATAGTTTCCAGGTCTTCCTGGTTCACCGTCTCTGCCAGGATCTCCCTGAAAGCAATAATCAAACCCATAAGATATGCGTCTAAGATGTTTTACTGTTGGAAATTACTCATAAAAAGGTAATATCATATATTGTATCTCTTTAAGACAGCACTTAAGTCTTCAGCGTTACAGACGTTTTTTGTTTTCTTCTGAGTAAAATATTCAACAATCTCACAATCTCAGAAAATGTCTCAAATCGTGCTCAGATTTGCCAAAATAACAAAGTCAGAGATCTTAGTATAAACTTGTGATTCTCATCAAATGCCGGCCAGATTTTTTTCTTCTTTTTTTACTTTTATTCAGTAATGATGCATAAAACTGATCTGTAAGTGACTGTAAGGACTTGTACATTGTTACACAAGATTTCTGTATCAAATAAAAGCATCAAAAAATGATTAAACAGCACAGCTTTTTTCAGCATTGATAATAAATGTTTCTAGAGCAGAAAATCAGCATATTAGCCTGATTTCTGAAGGATCATGTGACACTGAAGACTGAAGTAATGATGCTGAAAATTCAGCTTTGCATCACAAGAATAAATTACTTTTTTAAAACAGATTAAAATAAAAAAACAGATATTTTAAATTGTAATAATATTACTGTTTTTACTGCATTTTTTATCAAATAAACGCAGCACTGATAAGCATACATGACTGAGAGCTCTTGTGGCTGTCTGATCTTGATTTCTAACACTTTTAAATCAACCCTTCTTTCGTATCCTCTTACTCTTTGTCCTTTGGGTCCATACGGGCCAGGGTCTCCTTTAGGACCTGATTCTCCTTGCAAGCCCTTCCAGAAAAACATAAAAAGTTTATTTATGAATAAACAAGAAGAACATACGACCAAATATCCTACTTTTCTTTTAGCATATTCTTTACTACATTATGCAAACAAAGTACAAACACTGTGCAGAGTTGTGAGAACAGCTTAGATGTCAAATTTGGTAAATGTTTGCCTGCTCATGAGGCAAACATCCCACGTCCTGCTCTCCAGATGCAGGCTGAGTGGAAACAGCCGCTTGTAAAACTGATTGACAGACTGCGCAGCCTATGAATGTTGCTCAAAGGGGCGGGAACATCTATAGTCTTAGCGAGGTGATGTTTTATAGGAGAATGAGATCCAGTTTCGCAGCCAATTAGATTCTGATATCTAAACGTGTGGATCTATAACTTAATCTAAAAATCTCAAATGCATCCAGATCAATAGAAGCTCAAATGCATATGGATTAAAGGAATATGATGTGAAAATGCAAACATGCATTCAGCTGACAGACACGCAAAAGCGCTATAAACACTTTCTCTAAGTATAAAACCTGCTACAAATCTCATCTTACAAGTTTCTGTATGCACAAAATGAAGATTTCTAAAAAGATTTTTTGCACTATGACCTATGCAAATTTCACGTTATAAATCCCATTTTAGCAGGTTTATAGATAGATATCCACAAGTGTAATTGCCTACTCTGTGTCCTTGCCAAAATAATCATATATGTGACCCTGGACCACAAAACCATAAGGGTCATAAGGGTCGATTTTTCAAAACCGAGATTAATACATGATCTGAAAGCTGAATAAATAAGCTTTCCATTGATGTATAGTCTGTTATGATAGGAAACTATTTGGCTGAGATACAATTATTTGGATATCTGGAATCTGAGGGTGCAAAAAATCTAAATATTGTGAAAATTGCCTTTAAAGTTGTCCAAATGAAGTTCTTAACAATGCATATTACTAATCAAAAATTAAGTTTTGATAGATTTACAGTAGGAAATTTACAAAATATTTTCACAGAACATGATATTTACTTAATTTCCTAATGACTTTTGGCATAAAATAAAAATCAATAATTTTGACCCATACTATGTATTTTTGGCTATTGCTACAAATATACCCCAGCGACTTAAGACTGGTTTTGTGGCCCAGGGTCACATATGGAGTTTACAACATGTTTTATTATGCATGACCTCATCTTTATATAATCTCCATATGCAAGTTGTCATCCACACATTAGATACTAACACATTTAATGGTACAAGAAACTAAAAAATTAGAGGTAATAGTTATACTTACATCTGGCCCCGGTGACCCTTTGCAGCCTGGAAGGCCAGTGTATCCCGGCTCACCCTATGAAATGTAATACAAGCACACAAAACATAAACACTCTTCTTCATGGTGGGAGTCAAACACCCTGAACTGCATGTAATTAACTCAAGGCTGACATCATGCAAAGAAAGTGTGAAGAAAGTATTAAGTAGAGACATTACAAATCAATATTCCATGCAATGGAGACTGAAAATAACAACGAAAAGATTTACATGTTGTAAATCACACCGTGATGAAGTTTTACTGTGAACTTGTTTGTTTCATGTGCAGATGGGGGAGTGCAGTCGAGGGACTCTGATTTGTTGAGTGTAAAATGCCTTGGAAATAGTTACAGTACATGTTGAGAACTAACTGAGGACCAAAACGACCCGAGGATGAAAACAAAGTGAAGTCAAGGGTCAGAGACACAAGACTACGCTGTTTTCCCGGAAGGCAGACACACTTAGAAAGACACAAAGCAGAAATTTAAGAAGTGTCAGACAGACAAGAGAGATAGCCATGCAATGTTGTCAGTATCTTTTGTTTACATACTGTTAACCTGACACGGGATGCCAGAGAAAGCAGAACAGGAAGATGAGAGAGAAATGATTTCAAATCTAACAGCAGCATATTATTTGTCAATATTAAATCCATTTATTCATTTGATTTCAAACCTGTTAAACTTTTATACATTCGTGGAACTCAAAAGGAGATACTTTGCAGTAGTGTTAGTTTTGTCACCCATTTTTTATGTAGTCTTAGTCTTTTAAATTAGCCTTGTGTCAAATGTACTTTTTATTTATCACATTTAGTCAACCTTGTCCTATTTTTGTTTAGTCAAGTTTTAGTCGACTAAATGTCAGAGCATTTCAGTCTAGATTTAGTCAATGAAAACTTTCGTCACGCTAATGGCTAAACCAATAAAAAAATATAATCGCAATGATTGTTGTCATTTTAGAAACTAGTTTTGAATTTTGCACTTTTACCAATAAGCACAAATCAACAGAATGTCGACTCATGGTTTATTTTAACTAATCTATAGCTAGATTTACTAACGTCTTTTGGCATTAAAATAGTACTAAAGATATACTAAAGACGCGCAGTGAGGAATTGCCGCTGAAAAGGCGTAGACAATTATTTTTGCGCCTGACCTTTTTGAATATGCATTTGTAGGTGTTTCGCTTTCAGATGCAACATTTACGGGAGGAGAGTATTCAAATGAATCACGCAACACATTTTTCAGTTTATCTGAATGGATGCGCAGTGTAGCTGTATTTGACAAACCGTAAACTCTAGTGTGAAGGCACATGAGTAGCCGTCGCTTTGTCTCACACACACGCAAAGAAAGATACAGAGTGAGAGAGTCTTATATACCTTGCAGAATTGACATGCACCATGTAAATGATATTCTTTGTTGTATTTTCCTGTCAAAATAACGGAGGTCCTTTGGAATTCTTTAGCTTTTAAGAACTGCCGGTTTCTCCAGTAGTAGGTGGAACTAATGCGCAAACGGCGCAAATCTCATTGGCTGGCGCTCACCATTTACCAACCCCAGTTTTGTTTTCAGCAAATCAGTTTGAGCGAACACAGATGTGATTAATATACATGAACCCAGCAGTTCATTAATCCTTGGTGCATTTTATATTGTTATTTGTAGTAGAATTCATAATAGTTGTGTTATCTTATCAGTATTATTTTTAGTTTTTTCCCTTTTTTATAGAAACACTAAATTACAAACAATATCTTAAGCACAACCACCAGTCCTAAGCTTAATTAACATGAAAAATATGCATCCATACATGGTTATTCTAATTACTAAAGTTCTAAAGTTTAATGCTGAATTATCATAATGTCATATTATAATGCTTGACTGACTGATGGTAAATGTCAGATATTAAAAAAATGTATATATATATATAATAGTATATCAGATATTTAATATTAGTCTGGTGAGTAAACAAAAAATTTCATTCATTTAATTTCAATTTCATTCATTTAACATATTTAATATTGAGGCATCCAAGTTATTGACATATTTGAACATTTTTTAAAGAAAGTAACATAATAGTTATATAGTAATAGTTATATTTTAGAAAATGGTAATAAATGACGATATGACGAAAACTAAAGAGTTAAAATATGTCAGACTCATCTTGACAATGTCAGATAACTTCGATAAAAAGGTATGTAACAAAAAATGGTCAGGTCAAAGTGTCAAATCAAATTTTTGGTCCCATATTTTTATCAATTTTACTGATTTTTATCAATTTTACTGAATTTTTGGGTAGAATATGTCACAGTTTACTTTATTTTGCTATCCTCACTTACATTAATTAACTATAATGTCCTGCACCCATTAGTAAAAAATTATATCTGGTGTCTGGATCATTTTTGGCTGGACTGTAGTTTATTTTATCCAAGTTTTTAAGCAAACATTATGCAAAATGTCTCCTTTTTGGTTCCACGGATGAAGAAAAATGATACAGGTTTGGTAAATGATGACAGAATCTTAATTTTTATGCGCACTATGCCTTCAAAATAGGAAGAGGACATAAGCACTTACCTTGCGTCCATCGATGCCATCAAGACCATGTTGACCTTTGT
Source organism: Labeo catla (assembly GCA_012976165.1). NCBI lineage: Eukaryota > Metazoa > Chordata > Actinopteri > Cypriniformes > Cyprinidae > Labeo > Labeo catla. The sequence continues at coordinate 4,934,598 of VONZ01000001.1, forward strand.
CACCCTAAAAGCAGAATTGGGTCAATTCAGCACGATAAACAACTGGTAAAAACTGGCAAGACTGAATAATTAAAGGGAATGCCAATAAATAAGCTCACCTTGAAGCCTTTATGACCTCTCTCTCCCTGCAGATAAAACACAAGTGTATTTGTGACGTTTTGCAGTTGCAGAATGAATTATGAGATAAAATAATCGACTGCAGACTCTCAGAATGTGCTTTTGATAAAAACGCCCATCGAATCTGCAAGGAAGCGCTGTCTCTTTTACCTTATCGCCTCTTATTCCTTGGTCTCCCTGGAAGGAAAAAAGTATAGATTATCATTTTAGCAAGAGCACACAAATCAACTGTAATATAAGCAGAATGTAAATATTTGTGAGAGAGAGCGAAAGACAGACCTTCATTCCTTGGTAACCGACTGGACCGGGATCACCAGGACTTCCCTAATAGGAGAAAGAAAAGAACATCAGAGGGAATGCCAAAAAGAGTTTTGCTGGATGTGGTTGGGGTATAAATAACTAACGCAGAGACATTTGTCCCCCTTGACCCTATTTAAGATCACCCCAAACACTATAGTGACAATAATAGGCCTTAAATGAGGATAAACAAGGATAAAGGCAGATTAAAGATAATATCTTTATAGCCAAAATATTCCTACAGGGCTTTAAGAAGTCAACCGTATGCTGTAATTATTGTTATGTTTACACAATCAGCATTTGCTGTTAAATAACAGAATAGCTGGCTCAGTCACCTTACGTTGTTTAATAGCATAGTTGGATATTTTCCAGTGTTTGGGTGTGTGTGCTTCTTTTATGACACTTACAAGGGCTAAATTTCTGAAAACATCCTTACAAACATAGTAAAACTGCATGCATGTGGCAGACAGGAAGTCCACCAGCAATTTCAGAGAAAAAGCACACTTTGACGGATCATTGAAATTGTAACAGCTGCACACGATGAAAGACCTCAGAGTCAGTTGAGGGTTTTGCTTTGATTGGATTATCAACAAAGAAATTCAGGGACACATGGAGCATTTATTTGAGACAATGATCTCATAGCCATGTGAAATGTATTAATCAGCACAAAAACAGGAACATACAATTACCAGCTGTACATGTCGATTTCATTCATTAGGTGTGGACACATTCATTGTTTTTTGTGAGAGGGTGAAAGATTTTGTCATCTGTTTTAGTGCCACGTAAAAAAAAAAAAAAATCATGATTATGAGATTAAATTCATAATACTTTAAGAATAGTCGAAATTATGAGAATAAAGTTGCAATTTTTCCACAAAGTCAAAATTTTGAGAGTAAAGTCAACATGTTTCAAGAATAAAGTCAAAATGACAAGAATAAAGTCGGAATGGTTTGAGATTAAAGTTATAATATTTTGAGAGCATATTCTAGCCTATTGCACATGCAAATGACCCCAATTGGGAGCACCGGGAGACATTCCAAAGTCTCAGATTTCACAATCTGTCAGTTTTATAGTAAAATACAAACAATATGTTTATAACAATAATGTGCTTTTCATGCTCTTTAACGTGGCGTGACAGATCGCTGTATTTGCCTCAGTTTAAGCGGTATGTGAATCAATCATCTTTCCGATTGCAATGAGACATTTATTTCATTAAATTAGGATATACTGTTTTTTTTTCCATTCCTTCTGATGTCCTTTCATGTTTATATCAGGCTATCAACTTGAAATAAAAAAAAATTATAATTTGAATTTCGTGATAAAACTTACAGAATTTGAAAGTTGAGCTGTGTTATATTATAAACAACAAAGCAATTGTTGCGATTACTGGGCGGCTAGAATGCTACAAATTTATATACCTCAGAAAAGACAACAATATAACTTATGTTAACGATTTGGAGTCCGCTTCAACCTTTAAAACGTTTTATTGTTGTTTTTAATTAAATACATTTGAGGAATGAAAGATTGGTTGCTTTATTTTTGTGGAGTAGGTAATGGAATTTTCGCAAAGAAAACAGCATAATTTTATGAAATGAATGTCTCATTGTAATCGGAAAGACTATTGATTCACATGAATACAGTGATCTGTCTCGCCACATTAAAGAGCGTGAAAAACACATTATTGCACGACACATTATTTGTATTTTGCTATAAAACTGGCACACTTTGAAAGCTGAGACTTTGTTTTATATTAAAAGTACCAAAAGCACAAAGCTTATTGCTATTATTGGGTGGCTGGCGCACTACAAATAGGCCTAATAAATGCAACTGAAGACGTGAAATATTATTTCCAAGCATGCTATCCCTGCGAGTATAACACATGGTATGATTTCTGCTAATAATCCCACATATATTCAAATAAATTCTGATGGCCTGGCAACTTCTCCCGGTGCTCCCAATCTGAGCCGTTTGCATGCACAGGCTACGCTCTCAAAATATTATAACTTTAATTGCTACGATTTAATTCTCGTAATTTCAACATTATTCTCGAAACATTGACTTTATTCTCAAAACACTTCTTCATCTTTATATGCCAAACATTTCAACTTTATTCTCGTAATTTTGACATTATTCTCGAAACATTTCAACTGTATTTTTGTCATTTAAACTTTATTCTCTAAACATTTAGACTTTATTGTCGTAATTTCGACTTTATACTCGAAATATTTTGACTTCTCGAAATTTCAACTTTATTCTCAAAACATTTCTTTATTCTTGTAATTTCAACTTTACTCTCGAAATATTTTGACTTTATTCTTGTAATTTCTATATTATTCTCAAAACATTTTGACTTTATTCTCGTAATTTCGCCTTTATTCTCGAAAAATTTCAACTTTATTCTCGTAATTTCAACTTTATTCTCATAATTTCGACATTATTCTCGAAACATTTCAACTTTATTCTCGTAATTTCAACTTTATTCTTGAAACATTTTGACTTTATTCTCGTAATTTCGACATTATTCTCAAAACATTTTGACTGTATTCACGTAATTTCGACTTCATTATCTAAACATTTCGACTTTATTGTCGTAATTTTGACTTTATACTTGAAACATTACAACTTTATTCTCGTAAATTCTACATTATTCTCAAAACATTTAAACTTTATTCTCGTAATTTCGACTTCATTGTCTAAACATTTTGACTTTATTTTCGTAATTTTGACATTATTCTCAAAACATTTCACCTTTATTCTCAAAACATTTCAACTTTATTCTCGTAATTTCGCCTTTATTCTTGAAACATTTAAACTTTATTCTCATAATTTCGCCTTTATTCTTGAAACATTTAAACTTTATTCTCGTAATTTCGCCTTCATTCTTGAAACATTTTGACTTTATTCTCGCAATTTTGACATTATTCTCAAAACATTTCAACTTCATTCTCGAAACATTTCGACTTTATTCTCGTAATTTTGACTTTATTGTCAAAATATTCTGACTTTAATCTTGTCATTTTAGATTTTTTTTTTTTTCAACATGGCACTAAAACGCCATCATAATCTGCCACTTTAAATGCTTGAACTTTTTAAAGACAGGTAGATTCTGATTGGCTGTCAATATTTTTATTGTTCATCACCTGGAAAAAAATAGTTCTGAAAGTGATTCCAAAAATATTGTTTCTCTGTATTATTAATATTATAGTTTTGGTGTGAACATGTCTATTCTCATAGAATTAGAACGATTTTTACAAATGTGTGTTCCATTATCTTTATAGTTAACATCCTTGGTGTAAATAGGCTTTTGGACATGGGTTAGACATCGGTGCATGTCTCTTTAAATGATAATGAGATACTGCTCCTCTTTCATTTTTTGAGTATTTAGTGGTGCGTTACCATCAAAAATAAAACTAATCCACTGCAACCTCAGTGATGTTGGGAGAAATTAAGACTCTTTTGTTCACTTTTGCGTCTAACTACAAAACACCTGCATTGCTTACAAGACATTGATGTTGCTACAGCTGCTCGAGCATGGGGAAAATGGCGGACAGTGTATAACTGGCTGAGGGCAGAAATATGCTAATACAGGACTGTCCTTTAATGCTCATGGGCGGGCCTGAGCAGTATGATATCATATTCCTCAGAAAATCAAAACAGCTTGATATTTGAGACTGTTTGGGTTTTTTGGGGATTCAAAAAAAGGATCGTGATTGTGTCCACACACTGCTAAGACACACTTATATGCAAACACCATGTAAATATCCCCTTTAAGATTAAGGGTTTTTCTCAAAACCTTACATTTAAATATGAGCAATAATTATGGTAATGCATGCTTAAACATCAAAGTTCATCATTATAATTGATCCTAAGTGTTTTCTGGAGGAGGTCAGAAATGTCCTCCTCTTCTGTTTGTAGGAGCATATCTAAACGCAGACAGCAGATGCTTACCGGAGGACCAAAATCTCCTTTCTCTCCTGGCATGCCTGGTCTTCCACCCTCTCCCTGCAAAAGAAAGGTTAGGCATGTTTAGAGTGAATTGAACATGTAAAGTTTCATAGGAATCAACAGGTGGTTTCTATGCATATGTATGTAGAGGCAACATAAAGATATGAAAATGTATATTTTTAATACTTACTCTTTGTCCTGGGTCACCAGGGGGTCCCTCAGGGCCTCCAGGAGCCTGCGAAGATATCACACGAAACATTTAGAAACAGAAAACATCCATACAAGATCTGTTTGAATGGGTTAGATAAGTAATGTTACTTACATTGCAGTCAAAGGAGCAGCACTGAAGGAAAGATTGAAAAGATTAAATTAATATCCCAATGTACGTAATAAAAAGTATTGCATATAAATGTACAAAAGCTATGGAAAATCCACATACCACGTCCTTCGTTTCATTTGTCTAGAAGGAAAAGGAAAAAAAAGAGAAAAGGACAACATTAGAGAAAATCTAGACAGACAATTGGCACAAGCTCAGATGCCTTGCTTACAATAGTTGGCATTATTAATGGTGCACAGATAAAAGTTCACTGAGTTGAAATTCCCACTGTGTTGAGCTCATATGTTCAGTGCAATCTGAATTAATAAATAAATATTGCATTGAACTGGAATTGCCTTAGCAATATACACAACCATTCAACAACAAAAAATAAATAAATAAAAAAGGGGCTTGGTACAGTTTTTAATATTTTTTGATACTCATCAAGGCTGCAATATTTTTTGATGCTCATCAAGGCTGCATTTATTTGATCAAAACAAGTAGAAACTGTAATTTTGTTAAGCATTATTAAATTTAAAATAACTGTTTTCCATTTTAAAATGTAATTGTATTCCTGTGAATAAAAGCAAAAAGCTGAATTTTCAGCATCATTACTCCGGTCTTTAGTGTCACATGATTCTTCAGAAATTATTCTAATATGCTGATTTCCTGCCCAAAAAAACATTTCAATAATATCAATATTAAAAACAGTTGTGCTGCTTAAAACCAGTTTTTTTAGGTTTCTTTAATGAATAGAAAGTTCAAAACAGCACAGTTCATTTTAAACAGAAATATTTTGTAAAAGTCTAAATGTCTTAACTAAATCACCTTTGATCAACGTAATGAATCCTGCATAAAAGTATTACTTTTTTCAAGGAAAAAATGAATACTGACCCCAAAACTTTGAATGGCAGTGTATATAGTTCAAAGTACACTTTATGATTGTAATCTTTTTCACAAATAAACATTCAAAACATCAAGTTTGTCTTCATGCAAATCAGTTCTGTATGTGTTTGGGTCAGTCCGACCCTTAAATTCACAGGAAACCACTTAGATGTCCTTGTTGTGGTGAGGTTGTGCTACGACACTCACAATCATATTGATGATGGTTTTAATAGTGGCCATCTGTGTGGAGCGGGAGTTGTCTGCAGCGGTGAAGTTCTGTCTGTAGCTGGCATCTGTGGCAATGATAGAAAGTCTGGTGTCCTGAGAAGAAGACAGTTGAAAGAAAAGGGAAACATTACTGCTTGTCCAAATACATTTGCATGAGAAAAAGCATCACATTTTGTGTATTCAAGTGTGGCCAGACTTTTGACCATGGGCATGTCTACTCCACACTGCTGCTTATTATGGTCACCCACTTACACAAGAAAAAGATGTCGGATTTACTGCTAAGTTGCTGTTTTCATATTGTTTACTTGTAATGTGTTTCAGAGATATAGTATGTGTGTGTTTTGTTTTTTTTTGTTTTTTTGAGTATCATAACTGATACATCAGGCTTTAATGGCTCATATATAATATGATATAAGATAATATGAAGCTCGAGGAAGAAAGAAAATCAGTTGTATTCAGTCGCCCAAAATGAGTAAAAGTGTGCAGTTTGCTGCAGATGCTGATATTTTGTAGAGATTTTTATAACTGTACAGCAAAATAATTACATAAAATGCTTAAAAAAAGTTTCTATCTCCCAATTATATGTCTTAGTAAAATGATATTTAAATGCTTAGTTTTATAATCAAGATCTGTAGTTTTTATTGTGTGGGGCAAAACATATAATGCAATGCAATACAATGATGATCAAAAGATGGATAAATAAAGCCTGATGGATCATATTTAATACATCTTAACATGATTTTTCTAAAGAATAATGTATAGATAATTAAATAAACCAAAGTTGCTTCGTTTCACCTTGAAATATTACCAAGAATTTTGAAGTAGTTCTTACATTTTTTTCATTAAAATCACTAAAGATTTTCCCTTTAACTTTTATTTCAGTTTAACTGAACTGCAAACGGCAGTCTAGAGGCTGAACTTAAGTTTTACGTTCTAATCCCGTAACACAAATTAAGATATTTTTGATGAAATCCGAGAGCTTTCTAATCCTGCATAGATAGCAATGCAACTACCACGTTTTGTGTGCAAAAAAAAATAAAAATAACGTTCAGGTATTCTCCTAAACGCATAGCGTTGACTGACACGGAAGAGAAGAAATTGTTGAATAATGTCATTATTTTGTTTTCTTTGCACACAAAAAGTATTCTTGTAGTTTCATAAAATTGCAGTTGAACCACTGATGTCACATGGACTATTTTAACAATGTCTTTACTACCTTTCAGGGCCTTGAATGTGTCAGTTGCATTGCTGTCTATGCAGGGTCAGAAAGCTCTCGGATTTCATCAAAAATATCTTAATGCATGTTCCAAAGATGAATGAAGATCTAATGGGATTTTAATGACATGAGGGTGAGTAATTAATGACAGGAATTTAATTTAATTGGTCAACTAAATTTACACAGTATGCTTCAAATGTCAGAAAATGTCATGCAGTGAACTTCAAATTTAAGGTAGCATCTGTTATGTGTACTGTACCTCCTGATCAGGTGAGATGGCCACAGCGAACACTTTGACGGCGTGCTGTCGTGCCTCATTAGCAGCCTCCTGGATCCCACCGCATGGCTCCTTGTAGCCGGTCACAGGGTGACCATCAGTGACCACCACAATGTACTTATTCTCATGATAATGGGAGCCCCTGCAGACAGATGCATGTGACTATTTATACGCAATATGACATGCCAATATCACATTTCAGAATGCATATGCAGTTTAAGTAATGCCAAAAAAGTCACATACGCTCGGAGCAGCTCAGAGATTCCCTCCCTGATGGCACAGTCAGTGTACGTTCCTTTGCCGATGTATTTGATTTTGTCTATGGCAGCCTTCAGTTCAGTACGCTTTGTTTTCAGGTCAACCAAACCCATCACCAGCTCAGTGTCGTCACTGTAATGCAGCGCTCCAGAGTTCCACGTCACGTCGCGATCACATGGTTGTCGTCTGGAAACAGCACAGCCGATTATATTAAATTTGTAGCAAAGGAATAAAGTAAAAATGTATGTAAACTCATTTTTCAAAGGTGCACTAAACAGCATTTGTCTGCTGGCTGATACAACAGTACTAACCAAGGTTATTATTGTCATTTAAAATGAACCTAATGAAACTATTTAAAACATTTGTTAACTGAATAAAGCTGAAATAAATATTTAACAGTAAAATTTAGCCTATTTGAAAATCTGGAATCTGCAAAAAAATCTAAATATTGAGTAAACCACCTTTAAAGCTGTCCAAATGAAGTTCTTAGCAATGCATATTACTAATCAGAAATTAAGTTTTACAAAATATCTTCATGGAACATGAGCTTTACTTAATATCCTAATGATTTTTGGCATAAAAGAAAAATCGATAATTTTGACCCATACAATGTATTTTTGGCTATTGCTACAAATATACCCGTGCTACTTATGACTGGTTTTGTTGTCCAGGGTCACAAATTACTAAACATTTAAGAAAATTTTAAACTAAAAATATAAAAATAAAAGCCAATTAAATAATGAATAGTATGTAAAAAACTTTAACAGTATGTAAAAATGCTAAAATAATATCAGTACTGTCTCCTTTTCACAACTATAAAGCATCATGCAATTAGAAAAATTCATTGAATAACATTGATGGCATTGCACTTAAAAAAAGGCAAAAGGAAGTAAAAAGTTTGGCCTAGTCATGTGATCTCAAAATGTCAGCCACCAAAGGGAGGCTCCATTCTATGAATCTGCATTTTCTAGAATACACTTTGTGAACCTTAAAAGCTTATGTTAGAAATGAGTCAGAATATGTATATCAATCAGAACATGTAATTTAAAGATAGCATACGAGTCCTTCAGCTCATTAATGAAAGTCTTAGTGAAGTTCTTGAGCTGGTTGATGTAAAACTCTGGCGGTTTGGCTCTGAGGGCCACACTTTCAGACGTGTCCAACACAAAGAACAAGTCCACAGGACACTCTGCAGGAAAAAGAGGAGAATCACAAAATTATCAGGTCATAATTGGGTCTAGTCTTTTAGGTTTACATACTTAAGGTAAAACATTAGCTAAAAAAGCTTCAAATGTGAGTTTGCATGAAAATTGTTCGTGTAAACAGTAGAAATGCAATCTCATGTTCATAACGTAACATAAATATTAACTTTCAGCGTTTACTCACTTTAATCTATCACTTCCTAGTCACAATAATTAGTTGGAAAAAAATAATGCGCCCCGTCTATTGGTGGATGATAAAGTACTTGCTCCGTTATCAATCTGAGAAATTAGCATCACCTGACCTCAGCCCTGCAGTCATGTGACATTTACAGGTATTTTGAATAGAGTATTAAAGTGTATGAGATACTGTACACAGGTATGTACAGATGTATCCAGATGTAAAATATATACATAAAAAATGTCATAAAATGTTTACCTAACCATGTAAACTTTTTAGGATTGTCAAATCAGATTTGCACTATTTAAAATAACTATTTTACCTTATTTTTACCAACTTTCATAAATCTGGCTTAAACCAAGGCCCTTCTTGCAAAAAAATCCACAAGCATTATCCAAAAACATAAGTTGCATCTCAACAAATCCTCAATTCCAGAACATATGAATTACAGCTCACTGTAGTTTATTTTCAATGCATCGAAGAAGAATCTCCTGCATATACTTTGAAACAAGCAGCTTGACATCATCATCAGGTATCTCAGGACTGATGGATATGTCATTTTGCATCCGAAAAAACTTATTTGATTCATTCTGTGTGTTGCTATACTACTGCAACTCATTAAACTACCACACTATATACTTCCACCCTATGATTGCATAATATAACTCACGACTTTAATACACAAAACCATATACTATACTTCAAAATACCTCTATACAACGTATTATAATTTTTCTGTTTATTATAGCAAAACAGAAAACCGTAAAGCACTAAAAAAGAACCCCCATACAGTGCAGAATGTTGTATGTCGATTGTTTATTTGCAGCTGCATTTAACATCTGTCTAATGTAACTTGTAATCGACTTTTACGCACAGAGACAGCAGTAATAACTAACATGCAAAACATATTTATCCATTACACATAAGACAATCAATGCAACATGGACGGAAAAATAATACCTCTAAAGGAGGGTGTTTGCTCATCCGCAGCGATGATTCCTGCCCAAAGTGCGCACAGAGCGGCCAATATATATCCATTAAGCGCCATAGGTCCTGATGTTACTGCACGTTAACCGTGCAAACTGAGGTTGAGGGACACACAGAAGTGATGGAGTGGTATGATTGCAGATGAAATATAAAAACAGGTTCGGGTGAGATGAAGTAGCGTACAGTGGCACGATGGCGCGCCCGCTCAGAGCGCACAGCAGAATGAAACGCCTTACAGCAGGAGGGAGGAGGAGGAGGAGTTCGGTTTACTGATGTCTACTTTTGTCTGTTTTACACCTATTTTAGGCCCTGAAACATGATAAATATGAGGTTTATGCAAAATCAGTACGTGCTTGATGAACATAATTATGTTTAATGCGCGTAACGCAACATATTTTTGTTGTTTGAAGACGCTTTGCTCCACAAAGACGTATGGAAGTAACCAAAAACATGCGTAATAATGTACTGTTTTTGTTTATTGTTAATTTAATATATTTTTAACACGCATTTTTACGTGAATAACATACTGTAATATAGTCCAGTAGTTTGAAATATCATGAAACTTTAATTAAAATCTTCATATATATTCATATTTGAATGTGAAATATTGATATCATATGTTTATGAAGACTTAACGTAAATTTCGTCAAAATATACTTTTTTATTGCTTTATAAAAAAGAATATATAGTATAATTTATAAAGGCTACATATAATTATTGCTACTATTATAAAATCAGAATATAATTAATTTGGGAGGACATATCGTCAAAGGATTTATTTAGGTTTTATTTATTTACTTTTACAATAATAAGATCTCTAATACCAATTTACCAATTTTATTCCAGCAACTGTAGGTTTTTTCTAGAAAGTTTGGATAACTTGGAAACTAAATGGGTTGCATTTTGGTGTGTGAATGTGACTTAGAGCACTGCGGTTTGGATGGGCAGAAGCAGAAAGATGTTCTGTGGAGTTGTACCGTGGGAGAGAATGAGACATCCTGATGCCGTTATGCAGAAAGAGCCCTGTTTTCAGCAGGGGGTAATTGTGTGATGTAGTCTTTGTGATTAAATGTGTAACGTTATGAGAGGTTGTAAGTGCGCTCAAAGATACACAGTTGTCAAGAGCTGAGAGGTGAAGAGTTTGAGAAAGAGAGTACCGAATAAACGAGACATCTGACAATGTCTTTTCTCTTCCAAGAGAAGGAGGGTAAAGGTCTTTCGACATCTGCATCTCGTCTACATGCAGACCAACTGATGAGGCGAGAGAGAGAGAGAACGAAAGAATAAAGAGAAACATATGAGGCAAAAATAATGCCACTCCCTCGTACACGTTTGTTTTTGAAAGAGAAACAGCGCCACCCATGTGCGGATTTTAATATGTCAGTCTGCTTGAATTGTAAACACGAGACCAAGATTTGCTCAATGTTGTCTCACTCATTTTAAATATTAATTCATGAGTTTTCATACTTCTCTGTAACTGAATGTTTGCATTTCCTTCCTTCTACAAAGTGGAGGGCAGTTGTGTGGCTTATTTTCGCCTATCCACCTTTTTCCCCGTAAGATTTTAGGCTTTTGTTTACATCCGTGTCCAGCTATTTTTAGCTGTACAACAGCTCGTTTTGCTTAATATTGCACACTGACGTGTCTTAGTATGTTATTTAAATGTATTATCTTAATTATGAGCACACTGGTTTGTAGTGCAAACAGTTTCATAGTTTACTGCACGTTGTTATTTTTCTCTATGCACCTTTTTCCTCAGGTAAAAGTGGCCGCGGCCATTTTGTAAATTTTTATGGGTGCGGCTTCCGGTGTCATCCAGCAATTTTTAGTTGTACAAAGAAGCTCGTTTTGCTGCTTGATATTGCAAATTGGTGTGTATTACCATGTTATTTTAATGTATTATCTTAATCACAGTGGTTTGTAGTGCAAACAGTTTTATTGTTTACTGCATGTTGTTATTCTTCTCATTATTTCCCTATAGGATAATAAACGGAAAGCACTGAAGAAAGAGGTGGATAGAGCGTTTGCACTTACGTCACGTTTCGGTCAGTTTTCAGATGTAAACAACAGCATGATTGCACAGTGAATGTACTACTGAATACATTGTTCTTTTATTTTATGCTCTCTAAACCACAAAACATGTGGAAGCTGTTAAATCATATAGACTTAGTAAGCAGGAAAGATAGTGACAAACTAAAGTTAATAGGTGGTAAAGATATGAACGAGCTGTATTAATTAAGATATTAGCCTAATATGTCACCTACCTGACTGGAAATGTTAAGAACAAACATGAATGTTTTCAAAATTCTTGCCCTAGAATTCCTGGTTCAGTTTGGCCAACCACAACCTTTTGAGTTTTTTTAACTTTTTTCCTTGATTTGTTATACCTTTTGGCAGTCTGTAGTACTCCAAATGTTTTTCCTGGTCTGACGGATTAGTACAGCCCAAAACATGACAATAATTTACCATTTTCAGTAGCAATAATCAGCAAAATATGAAAGATTCGTTCAGTTCAGTGGCATTATGTGCCGTGCCGCCAATATGGCCGATTGATGGCGCTTCATTAGTGGATAATGAACCGGAAGTCTCACAGGCATTTTTAACCGATTTTGAGGGCTAAAAATGTAACAAACAAGGCTGGTTTTACTTAAACAATTATAAAACATATTGGGATTGGGTGAGATCTTTGGTTTGAGATCTTTAACATGAAGCTGCTGTAAATCAACACCAAATATGTCATCCATTAAGATATATGATGATCCATACCTTTGTGTTTACATTTTTCTAGAATGATGACAGTGGGAACAGTATTTCACTCAGGACGGTGAATATCTGGAGTTAATGAACGACGCTTTGTGTCTGGGATAATGTCTCCCATTAGCACTACAGTAAATTCAAGATGACACTCTGGAACATTATAATTACAACATCGTGAGTGAAGAACGACATCATTATTCATTCGCGTACACAGTGACAGACTCGCATACATGCATTTGAGAGGGTGGGAAAACATCTTAACTGCTTTGAGAGACTCCAAGCAAGAGCAGCTACGTTTTAAAACTGGGAAATAGTGACGGGAAAGTCGGTAAAATAAAGACACTACATTCATTGTACATCTAGCAGTGTTGCGTAAAATAGAGGAGGGAAAAAAGTAGTATGGTTCACCAACAGAGGAATATTTTTTTCCGCTTTCAAACCGTAATGAACACTGCATGAGCTGGAACATCACTGAGTCACAGAAAAGGAGATCAGGGTGGTCCCTGGGTAAACCTAGTCATGGTTCTTTACAAAAAAAAATACTGTGGTGGTACGATGGTGCTAAATGATGGAACTACATGCAAAAAAGTGGTAGAATCATGATTATGCTTCACGGTGGGAGCGTGAGAGTGTGAAATGGGATGTTTACTCTATGTTTTGGATCAAAATAGTTGCCTGGTGGCAACTGAAGGGAAATGGGTGTGTTCTCCTCCCCCCCCTCAAAAACAGATTCGTTTCTCCTTGAAAATTCTATTAGGAGTCCAATGTTTGGCCAGAGCTCAGCTCAGCTTTTTCCACTGATCTCATTCTCCATGAAAGAAAGAAAAAAAAATCATTTTGTACCCTAAGACTGAGAGGCAAAAAGGGGGGAAAACCATCTGGAAATAATCAGGATTTAATAGTGGAGGCTTACTGTAAATCTGTGAAGAATCTGACAGCTGCGCTGGTTCATTCGGCCTGGGCAGTATGAAGGGACTTCGAGGTGAATGACATCAGGATTCCTCGCCATTATGTATGAGAAAGAAGTGCACTGTAAGAAAGAGCAAAAACCAGCAGACTTAAGACTTTTAGATGTGAGAACAGACAAGAAGAAAGTTCAAAGTTAAAGGCAGACAAAGAGGTCAAAGTGCACGGCCTTTAAAACGAATGTTATTCTGACATTTTAAATGGGGGGTGAGGGAGGGGTTAAGCTTGACCTCTGGTTGTCTAGAGAGCCTCAAGGGTTTAGATTACAATCACAAAACAGCAGGTAACATAAACGCCCCAAACTCCAAACCTATGTATCGTTCAGAAGTTTTTACGTTTTCTTGCTCAAAAAACAGTAAAATATTAATACAATTAAACAAAAATGTTTTTTATTTTAATATATTTTAAAATGTATTTTTTCCAGCAATGGCAAAGCATCATTACTACAGTCTTCAGTGTCACATGATCCTTCAGAAATAATTCTAATATGCTGATTTGCTGCTCAAGAAGTATAGGGTCCTATGAATTTTTTTTTTTTTTCCCTGTTTTTCCTTTTTTTTTTTTTCTAGACTCCATTTTAATGGTCAAATAAAAGCATGTCTAATTAATTGAATTCATGAAACATAAATGTATTAAAAATGTAGAAATTTGTTTTCCATTATCCATTTTAATTGTTTCACTAAATTTTAATTGTCAAATCATCTATATTTATTTATTTATTTTACCCAGAAATACTGTGTTTACATTTTTTCTGGTAAATAAATTCTAGTAAATATTCCTATATTAATGTTTGAATAATAATTGTATTAGTAGTAGTAGTACTATCGCTACATTAAACAAGTAATATATTTCTGTCACAGTTTCTTCAAGTTAAACCAAGCTTTAATTTTTACAGGTTGCTGTGAAGAGTTTCTGTGTGTATATGACAATAGTTTTTCTTTAAAAAAAATGGTAAAAGTGACTCTCATAGCACAAAATGCCATTTTTATGACTCAGTTTCGCGATTCCATCCACATTTACCGCACCACATTTCTGCTTCTTCTGAAAGAAAACAGTTGTGCTGCTTAATATTTTTGTGAAAAGTGAGATACATCTTTTTATTTTAAAATACAAATATTTTGTATGTTGTAACATTATAAAAGTCTGATTTAATTTTTAATTTAATTTTATTGCACTGTTTATATATATATATATATATATATATATATATATAAAACATCATTTTTCCAGCTCTACAGCTGTGGCAAGACGGCCTCTGGAATTCTGGGAGGTTTTGTCTAAAGTAAGGGAGAGACAGAGGAAAGCACTGATCTGCAAAAAACAATAATCTATGTGTTTTGACCTTCTTGTGAATAATTCATCAGTCATATATTTTGCTGGAGCATTGGGAAAGATTCCAACTTTTCACCAAATGAATACCCTGGCCTTCCTTTCCAGATCTGGATCCAAATAGGAAAGCCTGTGAGATTTCCATGGGATGAGATCATAAGCTCTTGAGAACTGCCCCAAGCACATTTGAATATGGATGGCAATTTTACTAGAATTATGAAAACTTTTATAGCACGTGCATGAAACCGAATGATGGAGTTAAGTTGCAACATAAACCAAAGTAATCTATGTGGATAAGATCATTATTTATATTGCACACAAATAATTCTGCTCCATTTCCTCTAGCAATTTAAGACTTTGAGATGGTGAACAGATGTTGGCACATAATATTGCAGACATTAGATCACCCACACATGTTGCAGGAAGACAAAAGATTTAATTCAGGTGATATGTGGCCATGTTAATGAGAAAACAAACTGATCTCAGACAGCACAGATGCACATTAATGTCATTTATACCTCAGCAAAACCATGATGAAATCTTTCTCAGCTTTTCCAAATCATGTGATCATGTGACAGATGGAGGCAGGCACATTATTACAGCGCTGTAAAGTCTGGAAAACACATTATTACAAAAACACCTGTTAGAAGAGGAGAAGCAAAGCCTACAGACATTACACAAAGAACAAAGTAAATAAACTGCAATTACTATTACTGATACATTGGGATGAACCCTAAACCTGAACTCTTCCTTTTGTTTGTGCTCTGGATGACAGCTTAAATGTTAATGAGGATGATGGGTGCTATTACTAATCAATCATACTTGCTGTAGTGAACAATAAAATGGGTGGGGAAACAGACTTACTTTATAGAAGGAACTGGAGGAATGTCTAGAGATCGAAATATTGTGGTGATTTGGGGGACGAGTCTTCACTGCTTTGGCCAGTAAGCAATGCCCTAGCAATCACCTAGAACATCCTAGCAACCACACAACAAGTATAAAACACTTAGATAAAACATATAGCAAAACCATAGTACACTCAAAAAAATGATTTGTTGGACTTACTTAAAAAAGACTGTCAAGTGGTTCCACGCAACTATATTGAGTAAGTTGTACAAGTAACAATTTAGTTGTTTGAACAAAAAAAAATCAAGTAAAGCTGACAAAATTTCTTCAAGTAAATCCAAATCATGATGATGCAAATTCCAATGACTGTATTAGTCAGGTCTCATTCAGTATTCACAAAGTCCTAAAAGGCATGAAATCAGTAAAGCTGTTCAATAATTTTCATTACACCAACACATACAGGTTGCAAATTTAACATCACTTAGCAATACATCCAGTAAAAGCAAAGATTCTGAGAATTATGTATCCACAGACCTTAGTCGGGTCATATTAATTTCAGACAGGAATAAATTAGGCTGTAGGTAATAGGTTACAGTGCATTCAATGAATTGTACTGTTGTTTAACAACATACATTTTCAAGCTGAAAAAAAAACAAAAAAAACTTTCAGTGGACACAAACTCCATGCATGTAGATTACATAGTTTCAATATAAACAAATCAGTTAAACTTAATGTGATTCAAATGCATCAGTTTTACGTGAATGAAACAAGCAAAGTTTATGTAATAGTTCCCAGTGTTAAACAAACCCTGCTCAGTGTTCATGTGTTTCCACACTACAGAGTGTTCAAGTAGCATTGACAGTGCTGGAGTTAAGGAGATCATTATGTCATGATTGACCAATAATGTTGTTTACAAGCAGAATCACCGAAGGAAAGAGAAACATAAGAATCAGCCACAGCCAAAGATAAAATGAACTTAAATAAATGAGGACATTAAATCTCTGATTAAACAACTCATCAAACAACATTACAGTTTGACTTGATTTCTGTCATATATCTACAAAATGTTTTTGAGAACATCTAAACAGAGGTTTAGATGTTTTATTAAAAAAAAAAAAGTTTCATTTGACCTCACCATCATAGTGATCAGGGTTTACTTTAGTTGGACTCTTGACCTTTGACTTTTTTTTTTTTTGGCTGTTGTAATTGTGTGTGTGAAACACATTTGTTACAGCAAAAAAGCCAAGAAAAGAAGTCTGATTAAGTGCTCTTTGTAATAACTTACATTGGTTAGTTATTACTTGTGGTGTAATCATCATCTAGTAGCCTGATTCACTGATCTCACCCAGTGGTTAACCTATTAGTTTCATGATTTTTATAATAGCTGTATGGATGTTCAGCTTATGCCCTAAACCTTCAAACCTTTATGACTGTTAAAGCGCCAGCTGTGGTCCGATCTCCTTAAAACTGTGCAAGCTTGTTTGAAATCATCTGTTGCATGTTCTCAGCAGGTTTCATGAAGTTTTGAGTTTTCCTACGGTAAATTTGGAAAGGCCACTTTTCTAAACGACCCTGTTATAGCCTCCCAAAGGGTAAATTTCGAAAATGCTTAATAATTATTGACCTAGAGAGTCCATAGTATTGTACTGTGTTTTTTTTCCAGATCGAGCAAAGAAACCTAGGACTAGTTCGCAAAAGTAGGTTTTTGACATGTTCTTAATCATTTAACAAACTATCTTGACAGCAGTGGTTCTAGAGGCAAAGTTGTCCGATATGAGGAGTTCTATCGCATTATGCAAATATCGCGCATATGTGTGAAAAAAAGCGGGACATACTATCATTTACGCCCTTGAAAAATGTGATATCGCCCCCCCAGTGGCTGATTTCTTTCAAATTTCTCTCAGATATTTGGGGCTGTGAGTTGAACAGGCCCACCGAGTTTCGTTCCGAACGGCCTCCGTTAACCTTGTCTAATAAGTGCTCAAAATGGTCAATGGCGGCCATGTTTTTTAAGAGACGAATATCCTCATAGACACTTGTGCCACTTTGGACCAAGACTGTGCACACCGATTTTCATGCTGAAAGGACAAATGGTTGTGCAGTTATAGCTATTTTTATATTTCTTTCCCTATAGTAGCGCCACCAAATGGTCAAGCTCCGCAATTTTTTTCCTGTGACCTCAGATTGAGCTCTTACATAAGTTTTCTGAGTTTGGCAAAGACATCTCATTCCCTTCAGGAGTTATAAGAATTTTACTAAAAGTGGCCCCGCCCCTTTCGAACGTTTTGGCGTCCCTTTGCCACGGTGAGTCGAAAGTTCAACTTTTTTTAAAATAAATTATTTACATTTACTCTCTACAGAATCCTTCTGCATTGGTTTGTTCTGATCGGACTAAAAACGTAGGACTAGACCGGCTCACAATCTGAGGTGTGCATTTTTTTTGTCCGACATGGACAAGACACTTGAGTCTTGAGACTGAGGGTTTAGGAGTTATGAACAACTTCGTACTTTTGTTCGCTGTGGCGCCCCCATCAGGCCGACTGGGGCAAGCCTTTGTCACGTTGTAGGAGGTGTGAGTACACCCCTTCATGTTTCACGTCTCTATGACTTACGGTTTGGTCTGCACGATCAGTTTTATGTGGAGATTGCTGATCCGTGGCCATTCCAACAATTATTAGAATTTTTAAAGACTATTTTGAAAGACTTGTAAAGATTATAAAGTAAAGATAAAGATGTCCGTGTCTACACCACAGTGCAACGTCTATATGATCTGATTTTTCACATGTAAACAACACGTATAACTTACGAAGTATGCGTATAATAGGCGTTAAAGGTGTGTAATTTTTAGGACTGAAATATCACGGCCATTCAAAACGAAATGGACAAGTTTATAATATAATTAATAAATATTAAACCCTTTTTAACATTATTAAAACTACATACTGAGTGACTGATTCCATCTTTGTCATGGAAAACACTTGTTGGTTCGAGTTTTAACGTATATGTTTTATTTACATTTATTTTCAAGATCTGAGGTAAATTATCTAATATTGATTTCAGTATGGCCATAAATGTCACGCAATATGATATTCAAACTCACATTAGACACTTTCAACATTGAATAAGGCACGTAATCAGTACCTGAGATTATAATTGTCAGAGTTTGTATTGTTGTTTCAGCCGCGACGTCGAAGAAATAGAAACCGTTTCTAAATTAGAAATTTTGCATGTCGCCGTCGCGGCTAGTTAGGACAAAAACTCCTAACTTTAACATGAAAAATACACCTTTTATCACATGTCGCGGCGTCGCGTCACATGTATTTAGGACACGGTGTCCAACGACTTTTTGACCTGTGTCGGTCACCTTAGCTTCTTTATATGCAATTGACAACCTCACCGCTAAAATGTACAAAAAACTGCACATTTAAATTATTTACCTATATAAAGATTTACATGATTTGTATATTCAAAAACTGAGCATATATTTTTATTTCTAGTTAATATCCTGTCATATGTGGAAAAAAACCAAAGGAAAAAAAAATGTAAAACAGGCTTACCAAATGTGGAATGCATCAAAATAGTGGAATGTGCACATTCAGTGCTGAATTTCAGTAGAACTGGCCTTATTATTTCTTTTGTGTCCTGTTATGAGTTTTAGTGGGTTGAGGGAGAATGCACTGTAAGAATTTTTATTTTAAGATATATATTCATATAAAAAGAGAAGGTAAAACATAGTAACATGGTGAATGGGATCTTGGATACCAGCTGTTTTCAGTGCCCAATCTGTGTGGTAAGGTGATGCTTTCACAAGTGTGTCATGGAAAAATTAACAGTGCTTAGCTGAAGCTGCACTTAATTAAATCACCTCCTGAGGGTGTAATGAGACTGAAAGAGAGAAAATGAGAGCAAAACACTGAAGAAAACTGCATACTGACCGCAAAAGTCTAATCACTCTTACAAATACCTCTCAGAGAATCAATTTGGAGCAGTCATCAAGGCCTTACGCTTAAGAGCAGCAGCTAATTAAACACAGACCCACAGACACAGAGTTGCGCTGAAACGGCTGTGAACGCAGTGACACTTCCATTAATCTTAAAGTGCGGTCTGCCAACCAGATGGAGAAAGCCATGGAGTAACTTTGCTCTCTTTCCTGAGTATTTTGACAATGTCCTCAATCCAAGAAGGGCTGCATTAACAACAAAAGCACCATCTTTTGAGACTTCCACAGAAATAATGCTGTGTGCTGGAATCACATCTGCTTTTCCAGAGAAAGACACTGGCCTGCCAATATCTATATAAAAACAATGAATATACCACAGAAAACATCACAAATTGGTTTCCACTGAAACATTAATAGTTCATGAGAAACATTTTGATGGGAAAACTATTTCTTGATGAATTACTGGCAATGAGCAGGTTTTCTTAACATGTTGCTCCGTCGGTATGTTTTTGTTTCTCTGCCGCAGTGGTCCAGCTCTTTGTCGACAGCTTTTGACTGGAGATAACTGCAGGAAATGCTTGGAGGAGGTGGGGGGACAATCAACTGTGATACTAAAGGGACTAATTGGATCCCTCAAAGGAGACAGATTTCCTGAGTTGGAGTCCAACCCAGTGAAAGTATGTTCAGCGACACTATACTGGCCGAGCTGTCAGTCACTTACAGCACATCCTTTATAGAGCGTTTTCCTGCTAATTATACCCAGTCAGGCACTTAACGTGATTTAAAAGGTTGTTTTCTTTTACCAGCGCTTACAACAGAAGATGAAAGTACGCCATGAAACAAATGTTCTTTTTTCTTTGTTGTCATATGACGCTTTCATTGCCAGAAGCACTGTTTTAGTTACTGTTGGATACACTCTGCCCTCTAGTGGACAAGTACGGCTCTACCTACCTACCTATCTATCTATCTATCTATCTATCTATTTATCTGTCTATCTGTCTGTCTGTATGTCTATCTATCTTTCTCTCTGTATCTATCTATCTTTGTCTATCTATCTATCTATCTATCTATCTATCTATCTATCTATGTATCTATCTATCTTTGTCTGTCCATCTATCTATCTATCTATCTATCTATCTTTATCTGTCTGTCTGTATGTCTATCTATCTATCTATCTATCTATCTATTTATCTGTCTATCTGTCTGTCTGTATGTCTATCTATCTTTCTCTCTGTATCTATCTATCTTTGTCTATCTATCTATCTATCTATCTATCTATGTATCTATCTATCTTTGTCTGTCTATCTATCTATCTATCTATCTATCTATCTATCTTTATCTGTCTGTCTGTATGTCTATCTATCTATCTATCTATTTATGTCTATCTATCTCTCTGTCTATTTTTGTCTATCTGTCTGTATATCTTTCTCTCTGTATCTATCTTTTGTCCTGTCCATCTATCTATCTATCTATCTATATCTATCTGTCTGTCTATCTATCTTCCTCTCTGTATCTATCTTTGTTCGTCTGTAATCTATCTTTTCTCTGTATCTATCTATCTTTGTCCATCTATCTATCTATCTATCTATCTATCTATCTATCTATCTATCTATCTATCTCATCTCTATCTATCTTCCTCTCTGTATCTATCTTTGTCTGTCCATCTATCTATCTCTTGTCTTATCTTCCTCTCTGTATATCTATCTTGATCTCTGTCCATCTATCTATCTATCTGTCTATCTATCTTCCTCTTTGTATCTATCTTTGTCTGTCTATCTATCTATCTGTCTGTCTATCTATCTATCTTTGTCTGTCTATCTGTCTGTCTGTATGTCTATCTATCTTTCTCTCTGTATCTATCTATCTTTGTCTGTCCATCTATCTATCTATCTGTCTATCTTTCCTCTCTATCTATCTTTGTCTGTCCATCCATCTATCTATCTATCTATCTGTCTGTCTGTTTATCTATCTATCTTTGTCTGTCTATCTGTCTGTCTGTATGTCTATCTGTCTTTCTCTCTGTATCTATCTTTGTCTGTCCATCTATCTATCTATCTATCTATCTATCTATCTATCTATCTATCTTCCTCTCTGTATCTATCTTTGTCTGTCTGTCTGTCTATTTATCTATCTTACTCTTTCTCTCTGTATCTATCTTTGTCTGTCTATCTATCTATCTATCTATCTATCTATCTATCTGTTTATCTTTGTCTATCTTTGTCTGTCTATCTATCTATCTGTCTATCTATCTATCTATCTATCTATCTATCTTTGTCTGTCTTGAATAATTATGTTCATACATTGTGTAATTATGTATGAAAAGTCCTTTCTAAATAAATGACAAAAATATATACAATGAAGTAATTATTTACTACCCTTTGTACATATAAATCAATCTTTCAGTGAAGATCAAACTTCAATTCTTACTCTTTGCTCTTTCTGTCATACTGAATGACTGTGCACTTCTGTTATTTTCTATGCAAACACTCCCACAGCATGTTTATGTCCTCTGTACATTGTGGACAGTGCAGTTAATTTTTTAACAGAACTCACATGTTGTTTCCCTTCATATTACACAAACCACCACACACTGTTACTGACCACACAGCTCACATAAGCTTTGTGTGTAAAGACAAAGTGTACTACAGGTTAACTAAATGATGAAATGATGCAAATACGTGAAAACCCCAAAGAAGACATGGAACAGCTGAGCAGAAATATCAATCTGGTCATTACTTGTGTTGATTTAAAAAAATAATTCAGAACAGTCATAACTTCAGACATATGCAATAATAAAAAGCGGCATTACAGTTTTTCTCAGTCGCTTTGGTGCATTTCTCAAATCATCCTTAACATTTGCAAAGAAGTATGTGCATCTCTCAAAACAATTCGTACAAACAGCACAACACAACGGATTGCCTGCAAAAGCCTGTAACTTACTCAAAATCTTTAGTTCATCTATCAAAAGTAAGTATGCATGTCAATGAACATATCAGTGCCATCAGAATGAAAAGTCCTTGTGTCATTGTTCACAAACAAGACAGTCAAAATGCTTAGTCATGTTGTCAATCAAACTGTGTATTGTATTAGTATTACCTGATGTAAACTATAGCAATAGTTTGCATGACAGTTACTGTACTGAAATGCAGAAGGCTGCAATTCTTATGTGTGCCATATATCCATTTCAAAAGTACACATTACTGTATGTGAGATATTGATTAAAAGAGACTGGATAAGACAAAAAAAAAGAAAAGAAAAAAACACATTACAGAGTCATTGTGATAGACAAGAAAAAGAAATATCCCTGATAGTACACATACATCACTAAGACGTCTATTTTACGTCTACATTTACATCTGCAAGATTTATTTTTTAGAGTGTTCGCTCATCTGCACGTTTCCTACCAGGTGTCAAATAGACTTTTATTAGATGTCTTTACTGTAAGATGTTTATGATTTACAGTGTATGTAAAACTGACATCTTACAGATGTCTGTCAGATGTTTGTACATGGCAGATGTACAAAAGCGAAAATACAAAATTAGAAAGGCAAACACAGGAATCACCCCTTGCTTTTGCATACAGCACTGTATGAGGAATTTCAGAGAACTGGTTTGTTATTTGTAATCTACATTCCCTTATTAGTGAAAGTCAAGATTCACCTGCACAATACATTTACAAATTTACAAAGAGACTAACAGGAATGTGTAGAAAGTATACTTGACAGTTTATGACAACTATATCAACCATTCTGCATTTAATGACTTATACAATGAACTAATGACTAGATGTTTTGAGGGGTAAGACTATTGCACAGAGAACTATATAATACTTTTTTTAGTATACTATAATACTATTTTGAGCAACATGACACTAGCAACTGATAATGTAGGAAAACGCAGACAAATGTACATAATCAATTGCATGAATGTACCAAAGCAATCGCAACTTGTTCAAAAGAATGTGAAACTGCTATTATGATGTGCACAAGTGACTAGATGATGTAGAGGTTGAAAAAGTAGTTTTGAGAATTTCATTTCAGATTTAAGAAATGCACCAAAGCTACTAAGAAAAACTGTAATAAAAAGCACCTTGCGTGAAAACAGCTGCCACAAACTAAGATAGCATGTACTATAAGATACTGTGTCCAGCAACTTACTTTTAAGAAGTTGTTGCATAAAATATCTATCGCTTTAAACTTTTATGGGATTTACAGACATGTATTTGTCTTGGATGACTAGCTAGACGTATGAGAGTAGTATAAATCAAACTAAATCAATCAAAGCAGAGTAGCATGATCATGGTCATAGTGTTTGTTATGTGAAAAAGAAAGTGAGGTGGGTCTCAGCTTTATATGCTTTCCAATGTACACAAGTTGGAAGCGATATGTTGAACTTGTTTACTATAAACCACTTTCTTTTTTTTATGACAGAAAGACTGACTTCTTGCAATGAATCCTCCTCATTTGTTAACATTAGTTAATGGAATATAACATGAACTAACAATGAGGACTGTTTGTTAATCTTTGTTAATGTTTGATCATGTTCACAGTGAAGTAACTACGAGTGACAGTGGTCAAACAAATATTTACCAGAACAGAAGCTGTTGAATGTGTTTAGAGAAAATTCTGGACAGAATTTAGTATTTATTTTACAAGTAGCGTAAAGAGAAAAATATAAAAAAATAGTGTCACTTAAAAGCTTCAGCATAAAATCAGTGACATTTATGACATTTTATACATCACTGTTCATGTACAGCTTACAAAAATATATATATCATATTTACAAATGATCAGACAAATCTATGTGCTTCATTCAAAAGTATTGTTTTAGTGGTACAAAACATTTTTTAAATAAATGTTATATAAATAGTATGTACAAGATTTCTTGATTTTTTTTCAGTATGTACATGATTACTTTATCATTAAGCTTACATCTACATCTTCTTGAGAGGAGCTTCTAGTTCTTCAGTATCTCAGTAAATCAATCAAACATGTAAATGGAACAAAAACACAAACTTTGACTGATCAATACAAGTACTTGGCATATAATTCCCGAGTTCCTAGACAAACAAGTCTGATCTTTCTAATCAGAATCCTCACTGCTGTACGAATTGTACGAGCTGTCGTAACACTTGGCCATGTAGGGAAACTTATGGATGTTTGGATTCAGTTTGGGCATCCAGGAACGAGGTACCAGGAATGTTGCGAGGTTAAACAAATCCACAAACACTTTGTAACGGTCACTGAAAGATGAGAGAACGAGGCATCACTGATTTATGGGGAAAACCTTGATTTTATGGTCAATCTTTAGCACTTTTTTTTATTTTTATCAGCATGTCAAACTCCTATAAACACATTAAAAATGTGAATAAAAGCAGCGACGAACACTTGTAAACCTGGACATAAGTGTGCACTGTGGATCATAAATTCAGATAATTATAAGTAACTGAGCTGTCAAAACAACACAAAACCTAGGCGTAGTTTAGTATTTCAGTATGGCACTTAAAAAAATGCATCTTTCTCAGATCACAAACCTGACAGTGGAGCGCAGGTAATGGTAGCCTGAAGATCCACCTGTCCCTGCCTTACTGCCAATCATTCTGTGCGCCATACAGACATGGTTATCTAGAGGGAAAGGTTTGGGATGTTAGTGTGGGATTTGGTTGTATCCCTGAATGAGTGCTCAGAATCAAAGACTTACATCTCCACTTGGTCATTAGTGCATCGATCTCCATCAGTGAAGTCAGGAGCTGGAAGGGCACCTGGAATCGAGGCTCTTCCCTGGAAGAGGAAAAAGTGCGCATGAAGATCTCCATTGGAAAAATACCCCACTTTATAAAGTACAAAATGAATTTTGCTATGAATATAGTGGATATTGGTTCAAATGTAACCATACATACCTATAGAAATTAATCATTAGAGCTCCCTGAAGGGCCTTGTAAGAAAGTCGCCGTTCACCTTTTGGAAACAGATTGAAATTCTGATATTCAAGCACCATAGACTGTAATAAATACTATAGAGTTTCATGTTTAAAAGGACAGTTCGCCCAAAAATGAAAATTACCCCATGATATACTCACCCTCAAGCCATCCTAAGTGTGTATGACTTTATTCTTTTAGACGAATACAATCTAAATTACATTAAGAAATGTCCTGGCTCTTCCAAGCTTTATAATGGTAGTGAATGTTGAGATTTTGAAGTTCAATAAAGCGAATGATGTAGGCTTAGCATAAGCTCTGGTAAGAAAATACAAGTCTTGTGATAACCAAGAGCTGTGTGGAGTACTTTTTATGATGGATGGATGCACTTTATTGGGCTTCAAAATCTCAACAGCCATTCACTGCAGTTATAAAGCTTGGAAGAGCCAAAACATTTATTAATATGACTTCGATTGTATTTTATTTGAAATAAAAAAGTTGTATACACCTAGGATGGCTTGAGGTGAATAAATCAAGGGGTAATTTTCATTTTTGGTTGAACTATCACTTTAATGCTGTGTTTTACTTCCCATTTCATTGTAATTATTTGTAATTTGTAAAATTTGTAATAATTTATAAAATATTTTAAAATAATTTAAAATGATTTTAATTTCTGGGTTAAAATAGTCCAAAGTAAATCATACACACATTTGTGTAGTATTGAAATGGATATTATAAGGTCTTGGCAGTGTCCAAAACCATGGTTTTAATATCATTTTACCTTTGTATGGGTGAATGTGTCCATAGGCCCTGACCAAAATGGCACCAAATTTCTTATTTAATTAATATTTTAAATTAAGTTTTATTTTTTATATTTTCAGCTTTCGTTTTATTTAAATTTACTTTGATTTGTAGTCATGTCTATGCACTTTTGTTATTTTTATTAGACGTTTTTCTTTGTAAATATTATTGTTTAAGGTTTAATTTAGTTTTATTTCAGTTTTACTTTTTACTAACTGCAGTATGTTTATTTTTTTCTATCTAATATTTATATTTGATTTCAATTACCAAAAATGTTTTCAATAGTTTTAGTTAAAAACCCTACAACCATACTGGCAAAGCATTGTAGGCCAATACTCACCTTTGCTTAATAGATGCTCATGGCGTTTTGGATCAAACAGGGCGGTGAAGATCTCACTCTGTTTGTTTAGATCCGCCAGAAGGTCCTGCTTCACCTCAGAATCTTCCATTTTCTGTAAGTCAAAGCAATGAGTTAACCTTGATCACAATAACATTACTGAAAAAAAGGAATGGGAAAAAACATTGATTGAAAAACAAAGCACAACGAACTTCCAGTTTGTGCTTCTCCTTCTTCAGACCCTCTTCGATGTTGGCTTGCAGTTTTCCCCAGAAGTTAAATCCATCCTTTTCCAATCCAGGAGTCCTTTCCAGCCATTGCTACAATATACATAACATACAACTGATATAGCATACTAATAACACCAGAAAGAGTGCCAAAATGTGTTATTTCTATTCACAATATCCTGGAATTTTTTTAGAGGTTTTACCTCCACCAGCTGAAGGAGAGTGGGTTTCTGCTCTGTACTTAGCAGCATCTCGCTCTCTTGTCCATGGAAGCTATCTTTGTAGTGTCGTCGGTTGTAAGGGACTCTCAAATGATCAGCCACACCAATCTTAGCCTCTAGAAGACGGAACTGAAGACTCTGGAACCCCGAGGCTGATGATAAGTACTCCCTACAACACATAAACATCTTAAACCAGTCTGATTCATGAGCAAATCACTCAAAAATTCTTTTGGTAAAATCTTGTAAAACTGAGGCCTGTTGATGGTTGTTTAACCTGAGGCCATGACTTATTTTGCATGATGCAATTGTAACCCTGGACCAGGTAGCATGGGTATATTTGTAGCAATGGCCAAAAATACATCGTATGGGTCAAAATTTTTCTTTTATGCCAAAAATCATTAGGATATTCAGTAAAGATCATGTTCCATGAAGACATTCAGTAAATTTACTACCGTAAATATATTAAAACTTAATTTTTGCTTAGTAATATGCATTGCTAAGAACTTCATTTGAACAACTTTAAAGGTGATTTTCTCAACATTTTGATTTTGTTGCACCCTCATATTCCAGATTTTCAAATAGTTGTATCTTGGACAAATATTGTCCCATCCTATCCAAACAATACAACAATGGAAAGCTTATTTATTTAGCTTTCAGATGATGTATAAATCTCAATTTCAAAAAATTTACCTTATTGGTTTTGTGGTCCATTGTCACAATTTTGTATGAATTAGTATGATTTGATTAATATAGAATTAGTGGGGCATAAGTACTGTAGATAGTACAGAAACATATGAATGTGATATGAATTAATCAAATAAAATACTTATGGATTACCACTGGAGTGCGTTGAATGAGGATGTTACCTGAAATCAAAGAAGTCCAGGGCAGTCATGGTCTCCAGGACGGCAAACTGCTCCACCAACAGTTTGAAGATCATGGTGACCCTGTGGATCCTGCTCACCACCTTCAGCATGTTTCTCTCATCCCGAACCTGTGGACAAAGTCCACATTTAATCATTTTAACAAAAAATACACCTACACCAAAATAAAGGTTCCAAAAGGGGGTTTTCACCATGAGAACAACCATTTTTGGTTTCCCAAGGAACCTTTCAGTGAACAGTTTTTAAAAGAACTTAAAAGAACATTTTAAACCTTCTAAAGAACCATTTTTCACTTTAAAGAAGCTTTTGTGCAATGGAGAAATTTTATTAATGTTAAAGGTTCTTCATAAAACCATTGTTGCCAGTAAAATTCTTTATTTTAAAAAGCTGTAAAGCTCGAGAAACAATCAACTCTTCTCTTTAAAAGCATACTTGTTTTCAAGAGTCGTAATGGTCATTTTGTTAGTTCAACTCACATGGTTTTTAATGAACAGGTGCCGAACTGAATCAAGCTCCCACAATATCTGCTTAAACCACAACTCATAAGCTAAAAGAGAAAACACAGGACAACAGTCAGGATTTGTGAAAATGCACCCTCAAACTGCAAAATGTTTTCGTATGGTATGAATACACATAAAAAGATTACCTTGGTGGGTAACAATGAAGAGATGCTCATCATGGATTTTTTTACCTTTCTCTTGACTTTGCAAAACTTGAGCGGTCAGCACCTTGTCAAGCTAACAGCAAACAGACTTAAGTTATTACACCGTAATGCATTTCAGCTTTTCTTAAATATGAATAATTAATATTTGAATCAGAACAGAACAGTCTATAAAGGTTGATGACTTAATTACCCGTAGGTATTCTCCATAGACGATTCCTCCTTTAGTGGCTTTGTTGATGCCTTTTTGTGATTCATCCTCTTCCTCTGTCTGACTGGGCTCACAGGTAAACAATCTAATATTGAAATAAAAAATATTTTATTTTAAAAATTTTCTTCCGATAAAAAAAAAACATTGCATTTAAATTTTGATTACACTCTATTTCATTTGATTTTGATAGGAGTTCAAAACAAATGAGGTTAATAAAAACAAATTTTAAATACATACTGATGCTTTCTTCCCAAAAAAGGACATCCACTCATGTTTTTACTCTTAATGTCTGACAAAAATTGATCTTATCTACGTTTACTGAAGATTATCACAAGGTTCTGGGTGCTTCGCTGCAAAGTGAAGCATTTAAAGATTTGCAGCATCCAATCAAATGCTAGGTCGCAAAACACTGCCTATCAAAGTAGACACACGACACGCAAGTGAGTGTGTGTGTTTGTGTACCGTTTACCGTTGTGATTATTATGGATTTTTTTTTTTCACATTTAGACCATTTAGACCAGGTTGTTTGAGTTTTACTTGGTAAATAAAACCATTTTTGGTAACTGAAATAAAATAAACATTAACTGAAAAAAAATATGAAAATAATAAAATAGAATAAAATATTTAAAGTTTTAGTATATATATATATACACACACACACACACACACACATATATACACTAAAACATGAACTAAAATTAAAATACATTATATATATATATATATATATATATATACAAAGACATTAACTAAAATTAAAAACATAATATATATAAAAGTAAAATACATAGTGTATATATATATATATATATATATATATATACACCACACACACACACACACACACATATATATATATATATATACTAAACCTTAAACTAAAATTAAAATAAATTAAGTATTAAGTATAAAGAAAATACAAAAGAAATGATACTATATAACACTGATTAAAAAAAATGTAAATAAATTTTATTATGTCAAATTGAATCATGTGACCCACAATGCTGCTCATGGATGTTTTTAAAATCCTGTCTTTAATTATTTTTTTTTTTATCATTGCATGACTGACCTGTCTCAATAAGATTTAGTGAATTGGAGGGTTTAATTATGGTTAAAAAATGTCTTTAATTGACTGTCACAGCTGCCAAAATGTGGACCAGAGTCACATGTGCTTGTGGAGAATTTAATTTGGGGTTAAATTACTTTTGGTGATATAATGCTGTTGAAAATAAGGATATTTATATTGATAATGTGCTTGTAGCTTTATGGCTTGTCTTGTTTTCGAAGTGCACTTTATCCATAATCAAACCCTCAAAGTCACTAAATCTTACTGACAGCTTTCCTTTTTGGATCATAACAAGACTGTCATTATAAAAGCATACGTTTGCGGTTGCATAATGTTTTTGTTGGACCAACATCCTCAAACAGAACATCATCTGGATCCCGACCAGCAGACCTGACCTAAAAACTAAACAAATTGATATTTCAGAGACAGTTCTTGAGGTTAAAGTCGTATTTTTAATGGGGGCTGAACTCAAGTAAATGTACAAATTTACAGGCAAACACAAATAAAAACAAATCACATGGTCTGTGGCACATAAGCAGTAATGACGTAAGGAAGAGTTCACAAAAAGGCAGCGCTTGAATAAACTGACCTTGACACTTGGACAGGTCACATGATGTGTTTGTCTTTTGAACCCTGATATGAGAGTTAAAGATTCAGACAACTCTAACACATGAAATGGTTGGACATACAGGTATTTGAGACCCACCTTTTTTCTAGAAGCTTTCCTGCAGTGGAGTTCTGTCTATATAAGATGTAAATGCTCCGCATACCCAGGCCGTCTGAGAGAATGAGTTCACGGCTAATTAATATATAAACATTATTATAAATTGATCCCTTGTCATCTGAGATGTAACTTTAAGCTTAATAAAGTGTTGGAAATGACTACGAAAATTATTTATTTGAAAAACAACTCTAAACTAAACTAAACTAAAAGTAATTCAACTAAATCAAATGAAAAAAAAAAACGTAACTGTATATTTTCATGCTTTCTCAAGCAAAGCAAATTTTGAAATTTCACTGAAAACATATATGATCATAGATAATGTTGAAGATGTACGTTATTGTCAACATGCCTAAGTGGTAAATAAAAAAAGTTTATAAAATGTTTAATGTGTATAAAAAATTGTTATTGGAGTAGTGTCACCCGGGTGGGAGTTTGAATTCATAGGCTATTCACTTTCTGAATATTACATATTACATCATAGCGTAACTACGTGTAAACTATGGATTATTAACTATTATTATTATTATATCAGGGTATATACAGAACTTATTGAGTTGAATTTAATACCTTTTACTACCTTTTTTAATACCTTCAAAAAAAATTTTAATACCAGCGCGACTTAGAGCTGTAACTGTAGTGGCGTAAATGAAATATCTTTCCAAATGGAATAACATACTGCATCACAATGTAAGAAGGTCATTATAACTTAACATCAACACTGGACTCAAAAACTGCCCACAGATATAAGAATAGAAATAAAGACAGAAGAGGAAGGAGACATCTTCTTCATAGATCATTAGTCAGTAAGTCTGATGTGTGAGCAATCTAAAAAAGAGGTGGCGGTGCAGTAAGCACAGGTGTTATTAAAATAAATCAAGCTGATACATTTAAGTAAAGCAGAGGGATTAATCAAGATGTCACAATGGGCCTTTGTCCATAGTTTTAATCAATATCAAAAAGTAACAATTGCATTAGAGCTGAAGATCTTTGCCCCGAACCCAACGGGTTCGGTCGGGCTCAGGCTTAATTTATATAATTGTACACGGGCTCGGGCTTGCGCGGTAAATGAGCGGTCATGTGATGCGTTTCGATTAGCGCGAGAAAGATGCGAAAATTGATGTTGAGGAGGTGAAACGGAGGTATGCCTCTGGTGATTACGTTTTGGCAAAATTTGCCAGATCAGTACTGTGCATCCCGGCCTGTCACAGCAGCAGTGAAAGGGTGTTCAGCGCTGCTGGACGCACCATCAGTGAGCGCAGGACCACACTGAAACTACAGTGGATTCAATCATTTTCCTCCACAAAAATATGTACCCTAATCTTGGTGAGTAAGGGTTTTTCAATTATAACAAAATATTAATTGAGTCTTAAATGCATAATGTAGACAGAGTATACAGGCTAATGTTGGCATTATTACTGAAATTATTACATTTCAGCTGCTATTCACTCTCGCGTTGAGGCGGGATTGTGGAGAAAAGTAGCGAACCAAATCCCGCGGAGCCTTTATCTTAATTTAGTTACTGCCAAAACCCCATCTTAATTTAGAACTTATCTTAATTTAATATAAGAAAGTCTTTTTTATTGGCGCGTTGGCTAAGTGTATGCCTATTTAGGCCCCGATCACACCGAACGCGTTTTTTAGTTCTAAAAACGCGAGGCGCACCGCACTGCCTTTTTCTGGTGACTTTTAAAAAAAAGAGCAGTGCGTTGCGGTTTTATATGTTGCTAGGCAACCATCAAATAAGCCGTCCTGTCAATCTAATCAAAGGATTATAGCGCAAGCGCTATAAAATCTTTGGTTTTTAGCTGTTAAGTAAACTGTCATATCAGCAAAAAACTTAAAACATACAGCTCCGGGTAACCCGCGATAGACACCAAAAGTTTCTCCTCCATCACTGCAGTCTCCGACTTTTTAAGCGTCGGTAAAACTTTCGTCACCACAAGAGAAGGCCCGCCTCTCCATTCATTCGATTGGACAATGGAAAAAACCGCGATGACGTCGGGCGCTTTTCCGCGCAGAGTTGCTTTTTTTTCAACTTCAGGCGCTCAGAGCGCTCCGGCAAAAACGCGAGGCGCCCGGGGCGCATAAACAGCGCGCATAACGCTCACTGACCATAGAAAACAATTCAAAAAAGGCGCTTCTCGCTGCAAAAACGCGTTCGGTGTGATCGCGGCTAGAGTGCTAAGATGTTACGATGTTCCAGAGGACTTATTTTATTTCTTTGTTCCAAGTTCCAAGTGGCTTATAGCCTACGTTAGTCATTAATATATTATATTAAAACATGTATAATTGACTCATTCTTGACAAAAGGCAAAAGAGCGGTGTGCTTGCGCACATTTGAATAATGTTGGGCTGTAAACGGGTTCGGGCTTTTAAAAAGCTGTCAATCAAAATATACTTGTCGGGCCTAACTTTTAAGGCCGATTACAGCTCTAGTTGCTAGGTCTAAACCATAGGTTTAAACACCACAGCACCTCAGCTCGCAATGTCTGTCACGCACCTGTTGACGATGCTGCTAGGACTACTGCTGGCAGTGGTTTGCATCGGGAGAGCAGTCGATGTTGAGGTCGTTGATGCAGCCGTAGCGCAGAACATTGATATGGGAAGATGCTCGCTACGTCCGCGCATCCTAGCTTGGTGGCTATTTGATTCCATATGCGATTTGACGCCATTCACCCCCACCCAGGTTACATTAATTTAATTACGGAACGGAAGCGAGCTCGCTTACATGTTTGGCAGCGAACTAGCCGGGCACCCAGTTTGTTTCAGCGGCGCCGGCGCGCGCGCGAACGAACACCACCTCACATGATATGGCTCAGGTCCTACTCTCAACATATACATTAATCCACGCAAATTTTAGAAGAAAGGCCTGCACTTAACACAAATTTAAATTTATCTAAAAAAAATGGGCTCGAAAATTTAATACCTCGTCAAACGACGTTTATTACTTTTTAATACTTTTTAATGCCCTTAATTTTGGCTAATTTCATTTACTACCTTTTACTACCTTTTACAACCCCGCGGACACCCTGTATATGGAATAACTATGGATAAACCTGAAACAATAAAGGAAGGATTAAAGGTGAATTTCATCTACAAATAAGTTAGCAAATGTGCATACTTTTAAATCGACACCTGCCACGATATTTCCCTCTTTGAGTGTGTCCGAAAAACTGAGGGGGTGGGGTGCTAATCTTAGCATAACCGGCACTGTTGCCAAGTCCGCGGTTTTCCCGCGGAATTGGGCTACTTTCATACTGTTTCCGCGGGTTGTTTTTCATGTCCGCGGGTTGAAGCGACCCCAATAATGTAATATTTAGCCCCTGGAATGTTAATTTTACCAGGGGAACCCCGCCCAAAAACGTGTATTTTACCCCCCGGAACTCGATTTTTACTGGGGAACCTATGGAGATAAAATAATGCCATAAAGATTTGCATGTGAAGAGTACGTGTTGTGCAAGTGTACATAAGACTGTAAGCGTAAATTAAATTTGCATGCGCAAGAGAAGCTTTGTAAAAGTGTAAATCGCGTTTCAAGCGTAAGAAAAAAACAGATTTGCAGCATTTTACTGTTACTCGTAAGTGTAATTAATGTATTGTGAAACTGCAGCTTCATGCTTTCGCAAAATAAATAGGATCTGCATTCTTCCGACTTCCATTTCTCCGCGCTTACACTTTTGGCACGTTCTTTTCGCTAAAATACGGTCAAAAGCACTGCAAGCCTGTGAACAGTGATTTGCACAGGAAAACAACAGTTTGCAAAACAGATTGACTGCGTAGGACCAATATGTATGTGAAAAAACAGACTGTTGCAAATGTCTAAATGACTTGTTGTGTATGTAGGACACAAAGTTGCCGAAATAATCCGATACGTACAGCTCCGTCTTTCTTTTTTCTGCGCTTACACTTTTGGCACGATTCTCTCACTCACTGAGTTTTGCAAGCGTGAGGGGGAGGGCGGGGCCACCACCTTTTGTAGCCAATCAAATGAGACTCTCGCGGACTCCATTTACTCTTATCTGATTGGTTCAATAAACACATCACACGCCAAAACATTTATCTTAATTTAGTTCTCGCTGTCGCTCGCTTCCGGTGGAATGGTACTTTTAATGTACATGTACATTAAAATAAACAAATAAACAACAACTTAATTAAAACATGATACTTTATAAGTTGTGTACCATTAGACTAGACTATGTGTTCATCCTGAATTGTTAGCTGGTGTTAACATTATTGGATTGGTTTGGCTTTACATTGAAATGCATATATCATATAATATAGCCTAATATATAGCTGATGTTAAACATTACGTGACAATGGTCAACAATAGTATCAGAGTGCTATACTTTTGATAAAACCTTTTTACTATAACAATAAAGCTACATAAATCTGAATTTGACGATTTTCCAGACCATGTCTTTGTTTATTGTATTTAACACTCAATTGTAAAAAAAATGGTAAAATCCCCTTAAATTATAACATGTTAAAGTGAAAAAAAATATGTTATATTCACAATATTGAACCAAATTTTAGTTAAAAAATTTGAGTCGTCCCTGATCAGTAGACAGGTGAAATTATGCATGTTATTATAAATGACAAATTATGCTGCTAGTGCAGATACTAGACCATGTTTAACACTAGCACCGCTAGGGGTCGCTGTACACCTAAAAACCTCCAGCGGGTAAATTCTACCCAAGCACAACTACCGTTTTTATACGCCTAAAGAACATTTTATTTTAGTGTATTATGCCACTGTTTTCATAAAGAAACATCTAAATATGAGATCACAGTCAGATGAGCCGGCAGATGCTGACTAATGGCATTTAGTGCTTCTACCTTCTTTTACTAATTTTGACTTTATTTTTGAATCTCAACTGCTAATTCAGTGAGTAAAAGGCGCTGCCTAGCAATCTAGTTACAATTAATACATAAGTAGCAAGATAATGACAGCACGAAAATATAGGCACTATATAAATGCCACGTTTTTTATCTTTTTTTTTTTTTTTACCATTTTTAGAGGATTGTAAATTACACCATTTTAGTAAAAGTCAGTGACTGGGAGACTTTAATGTTTTATTCAAAGTCTGTTATGTAGGCTACATTTAAAAAACAGCCACGGGTAAAATATACCCCATGGCAGTTTTAGTATTAGGTATCATCAAAATTACAATATTACAGTAAACTATCATATATTGCCTGTTGAGGACGATGAGGACACAGCTCGAATTTCAGAATGAACACACAGCCTGGTACACAACTTATATCGTGTTTTTATTTTGTTTTATTTTTAATGTATGTCTACATTAAAGGTACCATTCCACCGGAAGCGAGCGACAGCGAGAACTAAATGAAGATAAATGTTTTGGCGTGTGATGTGTTTATTGAACCAATCAGATAAGAGTAAATGGAGTCCGCGAGAGTCTCATTTGATTGGCTACAAAAGGTGCTGGACCCGCCCTCCCCCTCACGCTTGCAAAACTCAGTGAGTGAGAGAATCGTGCCAAAAGTGTAAGCGCAGAAAAAAGAAAGACGGAGCTGTACGTATCGGATTATTTCGGCAACTTTGTGTCCTACATACACAACAAGTCATGTAGACATTTGCAACAGTCTGTTTTTTCACATACATTTTGGTCCTACGCAGTCAATCTGTTTTGCAAACTGTTGTTTTCCTGTGCAAATCACTGTTAACAGGCTTGCAGTGCTTTTGACCGTATTTTAACGAAAAGAACGTGCCAAAAGTGTAAGCGCGGAGAAATGGAAGTCGGAAGAATGCAGATCCTATTTATTTTGCGAAAGCATGAAGCTGCAGTTTCACAACACATGAATTACACTTAGGAGTGACAGTAAAATGCTGCAAATCGGTTTTTTCTTACGCTTGAAACACGATTTACACTTTTACAAAGCTTCTCTTGCGCATGCAAATTTAATTTACGCTTACAGTCTTATGTACACTTGCACAACACGTACTCTTCACATGCAAATCTTTATGGCATTATTTTATCTCCATAGGAACCCCTCTCAAAAGGGGATTAGGCTACTTTTGACCTGGCAACCCTGACGCACAATTTCGTTAAAGGGGTCATCGGTCACTTCACTTTTTCATGTTGTTTAAACATTAATGTGTGTTGGCAGTGTATGTACAAATCTACCCTATAATGATAAAAATCCATGCAGTGGGTTTTAATTAATCTGTAAAAATAATATCCCCTTTTTCAAATCGAGCCGTTCTCAGATGCCGCTCCCACGATAGTTGATTGACATGAGCGTTTTACCTCAGACTAGCTGTCACAGTCCAGTAACTTTCCTTGTTTTGATGCCGAAGCAGGGATGTAAGGTAGACAAGAATATCTCCAATTGAGTGACTGAGGTGTTGTGTTGCTGGATGTAATAATGAACATACTGGTCGTCATTTACTCCCGACATCTGAGCTGCTGAAGATGCAGTAGATTACATTTGTTTGTGAAGGGAATGCGCCTCCCGATCTACAAATATCCCTCTATGTTCGCGCGAATCATTCGTGATCCAGCTTCACTTACAGCAGAAGTGAGTATAAGCGTTTTTTTTATGAATCTTTCCTTATAACGTGGTAGTTAGGAAGTTTAGCGGCTAAACGCCGCTAAATGCGGCTAAAGTAAACAATCTCAGAGCAGCAGAGAGAAGAGAGGGGCGTGGCGAACAGAGCTCATTTGCATTTAAAGGAACAACCCCTTAGAATGAGATGATTTTTGCAGAGCTCATTTTGACAAAGTAAAGAGGGTGTTGTTTTACAAAAACATTGAGAATTTTTAATCAAAGTATATTAGAGACTTTTCATTAATACCCTAAAGAATCATATCAACTTGTGGAAAATGGGCATCCGATGACTTATTTAATAACGATGCAAACACAACGTTTCATGACACTTGCAGTGTTTTCAGCCTCTGCCGCCTTAATATACCAGTACATGAACATAAATAAAATCTCTAGAACTTCTCCGAGACTCATTTCATGAGCATTTTATCGTTTCTTTTGAGAAAAACTTTCGTTATATCACACACAAACAGAAACGTAAAGGTTTTTACAACCACCTGTCAAAATAAAAGTTCGTTGTAACTTGAAACTGTGCCAGAAGTATACTACTTAATGTTAGTCTTACTACTAATAATACTATTATTAAAACTTATATTATTAAAATATAATTAAAATTATATTTTAAGGAATATTTACCAGAATTTTAGTTTTTTGAACAATTTATTTTTTCCAAAAAATATTTTAGAAAATCAATTAATGAGACTTGCATGATTATTACAATTTAATGAAACCATTAAAATGGAATCTAGAAACTTAATGGAAAAAGAATTTGGTAAAACAAAAAAATTAAACGTACTTTAAGGCCTTAAAATTTTAATTTTTGTTACACTTTTAATAAATTGCAAAATTGTGAGTTTCATGATTTCAGTTAATTAGATATGCTTTTTTATTTATTTATTTAACCGTTAACACAGTCTTAAAAAATTAAAATGTAAAAAAAAAAAAGAAAGAAAGAAAGGTAAAGAACTGGAAAGTCTCTCATATCCCATTTCAGCAATGAACAAAAATAATCTTGTGTTTTTGACATTTATTAGCTTTAAGCAGGGGAGGAAGAAAAAAAAAAGAGGGAAACATACAATATTTATTAAAGCAAATAAAATGAAAATAAATAAAAATAATTTACATGTATATAAAAAGAAAACAGCAATGACAAATTTACATCTCTACAAAAATTAAAAGTGGTGGGCTTTCAAACATCACCAAGAACACTGACCAACATGACTTTTTCCCATACTTATTTATTTAGCATTGATCATTACAAATACACATTTCCCTGAGGAAATTCACCACTCCAGCTTTAAAAACAACCAGTGGCTGAACTTTTGCTCATGTTTCATAACTCCGTTCTCACATGAAAATGAACACAACATACTCTTACAAGACAAATAAGCAAAAGTAATGAGTAACGCTGTGTACTGAACAACCTACAGTAATCAAACACTCTTATTCCCGTGTGTTCAGATCCTGGAAAACTGCAGATATGACATACAGATGGCCCCAATTACGAAAAAGTCAATTTTCAGCACATAAATGATTGCTATGGAACAAAGAGTGACATGACGGATATCTCAGTGTGCATCTGAAGGTGTAAAAGTGAAGAAAACCAATACAAATGTGCATAAGGTGCAGGTCTGTTATTGTGAGAGAGGATTGAATGATGTTCTCCAAAACCTAGCAGCAACCTACTGCCTCCTAGAGGAAGAGAAACTGATGCCATGATGTGCCACACCACAAATTTCAGATCAAGACAAACTAAACCCATTTAAATTAAAAAAAAAAAAAAGGACAATTAAAAAAGAAAATAATTTAACATTCCCCAATCCCAAAAGCATTCAGCATTGCATTCACATTTGTTAATGACATACAAAAGATCGTTGTTTGTTTATCCATCCGGGCTCAGTAGATAGTACGAGCAGATGCTTTGAGGTGGTAGTTTATAAAATACATTGTATACTTTTTTTTTTGTCACCTCAAGGAATTCAAGGAATGCCCAGCAAACACTTTAATGATATAAACAAACATACAGATACAATATTGGACAAATACAGCTGAAAAGAACACATTGCAATTATTTCAGATGATCAATACCATTTCCAAAAAACACACAGTACCAAAGTATTGCAGAAATGGAGCAATAAAAATACAGATTCAGCCCTTTTTCAGAATAAACTGAAGAATTAAAAATGCCCCATACAGCAAAACAAAACATGAATTTGAAGAGCAAACAATAAATAAATGCAAACACGGAAGAAAATCTGTGATCAGATTGTAAGATTTACCATATGAACATCAATTTTACAGTTCTTTTTAAAAATTTGTACATTCCTTTGTTTTCAAAGAGCATTTTAAAATTTATATAGAACATCTTTAGTATGTTTACAAAAATCGCATATTATTTATTAAATGAAGTGCTGTCAACAGACATGCAATTCTTTTTTTTTCTTTTTTTTTAAATAGTATAATTTTACTAT
Source organism: Labeo catla (assembly GCA_012976165.1). NCBI lineage: Eukaryota > Metazoa > Chordata > Actinopteri > Cypriniformes > Cyprinidae > Labeo > Labeo catla. Next base: position 4,974,432 of record VONZ01000001.1, read on the forward strand.
TCCATTTGAAACTTTTGTGTGTTCAAATAGATTAAAAAAAATACTATTGAGGTCAAAAGTTTACATACAACTAGCAGAATCTGCAAAATGTTACTTACCAAAATAAGAGTGATTTTTGTTTTAGCACTGACCTGAATAAGATCATTCACATTAAAGATGTTTACACATAGTCCACAAGAGAAAACAATAGTTGAATTTATAAAAAGACCCGTTTAAAAGTTTACATACGCTTGATTCTTAATACTATTGTTCATGAGTCCCTTGTTTGTCCTGAACAGTTAAACTGCCCGCTGTTCTTCAGAAAAATCCATCAGGTCCCACAAATTCTGTTTTTTTTCAGCATTTTTGTGTATTTTAATCCTTTCCAATGACTGTATGATTTTGAGATCTTTTCACACTGAGGGGCTCATATGCAACAATTACAGAAGGTCAAACGCTCACTGATGCTCCGGAAGGAAACACAATGCATTAAGAGCCAAAACTTTTGAATTTGAAGATCGGTAAATTTATTTTGTCTTCTGGGAAACATGTCACTATCTCCTGTAGCTTCTGAAGGGCAGTACTAAATGGGAAAAAAATGATATTTAGGCAAAATAAAAATATACACATCTTCATTCTGTTCAAAAGTTTTCACCCCCCGGCTCTTAATGCATAGTTTTTCCTTCTGAAGCATCAGTGAGTATTCGAACCTTCTGTAATAGCTGCATATGAGTCTCTCAGTTGTCCTCACTGTGAAAAGATGGATCTCAAAATCATATATTCATCGTTGGAAAGGATTCACAAAAATGTTGAAAACCAAAGAATTTGTGAGACCTGAAGGATTTTTCTGAAAAACAGCAGCCAGTTTAACTGTTCAGGACAAACAAGGTGATGAACAACTAATCACTAAACAAACAAACAAAAACACAGCTGTGGATCATTCAGGTAAGAACACAGTATTAGGAATCAAGTGTATGTAAACTTTTGATAGGGGTAATTTTTATAAACAACTATTATTTTCTCTTGCAGACTATATGTAAACATCTAAAAAAAAATACCATGTATTTTGTACGATCCGTCGTATTTTGTTAAAATAATGAACATTCAGCAGATTCTGCAAGGTGTATGAAAACTTTTGACCTCAACTGTATATAATACAAAATAAAGACACCGACCTCAGTGAAATGACTGACCAAAACTCTTCATATGAACTATTAATGGCTTGGATTTTCTGATGAGCGACAATACAAACTGTCAAAGAAAAAAAACAAAGGTGATCACCTGATATTGCTTAGTGGTTCATTTCACAAACAACACATGTAAAAGTGTTTTTTTTCTTCAAAAATATACTGAGACAGGCCTGCAAGTTGAGGATAATTGAACTGCAATGCATAAATTATGCAAATCACATCTGCAAGGAGGGAGGGATCATCTCAAACATTTCGAACCTTTAGTTTACGGTTTAGGATAAAGAAAAAGTCACTTTTTTCCTAGATTAGCAGCAGAACTGTTAATAATTCATGCACAAGTAATACTGTTAACTGGCCAATTCTGAGTGATTTCATTGGCAGCCTGATTTGATTTGGATTATCATACAATTTTCAGATACAGAACAGTTCTCACCTCCACCTGTACTTTTTCCTAATGAACGTGCCTTAAATTTCTCAATGAACAAATTGAGCCCCTTCCAACAGATTCCCAATGCAATGTCATTGTAATTAACCAGGACTTGTCTTAACAGTTTTCAGACACTGTAAAAGGGATTCAGGATGGACCGAAACCTATCGCCAGATACCGTGCCAGGAGAAGTGAACAAAACACAGATGACTTTCACAATGTTTGGCCTTCCACAACTGAATCCCACCTCGATTCTTCCATGGGAAGAGATATGAAAAGTAAAGATCATGTGTAATTATATATCTACGTCGATATATTTATAAAAACGAGCTGGCTGTAAATTAAGCTGGATCTTGGATTCGTGAGCCACTAGAGTTTTGTTTGGTTTGTTCGGCATGCAGCGATGGTTTCCAAAGCGTTAGCATGCAGCCCCAGCCTGTAGAGATGACGCGTTACCGACTACAGCTTGAAATCCAGTGAAGAGCCTCTGTGATATCTGTAGGAGAGCCACCAGGTGATCTAAAGAGCCACATTTGGTAATAAGTTCAATCACTTTGCGGTCTACATGATGTCTTAAGGGAATATCGGTGATTAACCGCATGCCTGTGTAGGCGGAGCTTCCACAGTTCCCAGCCTGTGAACCCCACCCATTTAAAAAAAAAAAAAAAAACCTTGAGCAGCAAGAAAAAAAAAAAAGAAAGAAAGACTGATTAAAGAAGAGAGACGATGGATGAATCACCTCGATATCTTGGAGGTGTTATTAAAAACTCTCCTTTTGTTTTGTGGTGTTTCTTTTGTTTTGTTTTTTTTAACAAAATTGGTAAATTCAACAGTGTTTTAAGGAATCCCTGGACGTGCAATACGGAGTGTGTTGATGGAAATGCTAGGAAATGGCCTCGATCTGGTAGGAGCAGTCGTCTGGATGCGGGCCGGGTTTGGCTTCAGTAGTGCTCTTGGGTTTGGGAGGCCAGTCGGGATCCACACTCAGCTCTTGGGCCAGGTGCATGTACCGAGCCTTGGGCACTTTCCTCCGCCGGCAGCAGAGCCAGGAGAGGCATTTCGTTCCAAACATGTCTATTCCTCCCTATAGATACACACAGACACACACCGGCCAAGGGGGGAAACACAAGGGGAAGTGGAGAAGGGAAGATAACAAGAAGTCGGTTATCATCATTTCCAAAGGACAAGAATTCAATCCTGTAATGGAAACACTAAACTGTAAAAAAAAATAAAATGAGAAAGTCATCTGCAGAAACAAATTCAGAGCCTTTGGTTTGTCTGTACAGTATGTCATCATGCCTCTGAGCACATGCACGGATAATGACTCTTTATGCTTATTCAAGTTAAAACCAAAATTCAAAGAAAAGCTACTTTTTAAGCTCAAATGGGATTTAAAAAAAAGAATGTTCCGGGTTCAAATCCATAGCATGCTGTCAGCTACCACAAAAAAATAATTTTGACTTGTCATGAGTTTTTAAAAACAAGCAAAAGTTGTGTATACAGTAATACGCTTATAACGCAAGTATATGGGGAAGGACACCGACTGGGATAAATGTGACCCTGGACCACAAAACCAGTCTTAAGTAGCAGATATATTTGTAGCAGTAGCCAAAAATACAATGTGTGGGTCAAAATGATTTTTCTTTTATGCCAAAAATCATCAGGATATTAATTAAAGATCATGTTCTATAAAGATGTTTTGTAAATTTCTTGACATAAACGTATCAAAACTTAATTTGATTAGTAATATGCATTGCTAAGAACTTCATTTGGACAACTTTAAAGGCGATTTCTTGATATTTAGATTTTTTTTGCACCCTCAGATTTCAGATTTCAAATGGTTGTATCTTGGCCAAATATTGTCCTAACAAACCATACATCAATGGAAAGCTTATATATTCAGCTTTTAGATGATGTATAAATCTCAAATTTAAAAAAAATGGACCCTTATGACTGGTTTTGTGGTCAAGGGTCACATATATATTACTTATTATTTGAAATTATTTTGTTAAAGAAAAATGGGGAAAGTGTAAAGAATTCAAAAATTCTGATGAAAAAAAAAAAAATATATATATATTGTGAATTTGTTTGTCCATATCGCCCAGCCCTGAGTGTTAAAATTTAACTAGTGTGACAAAACCTAATGCGCATAAAGTTATATCCAAATTTTGACACTATATTTTGGTATGTGGTGCTTTAAAAAAAATTGAGTGCTGCTTTTCATTTTCTGGAAGCCCTGGTCCATGGACCACTGTAATTGCATTACTGTTAAGCATTTTTGCTTGTTTTTACAATCTCATCAAAATTATTTTTGGTGGTAATCAAAGGCAGGCTACAGATACTGTCAATAGAGCTCATTTTAAACCCGGAACATTCCTTTAAAGGAATATTCCAGGTTATTTGCAATTTAAATCTATTATAACTTAAGTATCAGTGTTGTTACATTAAAATACACTTAAAAAAAAAAAAAAACACAAACTAAATAACATTAGGAACTGAAAATACAAAAATAAATAAAATTCATGATAAAAATATATAAATAAATACTTGTATATATAAGAGGACACCACAAAGATGCGTGATGTATCTATCTGTAAAACACGTTTTATATGTGCTTTTAAGATGCAACCTCAAACAATTAAATTGGTAACTTGTAACCAGAAGTTTATCCAACTATAAAAGTAGTCCCACTTCAAAAGGATGATACAAACAAGTAAAAATGACTGCCTGTGATAAGCGACAGCAGGCCACAGACTCATTTTGAACCCTGAACATTCCCGTAAAGGAAAATTCGAAGTATTTACACTTAAAAGTCTATGAGAAATTAACTATACACTACCATTCAAAAAGTTGGGGATTGGTAAGATTTAAAAAAAGTTATTCTAATTTATTTTATTAAAAAACAAAAAAAAAAACCTGTAAAAACAGTAATATTATGAAATAGTATTCTAATTTTAAATAATTTTTTTTATGTTTTAACACAATATTAAATTAAATGTATTTATTTAAATTTAAATAAGTTTATTCTTATTTTTTTCATTCAAATTTTTACTAAACCCATTTGCTTTCACTTGGTATCTATTGTAAGGACACCAGAAATAGGATTTTTCATTAAAAAACTATTTACACGGTGCTGCAAATTCTACATTGGTTATGCAAAACCAGTAGTTCCTCTGTGGAAACATAAATGCTTCTCATAGACATTAAGTTGCAAACAACCCTGAATGTTCCTTTAACCAAACCTGAAGCTTAAAACCAACACACAAAACACAATGTATTAGAACTTTAGTGCAAGTTTTGCGATTCAATGTGTTAGACGTTAAACATTGCTCTGTTTTGCACATACCTGCACCGTCACTGCAAACACGCGGTTTGAACAGACGCATAGCTTACACACGTATGCAGTAGTTGCCACTACAGAAGGAGCATTAGAGGAAGATGTGGGGAAGTAGGGTAATCGTAAGCCCCCGGAGCATCACAAAACAGGAGTCCCAACAGGGGGCAATAGAGAGCGTTCAGAAAAATCATGTCGGCGCATGCAAGGCCAAACGTTAAAACAGGGTGCTGGGTGAGAGGGGGGAGAGATAGGAGGAGGAAGGAGAAAGAGTGAAAGCGGGAAAGTGGACACTAGGAAGTGAAAAGGCAACGGTGAACAGAAGTGTCAGATTTTTCCCAACCTGTGGTGTCGGGCCTGCAGGGGAGACGGCATAGCTTCCCTGCTTGTCTCTGCTGAACACATGCTTCCATAAGATGACGTCAAGCACGACGGTCTAAAGAATTTTGCAGTAGGGCGGAAAGAATGAAAAGAGCTACGGATCACATGGCTAGCAAAAGATTTATGGTCATCATTTGTTTCTGCTTTTTCCTTGTCAAAAGCAAAACTAAACACATTTCTTGAAAGGGAAGGGATTTTTTTTGGATTGTGTGTTAGTTCAAGAAAAACAGAGGAGGCAAGAGAATTATGTGTTTTTGCACTAAAAGTCATCCATTCGTTGGCAATGAACACACAGCGAGATCACAGTTAGTATCAGGAAGTCGCCGGGATCTAAAAGGCGAAGCAAACAGCCACTATGCCACTAGGATGATTGCTGGCATTTCTTAATCAGGGTGAGGAGCATTCGCTCAAAGAGGACGAGAATAATTTGACCTTTTCTTTGAGATTCAGAGGCAGGAGCTGCTGATGAAATCAGACATGCTGTACAACTCATGGCCTGGCTGTATAAGGTATAACATAAATGCTGTTTCCTTATCCTGTGAATCAGCCTTAGCAGTGCAGGAATTTACTTTTGTATAGGGATGGGAATCATAAGAAATTTTGGCTTCTTAAAAGGAACCTTGGGGAAATAACATAAATGATGTCTCTTACTGAAATATCTAGTGGAAAAACCATGAAAGATTTACATTAATTCACAAATCCACATTCTTTTATACATACTTTGGACTATGGGGGGCGCCATTATTTCAATGACATTAAATGTTGCTAATGTTAAAAATAAAATACTGATTCAGTGGCCACAGATACTGAAAGATCTTACAGGTGGTGATGGATGTAAGCGTAGGCTTAAACCTAATGCCGTACTGTCAAACTGTCTAAACGCCTCCGATATCGAGTGAAATCCGCGCTGAGAAACACCTTGGCATGTTTGCGTCTAGCGTTTCTTGTCTCTGCCATTTGTAAGCTTTCAGTAGCTGTGGTCTGCTAAAAGCCTCAAAGGCATCAGGGCTAAAAATTTAAAAAAGGGAGAAAACAAAGATAAAGACGCAGGTCTTTAAGCCGTTTTTTCTATTCTTTCCATTCTTTTCTCCTCTTCTTATCGCTAGGAAAGCAATGAAACCTTACATCGCTTCTCTTGTTGCCCTTCGACTGAAAGTTACAACCAAAAGCCGCACAATGTGGCATCGTATCAGCATTTTATTTTTTCGAGTTGTCTTGCAGTAAAAATAGCAACAGGTAGAGCCAGCAACTCACTGAGTGCAACCACTGCATGTCAATGAAATAATGGTGCCCCACATAGTTCAAAACATGTACAAAGCAATGTGGATTTTTTTTAAATAACGTAAATCTTACATGGGTTTTTCTACAACATTATGTTGTATTAATAATCAACGGTTCCCTTTAACTTCATTAAAGGAGAAGTTCACTTCCAGAACAAAAATTCACAGATAATGTACTCACCCCCTTGTCATCCAAGATGTTCATGTCTTTCTTTCTTCAGTCATAAAGAAACTGTTTTTTGAGGAAAACATTTCAGAATTTCACTCCATATAGTGGACTTCTATGGCGCCCGTGGAGTTTGAACTTACAAAATGCAGTTTCAATGCAGCTTCAAAGGGCTCTAAACGGTCCCAGCCGAGGAAGAAGGGTCTTATCTAGCAAAACAATTAGTTACCTTCTAAAAAAAAAAAACATAATAAAAAAAAATAAATAATTTATTCCTCCAACTTCAAAATCGTCCTACATCACTGCAGAAGTACCGAACCAGTGTTTATAAAGTGATTGTGCAAAGAAGATCAAACAGCGACGTAGGATGATTTTGAAGTTGGAGAGGAAAATGACAGGAGTTTTTCAACACACCCTAACTGTCTTGAACCGAAACGCACAAGCAGAGCTAGACAAGATGAGAATTTAAGGATAAAAAGTATATAAATTGTCAATTTCTTTTAGAAAATAACTGATGGCTTTGCTAGATAAGACCCTTCTTCCTCGGCTGGGATCGTTTAGAGCCCTTTGAAGCTGCATTTGAACTGCATTTTGGAAGTTTTACCTCACGGACACCATTGAAGTCCACTATATAGAGAGAAATCCTTCAAAAAACAATTTCTTTACGACTGAAGAAAGAAAGACATGAACATCTTGGATGACGAGGCGGCGAGTAAATTATGGATTATCTCTCTCTCTCTCTCTCTCAATGGGATCAGTTCTAATGAAGAACCAGCTTTTGATTCCCAACCCTATTTGTATGTTGTATTTCTGTGGGAGTGTATACATCCCCATCAAATACACTTGAGTGTTTTAATTGGGTTACAGCAAGAGCAGTGTGTTATGACCTGGCTGAAGGGTCCACTACATCTGACAGTCACATCCTATAGGAAAAAGTGTCATCCATAATATAGTACTGTGCTTTCCCAAATTTACATGAGCTAGCAATATAATTGCATAACGATATAATAAAAATAACTATATTGAAAGTTTATCATATGTGACTGTCCACAACAAATAATGTGGCAGATGTAACAGTCTGATGTTCTCACTTACCTCGACAATGGCAGACATTACAGTGTTGCCCAGAATGATGAACACCATAGCCACACGCCAGTTTAGAGGAACACATACAAGCTGAGGAGAACATAGACAATGTAACTAACATCTAAACAAAACATACACTATTGTTCTTATTCAGCAGGGATGCATTAAATTGATCAAAAGCGACAGTACAGAATAAATTTATTCTGATAATTTACTCAGCCTCATGTCATCCAAGATGTTCATGTCTTTCTTTGAGAAATTTCTTGAGAAAGGTTTTGGAGGAACAAATTTCAGAATTTTTCTTTGTATAGTGGACTTCAGTGGGAGCCAACGGGTTGAAGGTCCAAACTGCAGTTTCGATGCAGTCTTAAAGGGCTCTACACGATCCCAGCCGAGGAATAAGGGTCTTACGTAGCGAAATGATCGGTCATTTTCTACTTTTTAACCACAAATGCTTGTCTTGGACTGGCTCTACGATGTTCACGACTTCACGCGTTACGTGATCACATTGGAAAGGTCATAATTTAGTACTTCAGTTCAAAAAGGTAGGGTAGGAAAAACTTCAAATTATCCGACATCATTCTACTTTTTTTTTTTTTGTAAAGGACATTTGGCTTTCTTTGCACGTTCGCCCTGTAAACACTGGGTCGGTACTTCCGCCTACGTAATGCGTGAGGTCGAGCTAGTGCAAGATGAGCATTTGTGGTTTAAAATGTACATACAGTTTTTTTTTTTTTTAAAGAAAATGATGCTTTCAATAGATAAGACTCTTATTCCTCGGCTGGGATGGTGTGAAGCCCTTTGAAGCTGCATTGAAACTGCAGTTTGGACCTTCAACCTGCTGGCTCCTACTGAAGTCCACTATATGGAGAAAAATCCTGGAATGTTTTTCTCAAAAAACTTGATTTCTTTTAGACTGAAGAAAGAAAGGCATGAACATCTTGGATGACATGGGGGTGAGCAAAATATCAGGAAATTTACATATAATAAAATAATTTATATTATCTACAATTATCAATCATCAGAAAACAAACGTACCTCTAAAAATTTATAGATTCCAGCAACTGGGACAAACATGATGAAAAACAGGAAAATGATGAGAATTAAAGCAGAGACGACAAACGGCCCTGAAAGAAAAGACAACCAGAAACACAATTAATCAAGAGTTTTGCATTTCCCCTGTCAAGACAAGACCATTTCAAGAACAATTTAGTTTTAATAAGCAATATTTCAATGACATCACTTGCGTTTTACTCTAGAAAATTAAGAGTAAAAAAAAAATCTTAAAGGAGAACTCCACTTCCAGAAACATTTACAGATAATGTACTCACCCCTTTGTCATTTAAGATGTTCATGTCTTTCTTTCTTCAGTTGTAATGAATTTTTTTTTTTTTTTGTTGTTTTTTTTTTAAGGAAAACGTTTCAGCATTTTTCTCCATTTGTTGGACAGCTATGGTGCCCCGAGTTTAAACTTTCAAAATGCAGTTTAAATGCGGCTTCATATGATCCCAAATGTGGTTGTAATTAGTTATTTTAAATGCTGTTTAATCTCAAACACTCATTTTGTCTTGCTCTGCCTGAACTCTGTGTATTCTCGCTCAAGACAGTTAGGGTATGTCGTAAAACTCCAATCGTATTTTCTCCCTCAATTTCAAAAATAATTTCAAAATCATCCTACATCACTGCAGAAGCACTGACCCAGTCTTTGCAAAGTGAACATGCAAAGAAAATCAAACACCTTTAACAAAAAAGGTAAAACAGCGATATAGGATGATTTTGAAGTTGAGTGAGAACATGAGATGGGAGTTTTTCGATATACCCTAACTGTCACGAACCTGAAAAAAATAGAGTTCATGCAGAGCAAGACAAGACGAGTGTTTGACATTAAAAAGTATATAAATTGTATTATTTTCATGAAAATCGTTTCACTAGATAAGACCCTTCTTCCTCGGCTGGGATTGTTTACAACCGCATTTGGAATCATTTGAAGCCACATTTAAACTGCATTTTGGAAGTTCAAACTCGGGGCACTAAAGAAGTCCACTGTATGAAGAAAAATCCTTAAATGTTTCCCTCAAAAAACTATTTTTTTATGACTGAAGAAAGACATGAACATCCTGGATGAACATCCTGGAAGGGGGTGAGTACATGATCTGTAAATTTTTGTTGTAGAAGTGAACTACTCTCTTAAATTTCTTTAAAAAGAATATAAAAAAAGTGTGAAGGATTTGAAATCATCACTGCTTGTATCACACTGCACTGTGCATGAATCGAGCGGAACAAGGTTCATCCTTACAGTTCTTGTAGCTGGGCTGGCGGAAAGGTTTTCCTTTGGAGAAAACAATGGCAACAATGAGGTACTGAAAAGAGGAGACGTAGAAGAGCGTGGTATTCACGTCATTCACGATAGTTTCTTCAGCCTCTTCTTTAGTGGAATTAGAGTCCTCCTCCATGTGAAGGGGAACAGAGCAGTTGTAGACAGGACTGTGAATTGAAGAACAAGAAAAGTGACTACAGCTGAAGTAACATTACTTTAATGCAACTAAAGTTAAATATGAAAACAAGCGTGTTGCAGTATCACTAATGACCAGCAGGGAGCAGTGCACTGTACTCACTCTGGCTTGGAGTACCAGTCCATTTTTTGGATCATAAGGAAGGCCATGATCTGGAAACCCAGGCAAATGAGTATCTGGGTCAGAACTGAGAAGAGAAGAGGTCCTGAGACGAGACCGGAGGGAGGTCTTCGGGCGACAAGCTCCTTCCACGCAGAGTTTAAACTCACTAGGAGTAAGTGGGAAAGGGAATGAGAGAAATAATAGAAAATAATCAATAACGTAGGCACCACTAAAATCAATATGAGCTGAAAAAGAAAAACATTACAGATCATACTCACTGGTGAAGACAATTAGAAGAATGATGGCCATGTCAATGAAGAGAAACTGGAAGTCGCCCAGGTTACTGCCAATCTGAAATGCATTATTAATGGATCAGGGTTACATAAGCAATCTCAGCATGAACTAATGACCTTCTGTTACTCACAAGTACAGTAAGATCTATACTAACAATACCTATACTTAGTAGTTTAGTGACATTCCGAAATTATGACGGGAACTTACGGAGTAGAGAAGAGCGACGCTGAGGCATTGAATAATACTGTACAGAGCCATGAACTTGAACACACAGAAGGAGGTGATGAGAGCTGCTCTGCCCTCCCTGTGGAGAAAAAAAACACATGTGAGACTCTCAGCAAACAGGACGTTTTGTGCAAAGAACATTTGTCATTGGGAAACACAGTCTACAATGCTGAAGGCCAAAACAAGCACCCTCATCAACAATGATTTATTTTAAAAACATTTGATTTGATGCACATCAACATCATTTACACTAATCATCCTAACCAGTTTCCACAGAGAGGAATCCCTGAGAGCCCTGTTGTAATTTGTTTTAATGATCATTTTCTACTGTTTTTTTACTCGTTTTTCTTTTACCATTTTCCTTGCCTATCCTGCTTCACTGGGTGGGCTGAGTAAAAATATTTTGGACAAAATATAATTTAAATATTTATTATTTAAAAAGTTAAAAAAAAAAAAAGTATTTAAAAAAAAATATATATATATATTCGGTTTTACTAAAAAATATAATAATAATAATAATAATAATAATAATAACAACAACAATAAATAAATATATATGTATATATAAATTCTATTGTTAAAAATAAAATAAAATAAATCAAGTATTAAAAATAATTGCACAGTAACACTGTAAAATTACAACACTAATATTTATGGTGAATTTTATTTATCATGCAGCCTTAGCCAAAGGCACTGCTAACCTGCAAATACAGAATGTCACATGTTTTTGGGTTTCTACTGTCAAAAATTAAATGTTTGTCATTTCAATAAATGCTTTTGTCCCACTTTATATTTGGCCTTAACTACTATGTACTACGCTACCAGTCAAAAGTTTTTGGACTGTAAGATTTTTAATGTTTTTAAAGAAGTTTCTTCTGCTCACCAAGCCTGCATTTATTTGATTCAGAGTACAGCAAAAACAGAAGAATTGTGAAATATTTTTACTATTTAAAATAGGAGTTTTATATTTAAATATATTTTAAAATGTAATTTATTCTTGTGATTTCAAAGCTGAATTTTTAGCATTATTACTCCAGTCACTTGATCATTCAGAAATCATTGTGATTTGCTGCTAAAAAAAAAAAAAAAAACATTTATTACTATTATGAAGACGAAAACAGCAGAGTAGAATTTTTTCAGGTTTCTGTGATGAATAGAAAGTTAATAAGAACAGCATTTATCTGAAATAGAAATCTTTTGTAACATTATAAACGTTTTTTTTTTTTAAATATGTCTGTAAACAATAAGTGCACTGTATCAAATGATTAATTTAATTTAAAAGTAAATACACATTAGTTAAGGCCACCTAACAAAGTCAGACCATGTGATTTCTCTTGACAGGACTCCTTAATAACAGAGCTGTGCTGTGGTGCAATTAGGACACCTGATTAGATTGGGCACGCAGGTGATGCTGGGAGTTGTGGAGGTGAAGGGAGAAGCTACTGAAGCCTCCAGCTCTGACAGGGAGATCCCAGCATGAGCTCTCTTCAGTGCCTGATGACCAAACAGACAGACATCAGCTACGCAAGACACTTTCAAAACATAAGCATAAGACACACAACCCTTGGAATCTCTTAAAAACAGATTTAAGTCTCACCCCACAGTCATTTGCTCCATCTCCACACATTCCTACAAAATAGCTGAAGAAGAGAAGAAAAAAGGTTAGCAAGGTTCTTACTTTCTCTAATGAAAATGTAAATAGTACTTAATACTATATTATAGTAATATCTTAGTATACAAGAGAGCTAAATGTGACCCTGGACCACAAAACCAGTCATAAGGGTAAATTTTTTGAAACTGAGATTTACACATCTGAAAGCTGAATAAACAACTGTTTAAAAATCTGGAATCTGAGGGTGCAAAAATATCAAAATACTGAGATAAATCACCTGTAAGGCGAGACACTGCAGGTGAATAGGGTAAAAAAAAATTAACTCATAGTTATTGCCTTACTTACCCAGTTGACTGATTATATTGATAATTGCAATAATTTTTTGTATTACAAGTTTTCTAAAATGTTTAAATATGCAAATGAGGAATTGTTTAATGAAATATGCACTAATTTGCATACATTTCTAGTACAAAAATCTAAACACTTGTCATTTTTGTCACTCCATAATTCGGAAACACTTGAAACAGACGAAAAAAAAAAATTATATATATATACACACACATATACATATATACATATATATATATATATATATATATATATATATATATATATATATATATATATATATATATTCACAATTTTTGGGGAGAATAAAATATATAGGAGCAAATATATAGGAGCAAATCAAAGATCACAAATCACCTTCAGGATATAGAGAGGAATAAAAATTTAAAGTTTGGTGTGTGTAAGTGCTACTCAAGTAGAGATTTATGGCTCAGTGTAGGAGAAAGAACTCATTATGAGAAAGAACAGCCTTCAAAAATATGCACTGTAATTAAAATCTATTGACACAAATAGATAAAGTGCTATAAAAGAAACACTTATCGGTGTCCTTTGGATGTTTTCTTTCCACTAGTATGAAAAACCAAAAAGCCCAAAATCTCACATTTGACAGGTGCATGAAAAAATTGTTTTTGCCTTAAAGTTGTCCAAATTAAGTTCTTAGCAATGATTATTACTAATCAAAAATTAAGTTAAGTTTTGATATATTTACAGTAGGAGATTTACAAAATATCTTCATGGAACATGATCTTTACTTAATATCCTATTGATTTTTGGCACAAAAGAAAAATCGATCATTTTGACCCATATAATGTATTATTAGCTACTGCTACAAATATACCCGTGCTATTTATGTACTTAGGTTTTGTGGTCCAAGGTCACAAATAGATGTGTTTAATACTCACTCAACACTTTCCAGTGTCTCAACAAGCTGAGTCTTCTGGTCAGGCGCCATTCTTGCAAATACTGTTCCATGAAGCACCAGCTACACCAATATTCATAAAAACACCATAAATACGATATACAATATAATAAATGTGTATACATATATAGTATAAAAAAAAAAGTGTTTTGCCGACCTTCTGTAGCAAGTCCTGGAAATGCTCAATAATCACAGCAAAAGATTTGCCACTCATAGCAAAGTGATACTGTTCAGGCATTTTCATGTCATCCACAGAATGCCCATCTTCCATAATAATCTCCATCTCCTGCCATCAGAGAACGTAAGTACAAAGACACTAAAGATAATGATTTTTGCTTTATCGATAACATTTGTGGTGCTGAATTAGGGCTGGGCGACAAATCGATTACGATAATTATCGCGCGATATTGATTTCCTCGATAAACGATAATAAGACTTCGATAAATGTTCGATATAATGTTTATGCGGCCAAGGCGGAACAAAAGAGCGCTAGTCAAAGCGCGCCACTCGGACCATTAATCCGCTCGGATCCAAGTTCAAACGGCGGCATGGCGCGAACTTACTAGAGCAGATGCGTTCATTTGCTGACGTTGAGTGTCGGACACTAAACAGCGCCAGTATTAAGTATGAAATTACTCGGTTTAAAGCCAGATGAAACAGCGCTGACAAATGGGAGAAACACTGTGTGCAACGACACAGTCAGAAGGTTTTTTAATCTACAAATCGCCATCATCTACCATAGATTTACTGTAGTAGCACTAACCGCACAGTGGTCAGAAATGCGGGTATATTTATGTTGAATTTTATCATATTATTAATGTAGACATGTACTAAATGTATCGAAGGAGGAGTAATGGAATTATTCCATTGGAATATAATTACAGCATTTTTTGAGATTAAGCTAAAGCGTTTATGCATTTATACTAAATTTAGACTACTGTTTTTCCTACAAATACCCAGGAACCATATTACATTTTTACCATGCTACTGAGGTGCTATATTTGTGGTGTCAACTGTTATTATGATCTATGGATGATACTATAGAAGAGCAATGGTTAATTAAAAAAAAAAAAAACTCAACAGAATAATTAAATTTCACCATATAAAATGAGGTTGCTACAATTTTTACAGATTTTACTGATTTTGATAATGAACATAAATATACATCTGCATCCAAACTCAACCTACTATCAAATGTGTATTTCTAAGAGACAAAAAGTGTTATATTATTATTATTATTATTACTGTTATTAATTTGATCAGGTAACAAACCTGCTTTGAAACAATATTGCTGAAAGCATGCAAAACTAAGAATTTTTTTATTAAGATATTTATTTTAAGGAAAAATGACTGGAAAAAGTGTGAAGAATTTAAAAAACATGAAGTGTTTGTCATGTTCTGATTATAAAGAATATTTTAAAGCCACTTTTAACCATCTGGTTTTTTCAACTTTCACATTGTAGCAAAAATCTGCCTTTAAACTTTAAAGAAATCAAAATTTGACATTTATCGTGATAATTATCAACATCGACTGATATGAAAAAAAAATTATTGTGAATTTTTTGGCCATATCGCCCAGCCCTATCACTGCTGTCAAACCATATTAACCCAGAACATTAATTGCCACAAACTACAGTGACTGGGTCTGGCCAGTAGATGGCGCACTGACCTCTAGTTTAGCAGGCTTGTTCAAGAGTTTGCTGGGTTTGTCGGCATAGTGCCAGTTGATCTTGGCAGCCTGGCCGTCTTTTGGGGGCAGAGCGTCGGCAATAATGACTAGGTCTTGCGGCTGAATCATGCCGCAGTCTCGTGCCACAGAGATGGCTGTCAGCATGTTGTCACCTACACAACAGACAAAGAGAGAGACAAAAATATGTAGAAAACCCCCTAAAAAACCATACTTGAGTATTCAGAGACTTTTGGACTATGTGATAGACTGTTATAAAGGTGCTTTTTCTTGTCAGGGGACAAAGATGTTGGCTGGTATCTGGCAATGACCCAGCGTTCCTCATGATTGTAAGAGTGAGTCATGTACAAACTCAATCAGCTTAAGTTCACAATGCTGCATTCAGCCTCGTCTGAACTTTGGAGAGCTTGGCTGGTAATCTGGAGACCTGAGAACCTTATTAGACGAGATTCCAGGAATACCTAATGAATTAAGCTTCAAAGCTTCCAGACTCCCGTCTGCCTGAGGCTGGTCACCGTACACTCCCTTCCATATTCAAACAATATGTGACCTTGGACCACAAAACCAGTCATAAGGGTTAAATTAGGGTTTATGCATCAACTGAAAGTTGAATAAACAATGCATATTACTAATCAAAAATTAAGTTTTGATACACTTACAGTAGGAAATTTACAAAATATCTTATTGGAACATGATCTTTACGTAATATCCTAATGATTTTTGGCATTAAAAAAAAAAAAAGATAATTTTGACTCATATAATGTATTATTGCCAATTGCTACAAATATACCCGTGCTACTTAAGACTGGTTTTGTGGTCCAGGGTCACATATCAACTCCTGATAAGCTAACCAGGTAAACTATAAGTAAACACTTTTATATAGATAACTATAACACTCATATAAAGTATGCAGTGAGTAACTGAACCAGGTTTGTTGGACAGAGGTCAAACATATCCTGTCAGGAAAATCTACAGAACTATAGTTAGCACATGTAATACACTACCGCTCAAAAGCTTTTAGAAAGAAACTAATACTTCTATTTAGCAAGGAAACATTAAACTGATCAAAAGTGACAGTAAAGATATTCATAATGTCATAAAAGATTTGTATTTCAAATAAATGCTGTTCTTTTAAACTTTTTTCATTAAATAATCTTGAATTAAAAAAAATAACTCCACAAAATCAGCATATTACAATGATTTCTGAAGGATCATGTGACTGATGAGTATTGATGCTGAAAATGTAGCTTTGATCACAGGAATAAATTACAATAAATTACACAGCAATTAATAAACTATATTAATAAACTACAAAAAAGTTTAATGTATAGTATTTCACAATATAACTGTTTTACTGGATTTTTTTTAGATTCATTTTTGGCAATTTTGCCTTTATTTTGATAGAACAGTGAGTAATGACAGAAAGGAAAGTGGGAGGAAGACAAAAAAAAAGTTTTACAAGTTTTCTGTACCTGTGACCATAACGGTGCGTATATTTGCACGACGTAGATCTTTCAGCACATCTGGAGTTTCTGTTTTCAGCTTGTTCTGCATGATAATCAAACCCAGAAAATCCATATTTTTCTCAATTTGATCCCTGCAGAGGAAGCGAAATCAAATATAGTGCAACATTACACCAGAGCACAGCACAGATAAAAGTTCCGGCATTACATTGTACATTATTTTGTAAATGACACAAAATTTAAACTTTACCTGTTAATATTCTGCACTTTGTGAAATGTAAGTTTGGATTCCAGCCGCCTGTGTGCCAACGCGATGACCCGGAAACCCTGTTTGGTGTAGTTCTCCAAAACATCAGCAAAATCCTCTGGTACTGTGGTGCATTGTAAGCAAAAAAAACAAAACAAAACAAAAAAAAAAAAACAGTAACTTCAATCCAACACTGATTTCAAAAAGACAAGACATTAAAGGGATAGTTCACCCAAAAATGAAAATTACACCATGATTTATTCACCCTCAAGCCATCTTGTGTAAGTGTACATGACTTTCTTTTTTCAGACAAATATGGAGTTATATTAAAAAACGTCCTGGCTCTTCCAAGCTTTAAAATGGCAGTGAATGAGATTTCAAAGTCTAATAAAGTGCATCCAACCATTTTATAAAGTACTTCACACAGCTCCAGGGAGTTAATAAAGATTTTCTTAAGTGAACTAATGCATTGATTTGCATCATAAAGCCTTTATTAAGCCCCGGAGCTGTGTGGAGTACTTTTACGATGGATGGATGCACTTTTTTGGGCTTCGAAATCTCAACACCCTTTCATTGCCATTATAAAGCTTGGAAAAGCCATGACGTTTTTTAATATAACTCCAGTCGTATTTGTCTGAAAGAGGAAAGTCATATACACCTAGGATGGTTTGAGGGTGAGTAAATCATGGAGTAATTTTCATTTTTGGATGAACTAGCCCTTTAATAACAGATCTTTCACTGACCTGTTTCCTTCTTACACAGGCTTGCCACAACCTCTGGTGCCCCTTTCAGATAGGCGTCCATGCGTCTCTCACCAATCTTTCGAACAACCACACTCATTCTCTGCAGGGCGGAGGAGAAAGAGAACTGTCGCACGATACCGATCATATACGATGCCTGCAGAACGAAAAACAACATGTACATAAACACCCATGTGTGTACATAATGACATTCATCAAAGCATAAAGTAACAGCCGTTGTACATACCGAGAGCTCATAGAGTTCAGAAAGTTCCTGAGAAAAAAAAAAAGCAAGATATTAGAACAATGTTTTAAGTACAAATCATTTAGATTATACTCAAAGAAATGCTCACCATGTCCTGTTCAGGTGATATCACTGGTGGCGGCAGAAGCTGATTGGGCGGTTTGACGTAAGTGAGTTCAATGCGGTCGTGGTGGGCCGTTTCTTCTTCTGTAGCTTCCACCAATATCTGAAGAGCATACATAGACAGAGTGACACCAAAATAAATAAGTACAACTTGTTCCAAAACTTGAATGAGAATATTTGAAACTGTTCTCCAGTCACAGCAGACACTGACCCAGCCTGTGGCCTCGAACATCTTGAGGTCTAGTGGATCTCCAGAGAGTTGACCCTCGATGTTGGTGAGGGAGTGACAGGTGGCCATGCAGGACACAAACTTGGTTGTAACCAGGCTCTTATCGTCTGCTTTTTCTTCTGAATGCTGGAATCTAGGGAACAGAGATTCTTTGGTCAGAAATGCAATTAAAGAGTCTGCAGTCCTAATTCAGAAAACAGCTGAGAATGTTCTTGTTTATCTACTTTATATTATAAATATGATCATACCTGCCATCTTCTGCTCGCTGAATTCCCCACATGTCCAGGCCATCTTCTGTGAGGGTGCCTGTCTAAAATGAGGCAGAAAAATTATTACTAAGAGCAAGTCTTCATTGTTTGTATAATAATAATAATAATAATAATAATACAATATTTTTTTATTATATTAATATTATTAGTATAATTAATATGAATTATTATATAATTATTGATATTATTATTGTTAGTAGCAGTAGTAATAATAAACAATCAATTTAATTATTATTATTACCAATAATAGCAAAGATACAATAATAATCATAATTAATAATAATAACAACAACAACAACAACAACAACAACAACAACAACAGAATATAATTAAATAAATAATAATTAGTTTATTAACTAAATATTAAATTATGAACCAAAAATATTAAACTGTAATGATAAATATAAGCATTGCTAATATTTGCATAATTTTTTTACTTCTAAAAGCAAGCCTTAATTTTTTGTGATAACAACAAAAACAACACCACCACCAAAATCCATTTTATTATAATAATGTTATTATTATAATTAATATTATTATTAGTAGTAGTAGTAGTAGTAGTAGCAGTAATAAACAGTTTATTAAATCAGTTGTATTAATATTATTACCAATAATAGTAAATGTTACAATACAATATTAATAATTATAATAAATGGCTAAAAATAAATTAATACACTGTTTAATAAACTAAATATTAAATAACTATTAAACCAGACATAAATATTAAACAACATAAATAATAAATAAAATCATTGCTAAGGATGCAGAATCATAATTAATTAAAAATAACTAATTTAAAAATACTAAAAATCAAGCTTAAATGGTTTGAATTATGATAATAATAATAATAATAATAATAATAATAATAATAATCATCCTCCATATTATTATATTAATATAATTGGAATCATTATTATTATTATTATTAGTAGTAGTAGTAGTAGTAATAATAATAAAAAATATAAACATTTTATTAAATAATTAAATTTATTAATATTATTACCAATAATAGTTGTTATAATACAAAAAAAAAATCAAATTGTTTTAATAACTAAATATTAAATAATTATTGAACGAATATAAATATTAAATAATATAAATGATAAATTAAAGCATTAAAGTATGTAATTTCTATAATACTATAAAATATTAACATGACAATGAGGAGCCAAAAAGGCACTATTTATCAGAATTCAACTTAGTTTTATGAAAAATAACTAGATTCAATGATAATTTGTGTGCTAAGGCAGAAATGTTTTTAATTAAAAAAAAAAAATCCATAAAATCTGACTCCTGTATAATTTCGGCTTAATTTTAGGCTTCACCGAAAGAAAATGACTTCAGTTTCCCATATTTACCTTGTCAAAGCACACCAGATTTAGCTGCCCACAGATGTTGATTCTCTGTGGGCTGATGGAAAATATCCCAACTTTCCTGAGACGCCGCTGAGCATAGACGATGCCCGCCGTCATGGCTGCCGGCAGCGCAGGGGGCACCGTGATAGTTATGATGTCCAGAGACTTGACTATGATTTGCTTAACCGGTTCCTGCAGCATACACATCATACCAATGAAGTGCACATTTTCCATACTATATTTACTACATTGCTTCATTGAACAGGTCACATTTTCCTAGAATTTACATTTAAAATTCTGCTCTAAGCTATATACACAAATTCTGTTATAGAACCTATATCAAATAATGCTGTTCCTATTAAGACAGCAAAGACAGATAAAAACCTGATTTATGATTTTCATGACCAACGAATAGACAAAGACGACACTGGCAACAGCCACCAGGCACAGCAGGAACATGTAGGCGTCCCGGTACAGTTTAAAGTCTGTGGGTTTGGGGTACAGGATAGAGCGGATGAGCTGCCCTTTAGAGGTGCTGAAACCTGCAAAAGAAAAAAAACAATGAATACGGCCTCTGCTGCAAAACCTAGTCAGCTGCCTGCCTATTAGGTAACTTTTTTGGCTGAGGACAGCAGTGGATAAATCCCACAAGACACTGCAATACAAAAAGTCAGCAGACGAAGTATGAGAAATGTTGCTTAAAAAGTAGCTCTGCCTTCTAACCTGTCCGGACCACCACAGCTTTGACCATTTCTCCCGTGTAGTAGCGGGTCTGTATGACGTTTGTGCCACAGAAGAGCGTATGTCTTTTATGTTCCTCTGTGCTGTAGACCATGTCTCCATCCCCACCCTTCTTGTCCCGCTGAGGGTTCGGAAGGTCAGTTTTTGTGACTGGAACACTCTCACCTGAACGTAGCAAATGAGAGAAGACAACACAGAAGCATCTGTCAGACATGCATATCTGTAAATCATTTAAAAATAATAAACAATATGCTGAATTAAAAAAAAAACAAAAAAACTAGCCATTAATATTGAAAAAGCACAAAAATACGAAATGTGTAGCATTAACCGAAATTAAAAAATGTATTAATTGTATTAATTAAATAATTAATTATTAAATATAAATCATGAGGAAATTAAATATTAAATAAATAATACAAAAAAAAAATATTTTTAAGAGATATAGCCATTTAATAAAAATAGTTTCAAAGTTCAGGTCATTTTGGACCCAGGTATGTATTGGGTACCATTAGGTGCCAAAAACATGCATAATTTTACAAAGAGTAAATTTTCATTAGGGTCAAAAAATATATAAAATATTCACTACCAGTCAAAAGTTTTTGAACAGTAAGATTTTTAATGTTTTTTAAAGAAGACTCTTCTGCTCACCAAGCCTGCATTTATTTGATTCAAAATACAGCAAAAGCTGTAATATTGTGAAATATTTTTACTATATAAAATAACTGCTTTCTATTTGAATATATTTTAAAATGTAATTTATTCCTGTGATCAAAGCTACATTTTCAGCATCATTACTCCAGTCTTCAGTGTCAAATGATCCTTCAAAAATCATTCTAATATTCTGATTTGCTGTTCAAGAAACATTATTATTATTATCAATATTTAAAACAGTTGAGTAAATTTTTTCCAGGTTTCTTTGATGAATAAAAAGATCCAAAGATCAGCATTTATCTGAAATAAAAAGCTTTTGTAACATTACACACTATACTATTTAAAATCTTGGGAGACAGTATAATTATTTTTGGAAAGAAATTGTAGAAATGAATACTTTTATTTAGCAATATAGATAAATAAAACAATATTAGAATGACTTCTGTAGGATCATGTGACTGGAGTAACAATGCTAAAAATTCAGCTTTGAAATCACAGGAATAAATGACATTTTAAAACATTCAAACAGAAAAGAGTTATTTTAAATCATAAAAATATTTCAAAATTTTACAGCCTAAAAAGCTTCTGAATGGTAGTGTATTTTTTTTCTCCATATCTCACACTTTTGGGAATAATTTTTGTTGATGAATATGTAAAGTAATATCCTTGTTGTTTGAAAGAAATAAACATACAGGTTTGATATATGTGGACTATTTTTATGAGATATAAATTCAAAGGAATGTGTTTTTCCCTCAAATCGCCCCATTCTAATCAACTTTTATGACATTGCATTTGCACGCAACCAATCACCTGTGAGCATGCTCTCATTAACAATACAGGTTCCACAGACGAGCACCGCATCACAGGGCATGATGGTCCCGTTGCTGGGGATGACAATGACATCGCCGGGGACTAAGTCTGTGGACAGGGCTTCCTCGGTTTCTGTACAGCAAAAACAGAAGACAGAGAGAGAGGGAGGGGATGAGTGAGCGGTAAAATAAAACCAGTGTCTCAGCAGATCACTTATTACCCATGCTTCCTTGCACAGGAGGCAGAGTGCTGACTCATCGTGACTTTGGCCACTGCGCCAGGCTCCCTGATACAGGTAATCCAGGCCTGCAGCAGCGGCCGTCATTGCAAATATACTTAGAGTAAGAAAAATGTTTTTTTAGCACATATGAGCCGTACCGTTTTCGCCCCTGTAGACCGTAACTCGAACAGTACTGTGTGCTGCCACCATGTCGTGTAGCATTACATATTGCTGTAAAACAATAAAAAAAAAAAAAAGTTCATGTGAAGAACAAACATTCTCCTGACCAGGCAGCACAGATAATTTAATAGGCATATAAAAATACACACATTAACTGATAACAGACGTCCGATTACGCAATCGGAAAATTAGCATTAAGTCTAACCTTGGAAAAGCCCCGTGACTATCACCTATGCTTGATAACTCTTAAAATACTTTACTTTATTGATCTAGTAGTAAAAACAACATGGAAACAAAATGATTACAGTCTTTATTATGAGTCATCAGTGTTTGTTATTCTTTTTTTTTTTTTTACAGGGAGACTTTGATCTGATTAATAAGATTATTATTAGTATACATGATTATTATTATCATTAATTGTGATATTTAATTGTTAATTACTGTGAAAATATAATTATAGTTATAATAGTTTTTTCATTCATTTTGTATTTTCCCTTTCTCATTAATAAAATAGTATTTCAATATTTAATCATTTTAAATTTTTAAAAAGTATGTACTACTCTAAAATAGAACTTAGAGTACATAAAGTATATAATAAATATCTGGTATATTATATAGTATATTTTAATGGCTAATAAAGGCAAAAACTTTATTTACATCTAGGGAATTTTTGTCTTTAATAAAATTATATATTTAATATTATTTAAAATAGTTTATTTACTTAAGGAATGTTTGTCTTTAATGAAATTATATTTTTAAAAAATTAATTATAGTACATTAAAAATGGTATAGAATACAAAGATTACAGTATGTACAGTAATAATTATCTTGTATTTAATACAAAATAGTACAGAATTTTAATGTTGGTTAATTAGCTAATAAAGGCCTAAATTTTAATGGTATTTATTTTAATAATAGTAACATCTTAACATCTCACAAACCTATGGAAGCCTGTTTCCGTCACTGAATAAAAAATAAAAAAAAAGATTGCGACATTTGATCTGACTTTATTACTCGCAATTGCTAGTTTATATCCCACAATTCTAAGAAAAAAAATCAGAACTGCATGAAAAAAGTCAGAATTGTGACATAAACTTGCATATTAACTCACAATTGCGAGAAATAACGTCAGAATTGCGAGATACAAACTCACATTCAGACTTTTTTTGAGCAAATGCATGTTTTTCTCACAATTTTGAGAAAAAAAGTCAGAATTGCATGAAAAATTGTGAGATACAAACTTGCATTTGCAAGAAAAAAGTTAGAATTATGAGTTTTTATCTCAAAATTCTGACTATTTCTCACAATTGCGAGTTTATATGAGAACTGCGTGAAAAAAAACGTTCTGACTTTGAGCAAATCCAAGTTCTCGCAATTGCGAGTTTCTCACAATTACAAGAAAAAAGTGAGAATTGCGAGATATAAACTCACGATTGTGAGAAACAACTCAGAATTGAGAGATACAAACTTGCATTTGCAATAAAAAATTTGAATTACGAGTTACCTCATAATTCTGACTTTATTTCTCAAAATTGCGAGTTTATATGTCACAATTCTGAAAAAAGTCAGAATTGCGAGACATAAACTTGCATGTAAAACACAAACAAGTCAGAATTGCGAGATACAAACTCGCATTTGTTAGAAAAAAAATTCTAAATTTTGAGTTTTTTATCTTGCAATTCTGACTTGTTTCTTGCAACTGCAAGTTTATATCTCAATTCTGAAAAAAAAAAAAAAAAAAGTCAGAATTGTGAAATACAAACTCACATTTGCTAGAAAAAGCCAGAAAAGTCTAATGTCTCGCAATTTCGAATTCATTTCTCACAATTGTGAGTTTATATCTCACAATTCTGAGAAAGTCAAATTTGTGTGAAAAAAAGTCAGATTTGCAAAAAAAGTTTTATATTGCAATTCTAACTTTATTTCTCGCAATTGTAAGTTTAAAATCGCACAATTTTGACTTTATAACTCGTAATTGTGACTTTTCTGAGAAAAGTCGCAATAACCTTTTTTTTTTTCATCCAAAAATGTAAAACTCAAGTTCTGTCCTATATTACTCGCTATTTCGTTCCACTAAAACACATCAGTATAGGAAAGAAATATTTTGCGAATTCTGTTTTAAATCGTTTCACTGTTTACCTTTTTAATAGTGTAGAGAGAGGTAGCTATTGATATGACTGACATGAGGACTATGGCCATTGCGTAGTAATAGTATTCATCAGTACACCACAGGATAACACTGAAGAGCTGGAAGATGTAGAAAGGATTGAGGACCTGAGAAAGAAAGAGAGAAGAAGACAAGTTTCAGTTCCTTTATTTCAAGTTCCTGAGAAGACATATTCAGCACAGCAGCGTTGTATCATGATGTTCTCCGACCGGGGTCAGTTTCACATTTCGCTCATACCTCCTTAATTAGCAGCTTGAAAAGAGAAGGCACTTTCACGTCTATTTCATTCAGTCCGAAAAAAAATCTCCTAAAATAGAGAAGAAAAAAAACACTTGTTCATATTCAACGAATAAAGACTTCGTTAACTTTATTCTTGAGCACAGCAATCAACATTTACATACAGGTACAGTGTGAGCTTAAAATGACAAATTCAAGGTTTCACCTGTACTCCTGCTGGTTTTTGTTAAGCCCGGCGCGGTGCTGTGAGTGAATGGATGAGCAGGTCATGCTAAGATCTTCCAGGCCTCTGCAGAACACGAAGATAATGGTTTTAGATATTCACAAAGCAAAATTTACACAAATCATCAGTTTCAGGGACTATAAACAGATATGTTTACTTACTTCAATACTTCAAAGTTCTGAATGGTGTCGCTCCAAAAATATTTAGTGCTGTGGAGGGTAAAATAACGTTTCTGTAATACAAAAAAGAAACAAAAGGTAAATTTACCTATTTGCTTGACTACATAATTTAGTTTGTAAATACTACAATGTGTGGAAATGCGTTTTGAATGGGATGGATTTTATGCGGATGATACCTGTACACTCTGGTCTCCAGGATTCCAGGTGATTTTCCCAGGGGCGGGGTCAGATGGGTTGTGGGCGTGGTCATTGGCCTGAGGGGAGGCGGTCTGAGAGGCCAGGTTGTCGTAAGGGTCCTTCCCAGGGGCCATCATTATTCGAATCCTCGCTCGAAACCAGCGCTTGAACTCGTCCTATAGACAAACACACAAACAGATGATGCATATAAAACCAGAACAATTACATTATTCATTTCAAATGGGCAATAACTAAAAAACTTGTGATCTTGTGAACATTACACCCCTACATTAAAGTGACAGTTCATTCATTTGCTCACCATCAAGCTATCCTAGGTGTTTGTGACTTTCTTCTTTCAAACAAATATAATCTGAGTTATATTAAAAAATATCCTGAGTTTTCCAAACTTTATAATGGCAGTGAATGGCTGTTGAGATTTTGAAGTTCAATAAAGTGCATCTATCCATCATAAAAAGAACTCCACACAGCTCTGGGGCTTAATAAAGGCCTTTTGAAGCAAAACAATTTCTCTTACACAAATGCATTGATTCACTTCAGAAGGTCTTTATTAACCCACCTTAGCCATGTGGAGTACTTTTTATGATGGATTGATGCACTTTATTTTGATTTAAAATCTCAACACCCATTCACCGCCATTATAAATCCTGGAAGAGCCAGGATATTTTTTTAAATAACTCTGACTGTATTTGTCTGAAAGAAGAAAGAAATATGCAGCTAGAATGAGGGTGAGTAAATCATAGGGTAACTTCTATGTTTGGGTGAATTATCCCTTTAAAAAATCCAAAGTGAGATTTAGTTAAAAAAAAAAATTAAAAATAAAAAGTGACATTAATTTGCCAGCATTCATGTTACAACACAAACAGATTTACGGCATACCACTGCACTATAATTATGACCGGCAGTTATTTCACTAATTATCTGCCACAGAGCTGAGGGTTATCTACAACTAAACAACATGACGTCTGAAGCATTATGTAATTCATAGTTATCTTAAAGACTATCAAGGCAAAGCATGTGAAATATTTAGTGTTCTTAACCTCTCCTACACAAAATCACGCAGAAAGATGAAGCAAAAAATGTGAAACTTCACCCAAAGGCACATTTAACTGGTATTGAGAAGTCAATATGAAATAAAAATGTTTACTTTCTGAATGTAGTTTTATTATGCATAATTTATTAGTGCTAATTTATTGATTGATTGACTGTTTAATTGTTAAGGGATTGTTACTGTCTTTTCAACAATATTTAAAACAATATGATGTAATAATACAATGTTTACTATATACAACATACATATAGTTTGTTTAGCTGTCAGTTTAACATGTTAACTTAATTAGTTATAAAAGAATAACACGATTCAAATATTTTAACGCAGCTAATGTGCTGGCCCCGCCCTAAGACCTGTACGTCATCTCATATTTCATATAGTTGACTGCTGACAAATATGATGCAGGGCAACAACTACTCAAATGCAGTTATGCCCTAAAATTCAAGATTTTGGTGCCAAAAAAATGTCCCTGTATGCGTTTTGTCTTATATTTATATATATGACACGATATCACACAGGCAGCAAGAGCAATATGACACGAGTGCTGATTTTGTCCTGATCTATCACAAGCTTAAATGTGATTTTATACAACAGTTCAGTAAATAAGAAGTTGATATTGTGTTATATTTTAAACACAATATTATGTGTTTTTGCTCAATTTTGCAGAGAAAATGTT
The DNA here is from genome assembly GCA_012976165.1 of Labeo catla. Lineage (NCBI taxonomy): Eukaryota > Metazoa > Chordata > Actinopteri > Cypriniformes > Cyprinidae > Labeo > Labeo catla. The sequence continues at coordinate 5,001,975 of VONZ01000001.1, forward strand.
ACCTTTAAAGCCACAGCAGAATTGTTGCACATCTCCGACCAACACAGCAGTGTTTAGTTTCTGAATGAATCCACGTTTTAAATGAATTGTGTGAATCAATGATTCAAAAGCTTTACTTCATACCTGAATGAATCGACTGAGTGAATGACTCAGACATTTACCGCCATCCACTGGCAGATTTAGTTTCTTATTTTGAATATCATTTCTTAAAAAATAGGAATAATAATAATAATGAAAACATTAAATGGTTAGTTCACCAAAATTAATTCTGTCATTTACTCACCCGCATGTTGTCTCAAACTTTTCTTTTGTGGAACATGAAAGAAGGTATTTTGAAGACTGTTGATCACAAAGCTGTTTTGGTTACCAATGACTTTCATCGTATGAACAAAAAATACTGAAGTTTCTCAAATTATCTTCTTTTATGTTCCATAGTTTTTTTTTTATTCATTCAAATACATTTAAACATCACTGCACAATCCAAAAAAAAAAAGAAGAAAAAAAAAAACAACAACATACCAACACATAAATGCCAGTTTCGCTATCCACATTATTAATAATTCAAGACAAACTATTATATTGAAGTTGACTTCAAATAGTTTCCGTTAGACCGTTGCAGCCTAAATGTTTATGTGTAATAAATTCTGTTGAATTAAATAAAATATTTCTTTCTAAAGGTACAATTTTGTAAGGTCTACTTGATACCTTCTCATTTAACACAAAAATGGCTTTAAATAATCTTTTGTGGACATTTTCACACTCAAATTTATTTTGCGATTAATTAGATTAAAATTTGAAAAATTTGAATTTGAAAACTGAGACTTTGTTTCATATAAAAAGTAATACAAAGCCTAGCCTATTGCTATTTATTGCAAGGAAGGCACTATGTACTGTTCATTCATCAATTGAAAACAGTATAGACCAAGAGAGATTGATTGTGATTTAAGAATTGATATTGGTTCCTTAAAATGAGAATCTATTAAAACTGAGAAATCGATTTGATTCGTTTTGAACACTATGGTGTCGTCTTGTAGGTTCATGATTAAAAATGAAAATGTGAACAAAAATAAAAGCAATTAAATGTGTTATTCTAATTAAAAATGAAAATTTAAATGACGGGTAATAATAGATTATGACAGAATTTTTACGACCCTGTCCGTCAAAATGACAGACAATGTTAAAGTCTAGCGCAACCTATATATACACAGACACAAAATACACGTTAAAAGTGAGGTGTGAGAGAGTTTCCTTTAGGTTTAATACATACAGTGCTTCGTAAGAGGGCGACGTCTGCGTCTCTGACAGTGGTCCGTGTGCAGGTGGCCTTCACGCACCATTCAGGCATCCAATAGAGCAGCAGGAAGAGAAAACCACCAGTACAGAGACCACCCAGACCCACCAGAACCAGCTTCCATCGGCACAGCCGATACCCGCTCAGCTCCTGAACAGACATAAAATGAGCTCATGTGCTTCATAACACAAAAAAAAGGAAGAAGAAACAATTAGAATACATACCATCTCATCCTCCAAACCCTTGTTGATAATCTTCATATCTTCCTTCTCCATCTTGATCTTCAGTCCTGCCTGGATAACTGCTGCACTCCTGCACACACACATGCAGAGATCACACGTTAAGTGTGTGTGTGTGTGTGTGTGTGTGTGTGTGTGTGTGTGTGTGTGTGTGTTTGTGTAGTATAATGAGGATTGTGTGAGGCCCAACAACAGCTGTTATACCATTGGATTGTATTGACAACCAGCTGACCTGAGATGACACATAATCATGTGCACACGTAAACAAACACTCTGAGAAGAACTTCCTGTGAGTCACGATCTTGAATGCTACAGCTGAGAGCCATGCTGAGAGAGTTTTCAGACACATACGAGAGCCAGACAACAGCTGGCAAACCAGTAAGCCAATTTGACAATCAAAAACGATTATTAAAAACAGACCAGAAAGAGATTTATTTACACACACTTCAAAATTAATTTTAACCAGTGGAGGGTGAACTGACAAAAAATTCCAGTCATAAATATTTTCTATTACCTTCTTTGTTTTAGTTACTTTTAAGCATTTACACTAATTTTTGTGGGTTTATTTATGTATTTTTTCATAAATAATAAATACATATCAGCAAAGGCTATATTCATGGTGAAATAAAATTAATTAAAAGTAAAATTAATTAATAATAAAAAATAAATAAAACCACTTAATGTGAGAATGCCAAAAACCAGCAAGTTTATTTGCTCACCAAAGTCCCTTTTCATTTTCGTTTGGTGCTGACAGGGTGTTAATTTTGGACCTTGGATGCAAAGATTGAGGATGAGAGAGATTAATGGTTAAATATTTCATGACTCTGCAAGTGCAGTTGTCTTGAAGACTGATAGGAATGTACAGCGAGCTATGTGAAATGTGTGTGTAACCGAAGCTCTCTCACACACACACACATAATATACTTAATATATACACATACACACATACACACATACATGCATATACACACACACACACACACACACACACACACACACATACATATACACATATATACATATATACATACATATACATACACACACATTATATTTATATTTACAGTAATGACCATTTAAGAGGAAACTGTGGTTAATTTATGAGCAATAAATATTATTAAATTTAATAAATAATAGTTATGAATAAAATAATGTCTTAAGTAGCAGAAGTATATTTGTAGCAGAAGCCAAAAAACACTGCATGTGTTAAAATTATCTATTTTTCTTTTATTGCAAAAATCATTAGGATATTAAGTAAAGATCATGTTCTTATTTTGTAAATTCCCCACCGTAAATGTATCAAAACGTATTTTTTGATTAATAATATGCATTGCTAAGAACTTAATTTAGACAACTTTTAAGGCAATTTTCTCAATATTTAGATTTTTTTTTCTCAATTATTCTGACCATACTTAATGATAAAAACAAGTAATATGTAATAAATATATATATATATATATATATATATATATATATATATATATATATATATATATATATATATATATAGGGTGAAATATAATCTAGATGTTTCTTTGCGAGACTGATTCATAAAGAATTGTTAAATGTACAAGCAAAACGCTTTGAGGACATTTTAAAAGAGAACTTGTTTATTTATATTTTATCTCTTTATTTAAGCTGACTGAAATATCTTTCACATCTCATTAATCTACCCCTGACCAACAAGAACGCAGAAGAAATTCTTCTCACATTGGCATTAGCCAATCAGAATGTCTTGACACACTAAACACTGTCCATCTGCATGCTCTGCTTTCCTATTGGTCAGTCTCCCAGCCAATTAAGCAGCTTGTCCATAAGAGAGGGATTGTTCACAGCATACTTTCAGACAGCAATAAAAACACTGACATTATAGGCCCATCAGGAACGTTCATCCACTCTTCTGATAAAGCTTCAGAAGAACTGAGGTAGACTACAAAAACTAGTGAGCTCCCTACATAGACTGCACTTTAAGCCAACAACAGCACTGCACACATTCCGTATGCTGTTCTAAAAGAAAAGCGTTCCAAATCAGTTCTTCAGAGATTTCAGATGTTTCCTTAGAAGCTTACTAGGTTTTGAAATGGAGCTCCAGTGTGTTGCTCGGAGGAGACAGCAGGGAGGAAACCAGCGCTGTGCTGGTGTGGTCACTTCAACAATAGGGCAGCGGGGAGGCAGCATGGCAGAAAACAGGGAAAGTGTGTGAGTGCGTGTTAGGCTGACGGGTGTCAGTGTTCCCTGCCCTCTGCCACAGGCCCTGATCTTATCAGTCCCCCGCACCCGTACAGCACACCACGGAAAGGGGAAACCCAATTCAGGATCGACCCTTCCTACCATTTTCCCTTTCAGAAGCAGCTGTTATATGGCCACATTCGGCTACAATTTATACGCAAATCGCAAATGCAACATGCTGTATTTTTTTTAAAAACGTACTTCCTCTCGAGCAGACTGTACAATGAATGCAAGGAAATACTGCAATCATAAACCTGACAGGCCTATTTACCCAACCCATGTCAATGTGTCATATAAGTATGCAAGCAGATATTTTTTTCTTTTGGTTACCAACTGACAGCAAAAAGACCATGTTTAAACCAATTAATAACAGCATGAGTCGCAGACGGAGGCTGCATTTTACAGCTTAACCTGGTGTCAATGATCTAACATTTCTCTGAAGTAATATTTGCTACTAAGGATGCACCAAAGATAAAAAGAAAGTAGCAACAGATCTTTTCTCTGTATTTAGGGCCCTTGAACTTCCACAATGCAGAAAACGCGGATGGAATTGCGGAATCCAGTCATTAAAAAAAAAAATGGAATTTACTGTATAATGCGGAATGTCACTGAATAAATCATAGATACGTCAGGACACTTAAATCAAAACACGATATGGACTAGTGTCTGTGGATATTAAGCTGCAAAAATACTATTTAAATATGAATCCTGCATGTTCTGCGTGTCGCTGTGTGAATGAATGCCGCAGACACGTGGCTTTGTTTACTATACATACCGAAGCGCGCATGAGGCTTGCAGGGTTTTTGCCGCTGCTCTCCTCAATATGAACACAATCTCTAGAACTGCTCTAAGGAGCATTTTACGGTTCACTTTAGGAGCATTTTACGGTTTGTTTTGAGAAGAACTACCATCATATTAAATACAAACAGAAACTTAAAAAGTATTCACAGCAACCCGTCAAAATAAAAGTTTGGTTTAACTTGAAGAAACTGTGACAGAAATATTATAATTACTTAATGCAATGATAGTACTACTAATTCAATTATTATTAAAACATTTTTAAAGGAATGTACGTCATAGGGCCTTAAAAATTAATTTATATATATATATATATATATATACACACACACACACACACACACACATACATATGCATGGATAATAGGTGTGCAATAAAATCCATAAAATACATTTAAATACAATTACTGACTTAATTACAATAATTATTTTCATGTCATGCAATTATCATCAAGTTTTCACATAAATGTCTTGTGTCTTAAAATAGTGTTATTGTTCCTTTATAAATGAAAAAACACTAAAAACTACCTGAAAATTGTTGTAAATGTTACAACTGAATTTAGACATCACAACATTATAGGGACCTGTTTGTAAAAAAAGATATTAATTTTGAGATTGTTAAGGATTGCATTTAAGTGTTATTAAAATATTTTTCATTAAAGATTAACTTTGAGTGTTAGATGAAGGCAAGGGTAATATAAATTTAAATTAGGTAGAAATGAGCATCCACAATTAAACTCAACTGATATACACCCAATATTAGGCAATTATTAAAAAAACAAACAAACTGTAATCTCAGCAGTTTAGGAATATATGAAGGATCAATGGAAGCCTGTTTCCTTAGATATAAACTCGTACTTCTAAGAAATGAACTCAGAATTGTGTAATAGACACTTGCAATAGTGAGTTAAAAAGTAAATAGTCAAAATTGTGTGATTCTTTTTGACTGAAGAAAAGAATGTCTTCTTGGATGACATGAAATGGAAGTGAACTAATCCTTTAAGTTGCTCAGTTAAATGCAAAGTCAATTTTTGCTCAACATTCGATAACTACTTTATAATACAGTTTAAAAAAGGAAGAACTTTTTTTTGGACTGCATATCCAAATCTGTAGAGATTGCATAACACACAAGCCTCACCAACCATCTTTTAAGGGCCTTTTTTGTCTTTTCTGCAGCTTGACAGCTCCAGGTTACTATTATATGCTTTTGTTGTATAGGAAAGAAACAGCAAAGTAGTAATCAAAGGAATGTGATTTACCTTACCTTCAGATTCTGGGCGCTGTGGCCCTGGGCAATCCCTTCACCTATAAAGAGGCCTCTCTCTTTTACGCTCTCTCACCGCAGACCTGGACTCCTGAGAGAAAACAAAAGAGGAAATCTTAATTAAAGTCCATGAATCACATAGCCTTCTGTCTTTTAATGGAAGCATTCTGCAGCTCTTTCAAATGAGAGCATTTTCAAAGATTTACAGAGCCTTTATAAGCAGCTCACAGTGAGAGAAAACATTAAAATGACCAGCGGTTTAAGGTTTCCAAAACACTTTCTCAGATTTACACATCGGAACAAAGCCACCGAAGAAATGAAATAGAAAAGGGCTCTGTACATTAACAAAACAAACAGTGTCTGGCTGGTATACTGGGAACTCGAAAAATATAAATAAGACATAACATTGCCAACAGCGCAGCATAAAGCCCACAGGAAATTTATATCATGACTGCCTTATTCAAGACATCTGACTGTATCCATAGAAAGACTGAATAAAATAAAGGTCAGAGAGGTTCCCATGCCATCCTGTGCTATGGGGGTTGGAAACTTTTTAAAAAAAACCAAAGAAATTTTCTTTCTATTTTTAGTACAAATCGCTGTTGTGTAAAACATACCCTCAGGTGGTGTTTTTTATACAAAGTGATTTACAGTACACTTGTCAAACACACTTATTAATATAACTACACAATATGGATGCACAATAGAAGGTTTGCACTTACATCACAATTTGGTCAGTTGCACAGATGCGTGGCCAATAATTGACCATTTTCAGCAGCAATAATTAGCTAAAAATGCGAGTTTTGTTTGGTTCAGTGGCACTGTTTACATTCAGTGCCGCCAATATGGCAGCGTCGTGAAATGACTGTATTATGATATTATGTATAGTGATGTTATCTAGGGCCCTAAAGCCAAGTAGTGCTCACTGCAGAGCCAAATGGCCTCCAGCTCCCCCTCTCTGGAGGTCCAGCTCCACCTCTGTGTGAATTAATGGGTGGAGTTAGGGTTAGGATAGGGTAAGGGGTAGGGTTAGGGTGTGGTTAGGTGCCTATCTCCACACATTACCTCCAGCGAGGGGGAGCTGGAGCTCCAGCTCCTCCCATTTGGCTCTGCAGCGAGCACCCTCTCCCTAAAGCCGCCTTTCCACCATCTCCGACGAACGACAAGCGACAGACCGGAAGTCATTCATTTTCAATAGAGAGTAGTGCGGGAGCTGCGTGGAGTTCCGATCATATGCGTATGCGGAAATTTCGGATCCGATTTGAGCTGCGAGTGCATTATTTGAACTTCTGCGGCTAGACCGTATGCAACCACCCGACCGGATGTGATGTATTCTATTAAAAACTATGAACGTACGGTTAGAATTACCAATATTTGGATCACTTTAACACCATTCTTTAAACACTATTTCTGTAAAATGTTGCTTTAGGATAAGTATGGCAGAAATTATTATTCCAAATTATTAAATCATTATTTACCTTGATTAGCCCAATAACATCTACTATGGTTTTATTTAGGGGTCATTTGTTTTGTGACGAAACATTATTATATTCATTCAAATCATTAATTTTACCAAAGTGAATATGCCGAGGTAACGGTTGCTGCACGACCAGTTTGAAAGTTCTGTGCGACCGCCACTAGGGGGAGAAATGCGACAGTCGTGTCCGAATGTGGTGTGCAGTGGAAAGGCGGCTTAGGGGCCGTTCACATATGGCGTCTTTTGCGCGCTCAAGTTCGTTATTTCAAATGTAGACGCGCAGCAGCCGTGCTCATAACGGAAGCGACGCAGTCGCGACGCGATCGGTTTTTTCAGGCGCGCCCGTGCCGCATCGAGATGAAAACATCTCAACTTTTCAGAATGCCGCGAGCGCGCCGCGAGCGCACCGCGGGTCATGTGACAAGAACCAACCAATTAGCTTCCTCCTTTCCCATAACAACATTGAAAGCTCAGCCAAGATGGAGAAACAGCTGATCATAACTGTACAGGGATAGCCATTTTTAAATAAATTTAGTAGCAGAGCTACAGCAAGCGATTTTTAGAGCTGGAAATAGGCGCGATATGTGAACGGCCTCTTATGAGCGCGGCTGCCGCGCGTCTACATTTGAAATAACGAATTTGAGCGCGCAAAAGACGCAATATGTGAACGGCCCCTAAAATATCCGCGATGCGGAAAACACGGACGGATTAAAAACGGAATTTACTGAATAACGCGGAATGTCACGGAATTTGTCAAAGTTTGAATTAATTAATCAAAAAATCATTACACTTAAATCAAACAGCAATATGGACTAGTATCTGTAAATATTAGGCCGCAAAAATACAATTTAAATGTGAATCCTGCACGTTCTGCGTGTCTCCGTTTTAATGAATGGAGCAGACGAGTGGTTCTGTTTACTACACACTAAAGCGGGTTAACTTGACATTGTGCCAGATATATATTACTACTACTACTACTAAAATGAAACAAACATTATTTTTTAGGGTATAAACACACAACATTTCTCCACGTTTTAATTTTAATAGCAAATTCCCCTTTGTTTGACAAAAACAAGTTGCTTAATTTTCAATAATTAAAAAATAAATAAAATAAATGTTTTACGCCTTCATCTGATAACCAGAACATTTTACATACACACAACAGAATTTCTGAGGGTAAAAAAAAACTTTCATAAGGCTATTTTAAGAAGAAATTAAGTATGCATTTAAATAATTAGACATGCTAAAACACATAATTTGATAACAATAAAACATATGGTGAGAAAAAAATAAAACATTTCATACGGCTCTAAACATATCATTTTTGTTAAACCTTTATTAAATTGATGTGAAATTGTACGCGTTTCATGATTTTAATTAGTTAGACATGCTTTTTAATTAATAAAATTGAATTTACCATTAAAACGGTATCCAGAAAAATTAAAACGCAATTTGGAAAAAAATAAAACGGAATTTGGGAAGAAAATAAAACTGATTTCATAGAACCGCCAATAATGACTTAAAATGTAAACATCGGCATTGGCTTGATATGAAAGATTAGGACTGATCAGAATCAGAATTAGCTTTATTCGCCAAGTGTGCGCAAACACACAAGGAATTTGTTGTGTTTTTTTTAATGTGCTCCTGGTACATACATGCATACATACCTACATACATAACTGACATGAGAACAGAGAAAACATTTAAATAAAATAAAAACTTAAAATAAATAATAATGTGTATGAATCTGGAACAGAAGATTTATGTACAGATTTGTGCATATCTATGCCTTGTTGAAAAGATGAATAACTTGCGTTATGCTCAGGGTGTGCCAGTGATAAGATTCTGATTAAATAATGCAGTAATTGATGTCATAAAATCTCAAGTATGTTTTAATTTGAAGGTCAGAAGCTATAGCTTACATGGGAAAAAACAACACTTTTAAAACAAATCCTACAGCTTTATTTATTTATTACTGTGTAATATATATATTTTTCAAACAAATTTGAGAAAAAAATAAAACATTTCATAGGGCCCTACTATACTTTGCATCAAATAAATGCAGGCTTGGTGAGCAGAAAAAATCTTTAAAAAACATGAAAACTTTTGACATCATGCTTGTGGCAGGAAGCATAAAAAAAGTGTTACATGATAATAATGATCAAAGACATCTGTCTGAATGTTTAGCAGTAGTGCTTTTAAAGGGAAAAATAAAAACAAATTTGAACAAAATTCTAACTAGTAAAATAAATAAATCTAGACTGACATTTGTTCTGCTTCTTGGATATGCTAGTCATCCAACAAGAATTATTGGCACAAAATTCATTTATGACAAGCAACAAACATCAGTAGACCTAGCAATTAGTTCTGATATCGAGCTCATGCGGTCAGTGTGAAGTTGAATCGAGCCCACAACATAACAATCCAGCTCTTTTCTCTCCACACTCAAATTTCTTCTCAATAAAAGTGAAAAGGTTTAAAATCAATAAAAATGTATGAAAAGAATTAAAACAACAACAAAAGCATTTCATTCAGAATGCATTACATGCATTGCTTTCTCTGGCTGTCTGACATTCCACCGATTGATTTTTTTTTTTTTTTTAAGTTTTCTAAAAGCACAGAGTCAGTATTCTGCAGGTAGCTCTGTTTACATGCAGTTTCACAAGAACGCTCAGTGGGCCGTGCATCAAAACTAGCCGTTTCAGCACTCAGACGCGGTCGGTTCTGGCTTTCCAGAAGTGAAAACGCTCCCCACCCCGCTCCAAGACAACAGCTAACAATATGCAATGACCTACTGACGGCCCTCACGATAATTCATGGAAGCCTTCAGAGGAAAAAGCATTCATTTGCAGACACGTTTTGGTTTTAATGCGCTTGCTTCATTCTTTCTCAATCACAGGCTGTTTTGTTTCCCGCTGAATCGGGTCACCATCGCTTTGACCTGAACTCTACTCCTCTTTTTGGACAGCGTGACTCCAGTATCACTGCATTCAAAAGTTTTTTGGAAAAATGCTTGAAGAATGACGGAAAAGTCTCATGGCATATTCGCAGATAACCTGAAAGATAGATGGTTAGGGTTTAATTATTACATGGCCTGAACAATGGAGTTAACCGCTGGGTTAATGTGTCACAATAAAGGTGTGTTTAGTTGAATGATATAGTCTGAAATCATAAAGATTAAAACTGAGCGGGAAAAAGGAGATAATGGTGAGAAAAAAAAATAAAAAGACACAAGAAAACAACATAAGTTTCCAGACAAACGCAATACATCTAGATAAGACTTAAATAGGTTGTTGATTTGATCTACAAAGACACTTATACAAAGATAAATGCCTAAACAAATGTGTTAGCAATAATTCAACACAAAGTTCAACAAAACGCACACACTAAATGAAATAAAACAAACCCCCCTTTTTTGTAAACAAAAAGAAAATAATATAGCTGCAAGGAGCGATTACCCAGGTTCAAGTGCTTTAAAGGAGAAGTCCACTTCCAGAACAACAATTTACAAATGATTTACTCACCCCCTTGTCATCCAAGATGTTCATGTCTTTCTTTCTTCAGTCGTAAAGAAATTGTTTTTTTGTGGAAAACATTTTAGCGTTTTTCTTCATATAATGGACTACTATGGTGCCCCAATTTTGAACTTCCAAAATGCAGTTTAAATGCGGCTTCAAACGATCCCAAATGAGGTTGTAAACGATCCCAGCTGAGAAAGAAGGGTCTTATCTAGCATAACGATCGGTTATTTTAATAAAAATAGTACAATTTCTGTACTTTTTAATGCCAAATGTCGAAAAACTCCCATCTCATGTTCTCCCTCAACTTCCTATATCACCGTTTTACCTTTTTTTGTTAAGGGTGTTTGATCTTCTTCGCATGTTCACCTTGCAAAGACTGTGTCGGTACTTCTGCAGCGATGTAGGATGATTTTGAAATGATTTTTTAAGTTGAGGGAGAAAATACGATTGGAGTTTTTCGACATACCCTAACTGTCTTGAGTCAGAATACACAGAGTTCAACGAGAGCAAGGCAAGACGAGCATTTGAGAATAAAAAGTATTTAAATTGTATTTTTTTTTTTTTATGAAAATAACCAATCGTTTCGCTAGATAAGACTCTTCTTTCTCGGCTGGGATCATTTACAACTGCATTTGGGATTGTTTGAAGCTGCATTTAAACTGCATTTTGGAAGATCAAAATTGGGGCACCATATCAGTCCATTATATGAAGAAAAATCCAAAAATGTTTTCCTCAAAAAACAATTTCTTTACAACTGAAGAAAGAAAGACATGAACATCTTCGATGACAAGGGGGTGAGTAAATAATATGTGAATCTTTGTTTTGGAAGTGACTTCTCCTTTAAGGCATGTAATCAAATATGGAAAAAGACAGTTTAGCAAGCCTGTAACCACCTAAATCAATGACTGAAATCTTGATCTTTGGCAAATACAGGTAATTTGCCATAGAAATATGATGTCTTTTTTAACATTTATGTCTGTTATAGTGCCAGCTGTGGTCTGATCTCCTTAAAACTTTGCATGCTTGTTTAGAATCACCTGTCGCATGTGCTCAGCTTTTGTGAAGTTTTGAGTTTTCCTTTAGGTTTTATAGGATTTTGGGTAAATTTGGACAGGCCCCTTTTCTAAACGATCCTGTTATAGCTTGTTTTTTGATAGTTATTGACGTAGAGTCTCCAGAGAGTTGTACTACAGTGTTTTTTTTCCCCAGAATCCAGGACTAATTTGCAAAAAGTAGGTTTTGACATGTTCTCAATCATTTAACAAGCGATTTGATTGACAGAGGTCGTTCTAGAGGTTCTATCGTATGATACGAATATCGCGCATATTTGTGAAAAATGGTGTGATATACAATCGTTTACAGCCTTAAAAATACGATCTTTGTCCCCAGTGGCTGATTTCTTTCAAATTTCTCTCAGACCTTTGGGGCTGTGAGATGAACAGGCCCACCAAGTTTCATTACAATCAGCCTTCGTTAACCTTGTCTAACAGGCTCAAATTTCGTCGCCCAATGACGGTTGTTTTTTGAGATACGCAAATGTCCTTATAGACACTTGTGGCACTTTGGACCAATTTTCATGTAGAAAGGACAAATGGTTGCACAGTTATAGCCATTTCTATGTTTTTTTACCCTTCGTACAGTGCCACCAAGTGGCCAAGCTCCGCGAGTTTTTCCTGTGACTTCAAATTGAGCTCTTACATAAGTTTTCTGAGTTTAGCGGAGATATCTCATTCTATTCAGGAGTTATAGGCATTTTAGTAAAAGCAGCCCTGCCCCTTTCGAACATTTTGATGCCCCTTTACAACAGTGAGTCGAAAGTTCAACTTTTTTTTGATAATTATTGATATTCACTCTCCAGAGAATCTTTCTGCAATGGTTTGGTTCTGAGCGGGCGAAAAACCTAGGATTAGTTAGCAAAAGTAGGTTTTTCGAAAAAATGCCAAATAACTGAATTTCACCAGGTTCAAGATCGAATCTGAGGTGTGCGTTTTTTTCTGGTGTGAGCTAAGGGTTCCAATAACAAAACACTTGAGCTTGCGACTGGTGGTTTAGTTAGTACTTTTGTTCACTGTAGCTCCCCGGTCAGGCCGATTGGGGTGCGAGTACTACCATCACTCCAAGTTTCAAGTTTCTACGACTTACGGTTTGGTCTGCATGATCAGTTTTACAATAGGGTTTCAGCGCTACATGCTTTCTCATTAGTTTATCTTCAACATCATACATAAATCATTTTATAATGAGATCACTGACATTGCTTTGTGGACGACATGTCAATTTTGGACATTGAACCAAAACAACCTATAAAACCCTTAAAATGCAATAAAACCTCATAAACATTGTGGCAGTACCATAGTACAGTGATGACACCAAATACATACCACAGTACTGAATGATTACCACAATATTAATATAAAAATGTCATGATGTACTTCAAAGAATATTAATTTTACCAAGGCCTTAAGAACCAGTAAAAAAAAAAATATCTTGGTAGAAACTATGGTATTTTTAAAGGAAATACTAAAAGAATATCCAGTTTTACTATGATACTGGAATAGGTGCATCTGGTTTTCACTGAAGAGTTTCTGAAATGTTACTTTCAGGTCCGCAATCATGCATTTAATGCTAGCTTTAATATTCAAAATAATTAATAGGAAATGTGCTTCAAAGTCCTCTAATACGCTTACTGAAAAGCTCGGCTAACTCTAAAAGCATTTGAAAAAATACTGAATCTCAAACACCAACGGGGCAAAGCAGCTTGACTCTCAGCTGGACGAGCGGTTCACTAATTCATGGGCACATTTTTGCTGTCATTCGGGATCCAGAGAACAACAAATGTGTGCTTTTCTCATGCATTTTTGAAGTGATTCTTCTGTAGTCAAGGGCGGCACAGAAAAAAATAAATCCTCTAATCCGATCGCAGTCAATAACTTGGGTAAAAAAAGCATGATCAAAGTAGTGAAAGAAAGAAAGAAGGACAACCTCTTTACACTTCAAAGCTCTTGACCATGAGACATTCTCACAGCATGTTATACAACTGTGACGGTCAGATGTTTAACAAATCTAGTTGATTTTCACACTCTGAATTCAGGTTTAGCATCTACAAGTGTTTAATTAAAAATGAATTCATTCACATTATAATATTTAAAGCCGCTGCAAGATAAATAAAAACAAGCGTACCTGGAAATTTGTCTTGTCTTCTAGGAATTATCCAGTTAAGTGCCTAATTGATAAGTCCAAAACTGAAATTTCAAACGCATCCCATGACTCTTTCATGCAAGATATCAGGCTTTTATCGTACTATGGTTGACTTTATAGCTGAGAATGATGGCATTGGTCCATTTAGTAAGAGTGAAGTAGGGGTAAAAAAAAGAGAGAGATTCCCATTGAGAAAGAGGTGTTCTTAAGTGGAGGTGGGTAGAAATAAAAACAAAAAGATCAAACGGAAAAAGGGAGCAGAGCTTGGCCACATGGTGTTGGATTAGCAACTCCCACTGTCAATGGCGGTTTGAGGAAAAAGAAAAAAAAAAAAACTATGGACCTTTAACAGATTATGATTTTATAGTTAAGTACTGCAGCCTGGAGTAAATTACCCTTCATAAAAGTTTGTGATTTTAGGTGGGGTAAACAACCTTTATCAATCCGGAAAAATAATAAAAGTTAAACAAGGACACAAATGAAGTGTTAGTACACTAACAAGAAAGAGAATTCAGATAAATAAAAACACAATCTTTCAAACTCTCTTACATGTGGCATACTTACTGAAATAAAATAAATTAAAAAAATAAATGAAGTTAAATTAAATTAAATAATTACAGTCAGATTCAGTTATGCGTTCTGACTGAAATAAAATAAAAATATTTAGCTGTCAGACCATCTTACCTCAGGCATTCTGATTAAAATATGATATACAATAAATGATATAAAATAAATTAAAATCATGCCTGATGCATACTTATTAAAATAAAATGTTAAAAAGTTAAATTGAATACTTACAATCAGATTCCGTTACGCATTCTGATTAAAAATGAAATAAAATTACAATTTCTAGCTGTCAGACTGTCTTACCTTAGGCATTCTGACTAAAATATAACATAAAATATATAAAAATAAAATTAAAATCATGCCTGATGCTTATTAAAACAAAAAAAATAATTATGTAAATAAATAAATGATTGTAATTAAATAATTACAATCAGACTAACTGCATGCATTCTAATTAAAAATAAATAAATTCATCAAATTTAATAAAATCTATGCTGCCAGACTCTCTTATACGAGGCATTCTGATTGAAACATAATAATATAAAATAAATAAATAAAATTACAATTGTGTCTAAGGCATACTTATTGAAATAAAACGTTAAAAATTAAGTTAAATTAAATTAAATCAAATAATTACAATTAGACTCCGCTATGCATCCTGATTAAAAGAAAAAAATAAAAATAATAAATTAAAATAAACTAAAATTAAAGCTTTCAGGCTCTCTACTAATTGAAAAACTAAACTAAACTAAACTAAAATAAAATAAAAATCAGATTCTGTAATGCATTCTGACTAAAATAAAAAAAATAAAAAATAAAATAAAATAAAATAATAAAAACAAAATAAAAATCTAGCTCTTATACTCTTTTACTTTAGAAATAAAATAACAAAATTGATTTAAATTAAATAAAAATCTAGCTTTCAGGCTCTTTTGCCTGAAACTTACTACTTCTTGAAATAAAATTAAAAAGTCAAATTAAATTAAATAATTACAAGTTGTTATGTGTTATGTTGTGTTATCCATTCTGATTAAAATAAAATAATAAAAAAAAAAAAAAATCTAGATTTCAGGCTGGCCTGCCTGAAGCATACATTAAATTTAAGTAAAATTAATAAATTAAGTTAAATTAAATTAAACAATTACAAACAGACACAGTTATGCATTCTGAATAAAATAAAAAAATAAAATAAAATAAAATAATATAAAAATCTATCTGTCAGACTCTTACTCTGATTTAAAAATAAAAAATAAATAAAAATTAAATTAAAATCAAACTTTCAGGCTCTCTTGTCTGAGGCTTATTGAAATAAAAAATAACTTACGTTAAAATAAATTAAATAATGACAATCATACTCTTATGCACTTTGATTATAAAAAAAAAAAAATAAAATAAAATACAAATAAAATATCTAGCTGTCAGACTATCTTACTTTAGGCATTCAGACAAGTCTTGTTTCTCATCTCTTTTGACTGCAATCTGTAGTTTTGGTTCACACTTTGGTCTTAAATTCAACATTAGTTACTATTTTAATCCAGTGTCTTTTATCGCACCTCCCATGAACAGTCGGTTTTTCGTGGGACTTGTTTTAGGTAAACCGCACACGGACAGCTAGAACGATCTTGTCCATTCCACTGCCGTCGAGGATTTTGAGAGCAAACACTCAGAAAGCTGCACAAGGGACTTGCACCATGTTACGATATGTCACACGCCGGCTCTGATTCAACACTGGCAGACTTTCTGTCATACGCTGTTGTCTTAGAGCGCGTTTGCTAAAAGTATTCTGTGAGTAATCTCGGCATCACCTCAAAGCTCTTCGGGACATGACAGCAAAACCGCACAGACAAACTTCTGAATGCCAGTTTGTCCATGTCACTGTCAGTCACTTTGTTCGTGGTGATCCCCTTTTAGCTCTACGCCGATCGTATCTCTTTGCTAAAGATTCACCAACATTTAATGCTTTGAACCATGCAAATCATAATATTTACACTCCACAAAAGTGTTGCAATATTTGAAAGCTGTTGTGAACCCTCCTGCCCCTTATAAACCACATCTTAACAACATACATCAATGTCTGACTAGTTGCGGCCTACACTTGACCTCTGCAGTCAGATAAAAAAAAAACAAACAAACAAAAAAAAAAACACTTTTTTTTATCCTAAATTATGATTTTTTTAAAGAATGCTCACCAAAGCTACATTTGTTAATCAAAAAATACAGTAATAATTGGTGTAATATTAGCACATTTTAAAATAACAGTTTTCTGTTTTAATATATTTTAAAATATAATTTATTCCTGTGATGCAAAGCTGAATTTTCAGCATCATTACTGCAGTCTTTAGTGTCATGTGATCTTTCAGGAAACTTGATTAGCCCCTCAAGAAACATTTAATTTATTTACATTACTCTTATCAATGTTGAAAACAGCTGTGCTGCTTAATATTTTGTGGAAACAACAATTGAACATTGAACTTTAAACATTCTTTGATGATGTTCCAAAGAACAGCAATTGTTTAAAATAGAATGTTTTGTAACATTTTAAATGTCTTTACTATCTTTTGCTCACTTTAATGCATCCTAGATGAAGAAAACAAAAAAACCTGACACCAAACTTTTAAACATCAATGTACTTCAGACTTATTCTGTACTTAAACTGATACCTTCAACCCTCTAGACTAAGCAGATGATGTGTAAACGTCCACGTTTTGTGCTTAAACAGGTTTTAAACTGCGATCATATAAATGTAGAAAAGTCCATGCATGAACAAGACTTCACACAACAACTTCAGTCTGAGATCAACATGCAGAGACAGATTATTTGAAGCAAATCCAAAGTTCGACTATTGCAGCTCCTCAACAACTTATAATTTTGCGTGAAACATGTTTGTGCTTAGAATCGACATGTATCGAATGACTGACATAGTGAGGCGCATTGAGATGCATGCATTTAACAGTGACGTGCATCACTTGAGAAATATCTTAAAGCTAGAAGACATAAAGAGGGCCAAAACAAATCACTACTAAAGTTAGCCAATCATTAAAAAAAAACACATCCTAAGAAGCTTATGGAAAATCATGTACTGACTGTACTTGGAGTCAAAACTTAGTACAAAAGTACAAAGTAAAAAAGTAAAAGTACAAAAACTTAAAATGATTAAAAAGCAGCTGCAAAACATCAACTAGTCAGAAACAGTATGGCTTAAGAATGTAAAACATGGAGCTGAACATCAAGTTTTAAGGTAAATTATATAAACACACCCTACTGTTAAAAAGTTAAGGATAATTAAATTGTTAAATATTTTAGGCTGCATAAATAATAAAAAAATAAATTAAAAACAGTAATTGCCATTTAAAATCTTCTATTTTAACATTTTAAAACTACCAGTCAAATGTTTTTGAACAGTAAGATTTTAAATGTTTTTTAAAAGTCTCTTCTGCTCACCAAGCCTGCATTAATTTGATTCAAAGTACACTAAAACTGTAAAATTTTGAAATATTTTAACTATTTAAAATAACTGTTTTCACTTCGAATATATTTTAAAATGTAATTTACTGCTGTGATTTCAAAGCTGAATTTTTAGCATTATTACTCCAGTCACATGATCCTTCAGAAATCATTCTAATATTCCGATTAGAATATTTATCTGATTAGAATATATATTTAGAATATTTATTTTCCTGATATTTAATATAATTATTATGTTAAAAACAGCATTTTTTTTTCAGGTTTCTTTGATTAATAGAAAGTTCAGAAGAACAACATTTATCTGAAATTAAAATCTTTATAACATTATAAATGTCTATCACCACATTTGATCGATTTAGCATCCTTGCTAAATAAAAGTATTAATTTCTTTCTCCAAAAAACAAAAACAAAACATACTGACTCCAAGCTTTTAAATAGTTTAGTGTATAATGTTACAAAAGCTTTTTATTTCAGATAAATCCTGATCCTTGGATCTTTGTATTCATCAAAGAAACCTGTGAAAAAAAATAATGTACTCAACTGTTTTAAATATTGATGATAAAAAAATTTTTTTTGAATAGCAAATCGGCATATCAGAATAATTTCTGAAGGATCATGTGACACTGAAGACTGGAGTAATGATGTAAATGTAGCTTTGATCACAGGAATAAATTACATTTTAAAATATATTCAAATAGAAAGCAGTTATTTTAAATAGCAAAAAACAATCACGATATTACTGTTTTTCCTGTATTTTGGAACAAATAAATACAGGCTTGGTGAGCAAAAGAGACTTCTAAAAATCATACTGTTCAAAAACTTTTGACTGGTAGTATAAAAGATCTCTGAAAGAATTCAAATTAACAGTTTCAGTATTTTAAAATTTAATATCTCCTGCCACATCTTAACACGCCAGCTATCCCACCAGACATTAATGTCGGGTTTAAGACAATAATTAATTAAACATTTAATTAAAAGTTCTGTCAGCAAAGTGTTAGTCTGGGGTAAATAAACAAACAAAACACAGGTTCAAGAAACTGATTTCACCCCAAAATAACATAAAACATCAGCATAGCTCATAAGAGCATAACAAATCAACCAATATGGCTTCAACAGATTTTTTGCCATTTTAAGAAGCTAAAATTCTACATTTAAATTCACTACAAATTAATGTGAAATGAAAGTTAAAATATACACTAAAATTGTTTCATTTGTATGACTATTTTGTGGAACACAAAAGGCGATGCCAGAAGGACCATTCCAGTCCCCTATCACTTTCACTGTATGACAAAACGATGCAATTCAAGTTAATGGTGACTGATGCTGTCAGTCCCTCACATTCTGAATAACATCTCCGTTTGGGTTAATTTGAAGAAACAATGTCATACAGGTTTAGAAGGACATGAGGCTGAATAAATAATGACAGAAAAGGTATTTTGGGTAAACTACCTCTTTAAACCACGCCGCTTGATGAAAAGCATAAAATGAAGTAATATTCAAAGTACACACAGGCTACTTCACTACAGATCACAACAGCAATACCGACTAAACAGACCCATATAAATCAATATATCAATCACTACAGCGTTATAAAACACTATCTAGTTAATTTCAGTCATGTCGTGATAAAACAAAACCCATAAACTGACCGAGGACACACGAGGAAGAAATACAGGCAGCCATGACTTCATACTGACACATCAATGAAGAGAAACGCGCGTGTGTTTGTGTGCGCGTGTGAGCGAGCGAGCGCGCGGTCGTGTGTATATCTGTGTGTTTTAAAATCGCACTCACCCAGAACCACCGGGAACGAGGATCACCTCTGGGTCATGATGAGAGCGCTAGGATCGCGGACAAAGAGACGCGGGCTGAGCTCGTGTGTACTGCTGACAGCAGATGAGTGTGTAAATCTACCAGACTGCCTAGTTCTGCCTCAGCATGTACAGGAAGTGATGCAGAGGATATGAGGTCACCGTGGAACTGCGTCAGGTACGTGTGAGCGCGCGCTACAGGGCCATCTGGCTCTGAACCAGACCGTTTTGCTTTTAACAAAAACGGCAAAAGGCTATTAGAGCATTAAATGTACATGATTAAATCGTTTGTAATTACCACTTTTTTATAAGTGGCATCCTTCTTCTTAAATGTTTTTTAACATTTAACAGCTGCTCATCAAGCCTGCATTTATTTGATTCACAATACAGCAAAGCAGTACAATTTTGAAATCTTTTGAAATATTCTTACTATTTTAAACAACTGTTTATTTGAATATATTTTAAAATGTAGTTTATTCCTGATTTTAAAGCTGTTTTTTTTTTTTTGCATTATTACTCCAGTCACATGATCCTTCAGAAATCATTCAAATATTGCTGATTTGCATTTTTTTATTATTATTACATTGAAAACAGCCTAGTAGAATTTTTTCAGGGTTCTTTTATGAATACAAAAGTTCAGAAGAACGGCATTTATCTAAAATAGAAATCTTTTGTAACATTATAAATGTCTTTATCATCACTTTTGATCAATTTAAAGCACCTTTGCTAAATAAAAGTATTGATTTCTATCATTTTAATCACAGGAATAAATTAAATTTTAAAATATATTCAAATACAAAGCAGTTATTTTGAATAGTAGAAGCATTTCACAATATTACTGCTTTTTTGGATCAAATAAATGCAGGCTTGGTGAGCAGAAGAGAATTATTAAAAAAACATTAAAAATCATATGTGACCCTGGACCACAAAACCAGTCTTAAGTCGCTGGGGTATATTTGTAGCAATAGCCAAAAATACATTGTATGGGTCAAAATTATATTATATTATATTATAGATTTTTCTTTTATGCCAAAAATCATTAAGAAATTAAGTAAAGATCATGTTCCATGAAGATATTTTATAAATTTCCTACTGTAAATATATCAAAACTTAATTTTTGATTAGTAATATGCTTTGCAAAGAACTTAATTTGGAAAACTTTAAAGGCGATTTTCTCAATATTTTGATTTTTTTGCACCCTCAGATTCCACATACTGAAATAACTGCATCTCGGCCAAATATTGTTGTATCCTAACAAAACATACATCGATGGAAAGCTTATTTATTCAGCTTTTAGATGATGTATAAAACTCAATTTTGAAAAATTGACAGTTATGACTGGTTTTGTGGTCAAGGGTCACATATATATGTATGTATGTATGTATTGGAGTAAAACATGTGACAACTTGCCCCAGGTCTCCTCTGTTACATTCTGATTCTGATGTGAGAAGGACATGTATTTTCAATATTTTTATATCTCATATCTGTCGATCTGTTCAATTGAGGGTTAATTTCAAAGCATAATTTTCAAACTCCTCCTGTGGAATGTTGCAAGAATTCTTTTGCGGGTTCTTCTGTGTGACATTCAGGATATGACGTCACCACAGAGTCATGTGACCGCCTTGAGCTAATCCTTATTGACACTGAGAGAGAGTGACCCTAAGAAATATCTAATCATACATGCTAAACTGCATTAACATGCCATACATACTCATAAACAGTGATAGGGCTTTATTATATTCAGATAACAACATACAAACCCTCCTCTTTTTCTGTATGTGCTCGTCTCTACTCCCAAGATTAGTTTACTGTCTTTACGCCTTATTTTAGAGTCACAGCAATGCACTAACTGCTCTAAAATCAATATGATGTGCAATATGTGATAAGTCAAAGTGGTGAGTAAGGAAAAGTGAAATCATGTAATGATATAAGACGCTGTATTGTTTTACAGAGGGGTTGTGTTACATAAGAAAGAGTTGTCTAGCTGTCTATTTGTCTGTTCAAAGGTCAGTCTAACCTGTCAGACCTGCCATTTTGAAAGTTAAAATGAGATCTAAATAGTAGCTGCTCTTGTATAATTTATATTGAGGATGTGATGAGACTGATAATGTGACATGATGTTGGAGATCTTGTGTTTGTAGGATGTGATAAAACCACAACCTTTGAAACAGAAACAATCCCTTCAAAACCACACAGGAAACGGTTGAATGTGTAGAATTGTGACGTTCTGATTGTCTTTTTTTTTCTCAGAGTAAGAAATCAGACAAGGCCTGAGTTTAAATTTGAACTTACACCACCTCATTCTGCCCCCTCGTAGCGAGTTCAAGATGACGTACGTGCCAATCCAAAAGAAGAACAAGAGTCCTTGCACATAACCGCAGATTCAGATGTTCTAATCCGTGCTTGGAGTCTGATGTGCAAACAGAATTCCACCTATTTAAACAAAGTGGACAGTTTGCTTTCATTTCTCCAAGTTCAAGGGGGTGGGAAGGATTAACTAGAAACTCAGGCCCCGTACAGGCAGGCCGCTCGCTGACGCCCAGGCCGAGTTCAGTGACATCAGACAGGAGCACTATCCACGGCCTGTTACGTCAGAGGGTCTGTGAAATGATGGATCAGCAGTCTGAGTGCACATCTGTGTCAAAGAGCAAATAGAAACTGCTATGAGGGTTTTGTCATGCACAGAACCCACCGAGGAAATAAGATTAAAACAAAGATTGGGAGAACAAATGAAGCTTTAGATTTTAAAAAATGGATTAAGTCTAGAAGATGAAGAAAATATAAATAAAAATGTTACTGAAAGTTATGTTTACCATAAAAGAAATAGTTCACCTAGAAATCTTCACCTTAATGTCATTCCAAACAGCTTTTAGCATTAAAGGAACACTCCACTTTTTTTGAAAATAGGCTCAAAAATGACCAAGGAGTTTCAATATTTTTCCTATTTAAAACTTGACTCTTCTGTAGTTACATCGTGTACAAAGACTGACGGAAAATGAAAAGTTGCGATTTTCTAGGCTGATATGGCTAGGAACTATACTCTCATTCCGGCGTAATAATCAAGGAATTTTGCTGCCGTACCGTGGCTGCAGCAGGCGCAATGATATTACGCAACTTCGCATCTACACAAACTAAGTGCCGGTCACTTTCAAGCGCTGCGTAATATTATTGAAATATTATTTGTAATGTCATTATTGAATACTGAATATTATTGCGTAATATTATTAAAATGTTATTTGAAATCACAAAATAAATTACATTTTAAAATATATTCAAATAGAGAAGAGTTATTTAAAATAGTAAAAACTGCTTTTGCTGCAAATGCAAGCTTGGTGAGCAAAAGAGACTTTAAACATTAAAAATCTTACCGTTCAAAAACTTGACTGGTAGTGTATGTCCCAGTCACATTTTCCTGGTTAAATAAACATTACCTACACTACC
The DNA here is from genome assembly GCA_012976165.1 of Labeo catla. Taxonomy (NCBI): domain Eukaryota; kingdom Metazoa; phylum Chordata; class Actinopteri; order Cypriniformes; family Cyprinidae; genus Labeo; species Labeo catla. The sequence continues at coordinate 5,025,273 of VONZ01000001.1, forward strand.
AGAATAAAAATATATTTTGTATTTTTACATTAACAATGTAATTACTAGGCTAGTTTAGTGTTTTAGGCATTTTACATTTATTCCAAAATAATAACTGAAAGCAATAACAATTTAAACCATATTTTATTTATAATGTTCTGTTCTTTTTCATAATAAGCTTATTCTCGGATCATCAGTCATGAGAGCTCGGTAAACAATGGCCACAGACAGATGTCCTACCTTTAATTTTAACAAGCTGATTGCTCACTAAATATACCCAACATATCATGTTTTCAAGCTATTTTAAGTTTAATTTTGACTTGGTTAGTTTTCCGCAAATAAACTGTTAACCGTTAACGCGGAACGCGCACGAACACAGGAGGCGGGATTTATCCCATGAACCAATCACAGCCGAGCATAACCACTCATATCCAATCATATCGCAATGACTCTCACCTGACTTTCCCACATTCGTTCTAAAACTCTCGGAGCTCAGGGGAGACGAGAGACGCGGACTCCCGGTGTAACGTTGCCTGTTGGTGTCGCTGTTGGACAGTTTTACTTTAAAAAAATCGAGGGATTAATACACTTTTTGTCATATTTTGTAATATTTGTGTTGTTTTATTTTTGTACTATGAATTTTTTCCTCTCATCCAATTTTTTGGGGAGACACTGCCTTCCTTGCCTCCACAGAGGTAACACCCTCGATATATAATACAAACACACACACAAATTTAGCAAGTCTGGAGAGATAAAAAGATAAAGTACGAACAATAACAGTAAGGATAACACTAATTCTAATAAAATCTGCCAGAAATTTGTGAATAACAGATGAAATGGCAGATTCTGTGTAGGTCTTACTCATCATTCACATCCCTGACGCAAAGCCACCAAGACAAGAAATGTCTGTCAACAACTAATGTTCTCAACATACTCTAATCAACACATTGTCTTGCTATCGTGCTTTGAGGAAGTCTAAAATCCATCTGTTAAACCCGAATGACTGTGATACAAAGAGCATGGGAGGCAAAGTCACAAGCCAAGTCTGGATACCAGCGAAGATGCTGAAAACACTTATAGTCTCTTCTACGCCTTATCTCGGGCTGCTGGGCCGTGTCCAGTCCAGCTCAAATAAACCGGCAGAAACTATCAAAATAAAGGAAGTGACCTCCCGACCTGGCGAGCCTGCAAAAGGGTGATATTGTTTTTATTAGGGCAGTCAATGTGACACCTCCCTTCATTTGTCAGTGTTCTGTATCGTCTATGAAAACGACAGGACCGATAAGGCTTTAAGAACCATCCCATTAATCAACAGCATGGCTCTGGAGAGGAAAGGGGACGACAATGGAAAAAGTCGTCAGCGTGAATGACAGGGAAGTGCCGGGAGCCTTAGTCGCCGTGAGGGAAGGACACAAGCGATCGGCCTTCTAAAGCTGGTAACAATAGGTTCTGAGGTACAGTATGAAAATAAACTGTCACATTAACTGTAATGTGATGTCAGTGATGACAAAAATAGCTATACACTCAGTATATGAACATGACATTCAGTTTTACACTGCTTTATTAAACTTCAGATAGACTCAAATCAACATAATGCAAGGTAATGCAATCATTCAGCCAAGGTTTACTTGTCTGATTGTGTGGATGGTAACTTTTCCGCTAGCTGTGCGCGGTTGCAGAGGCAGACGTGAGAACCGGGTCTGCCGGTTGACTTTGAAATCGAACCTGCTGGCCACTCTTGGAGAGGGAACGCCTCTGCTTTCTGCAGACTTTCAGGAGCTTCCTCTACTGGGATCCACGGCGGTTTTGTTTCTTCAAAATCCCACTTGATAAATCACAGAAAAAATGAATTAGAATATGAACAGGAATAACATTACACTTTATTAACAATGATGCAAACTTTCAAGCAAACAAACAAAAAAGGACCCACCAAAAAATGTATTTAAAAATAATAATAAAATTAAATAAAGTAATAATCCGCATATAATGTAACTTATTTAATAAATAAAACAAATTTCATAAATAATACATATAATTAAATACATTCATTTCATTTAAGTAATTGAATAAAGACAAATAAATACAATTAATGTATAATTTATATAATAAAAAATGCATTTAATGAATACATTTAATGATTAAATAATTTAATAAAATGCATTTAATCAATATATTAATCATTTATAAATAAAATTCCTTTAAGTAATTTAATAAATACAAATAAAAACATATATAATAATGTAATAAATGTACAAATCATTTAATACAACTCATTTAAGTCATTTAATAAATACAAATACATACATATAATGAATAATTTAATAAAAAATATAAATAAAATGCATTTAATGAATACATTTAATGATTAAATAATTTAATTAATAAAATGCATTTCATAAATATTTTAACAAAAATATAAATCACTTAATAAAAGTCCTTTAAGTAATTTATTAAATACAACTAAATACATTTAATGAATACTTTATTTAATAAACAAATAAATTAAATCAAATGCATTTATAAATAAAGACATTTAATCATAAATAAAATTAATTGAATAAATAAAATGCATTTCATAAATAATTTGATATATATATATATATATATATAAAATTTAATAAAATTCATTTAATTTAATAAATAAAATGCATTTTTACGAATGAATTAATACATGAATCATTTAATAAATAAAATTGCTTTAAGTAATTTAATAAATAAATACATTTAATGAATAATTAATCTAATAAACAAAATAAAATGTTTTAATAAATACATTTAATAAATAATTATTTAATAAATAAAATGCATTTCATAAATAAGTAATAATAGAATAAATTTAATAAATACATTTAATGAATTATTTAATAAAAATTAAATAAAGTGCATTTAATAAATGATTTAATAACCATTTAATCATGTAATTAATATATTTAATGAATAATTTGTTTAATAAGTACAATTCTTTTAATAAGTAATTTAACAAATAATTGTTAAGTAATAATAATGAACAATAATAAGTACTAAATCATACTGAAAGAACAAATTTTAGAAATAAAAAAATAAATTCTATTCATGTGTTACACCCAGAACAAAGAAACTCATATGGGTTTGAAACGAGATGAGGTTGTGAGCATGATAATTTGGGGTGAGTAAATTTTTACTTTTGGGCTAAACTACTACTTTACGTCTCAAACATCTGCACAGGAATGTTTAGTTACTCATAGGCACGGACACAAACAACCCCTCCTCGAAGACCAAGGTTAAGAAAACCCTTCGGCCCGTCCACTGTTCTCCACACATCGGGCGGCGCGACAGACCCGCTCTTAAAATAGCAGAGCAGAGGGCCAATTCTCCTGTAGACTGAACAAGCATTTTGTACCACTTCCGATGCAGAAAAGGTCCTGCCCTGTTCCTTTATTATAGATCTTTAACAGCAGAACAATCAAACAACAACAAGAAATTCTGGAACACCAAGCCCAGCTTTCTCCTTCACAACTGCTTACAGTAAATGACACAATCAAATGGAATGGCAAGAATCTCCCATTTCGATTTGTCATAGTGCTGCTGAAAAATGCTCAGAAGCCATTTTTATCTCACGATGATACTGATGTTTCATGTTGATGTTTTGTTCAACTCTCACAGCTAGTTATGAATTTTTATATAACAAATATTACTTATCTTACAATTCCAGCTGGAGACTAATACTAGTGGTTTAAAAATTAAACAGTTTACCTACAATAATAGAAATCATACACATTCATCACTGCTCTTGACATGAAGAAAGATGTCATGTTCTGAACTCTGAGCTGTCCTTTATCACACACAGTGTCTGAGGAGGTTCACATGCTTAGCTTTTTCCTGTTTAGTGAATAAAACAAAGTTCAATTGTTTTCGCCCAGGGCGATTTGCCTTTGTTTTAGATTAAATGACATCCTCAATCACTTGGCATTCTCAAAAGCCACTTAGAGAGCCAAGAAAGGACTAGACGGCAACACACCAACATTTTCGGCAGTACTGTAACATACAATTTATATTGAGGCGATGTATTGAGTGATAAGATTATATAAACAATTTTCTTTCAGATGAGTGTGCATGCAATATGTTGAATAGGTACTCTAGATGAATTCTTTTTTTTAAAAAAACTGTTAAGACATCCAAACACATTCATTTTACATATTTTAAATGCGATTTGTTTCAAGTCATCTTTTGTCTTTAAAACTCTGCTACCATCTACCCTTACAAAACAGTACTGCAGCGTCCAATTATTATGAGATGTTTGTTGGGTTTATGAAAACAAATTCCATAATATATATAAAAATATATATACATAATATAATATAATACACTGACCAAATTATAAACGCAACACTTTTGTTTTTGCCCCCATTTTTCATGAGCTGAACTCAAAGATCTAAGACTTTTTCTATGTACACAAAAGGTCTATTTCTCTCAAATACTGTTCACAAATCTGTCTAAATCTGTGTTAGTGAGCACTTCTCCTTTGCCGAGATAATCCATCCACCTCACAGGTGTGGCATATCAAGACAGCATGATAATTGCACAGGTGTGCCTTAGGCTGGCCGCAATAAAAGGCCACTATAAAATGTGCAGTTTTATCACACAGCACAATGCCACAGATGTTGCAAGTTTTGAGGGAGCGTGCAACTGGCATGCTGACTACAAGAATGTCCACCAGAGCTGTTGCCCATGAATTGAACGTTCATTTCTCTACCATAAGCCATCTCCAAAGGCATTTCGGAGAACTGGACAGTACATCCAACTGGCCTCACAACTGCAGACCACGTGTAACCACAACCAGCCCAGGACCTCCACATCCAGCACCTCCAAGATCATCTGAGACCAGCCACCCGGACAGCTGCTGCAGCAATCAGTTTGCATAACCAAAGAATTTCTGCACAAATTGTCAGAAACCGTCTCAGGGAAGCTCATCTGCATGCTCATCGTCCTCATCAGAGTCTCGACCTGACTGCAGTTCGTCGTTGTAACAGACTTGAGTGGGCAAATGCTCACATTCGATGGCGTCTGGCACTTTGGAGAGGTGTTCTCTTCACGGATGAATCCCGGTCTTCACTGTACAGGGCAGGTGGCAGACAGCGTGTATGGCGTCGTGTGGGTGAGCGGTTTGCTGATGTCAACGTTGTGGATCGAGTAGCCCATGGTGGTGGTGGGGTTATGGTATGAGCAGGCGTATGTTATGGAAACTGTGTACAGATCCTTGCAACATGGGGCCGTGCATTATCATGCTGCAACATGAGGTGATGGTCGTGGATGAATGGCACAACAATGGGCCTCAGGATTTCGTCACGGTATCTCTGTGCATTCAAAATGCCATCAATAAAATGAACACAGGTGCATTTTATTGATGGCATTTAGAATGCACAGAGATACCGTGATGAAATCACACCTGTATCAAAGTGTCTCATTTATGTGCCAAATAATGTGCAACTCTGCAAAGAAAAAGAATGGTGTTCTAACCTCTAGTTCAGAGCCGAGAGAGGACGTATCAGTCGAGGTACCAGAAGAACACTGTTCATCAACCCGCACCACCCTGACAGTCCTCTTCAGAGGAAGATTCTCTGATGAGCCATCCCGAGAGATGGTCACTTCCTTGAGACAAACCTAGAGGAGGCATCAGTCAAATATACCATGAATTCTGATAGATAATCATTACCATTCCTTATGGACTGTTCCAACACACAATAAAACCCCTTAAAGCAGGGGTCACCAGACCCAGACCTGGAGGGCCGGTGTCCCTGCAGAGTTTAGTTCCCACCCTAATCAAACACACCTGAACCAGCTAATCAAGGTCTTACTAGGTAGTTTTTCCAGGCAGGTGTGTTGAGGAAAGTTGGAGGTCAGTCGGCCCTTCAGGAACAAGTTTGGCGAACCCTGCCTTAAAGGATTAGTTTACTCCCAGATTAAAAATTTCCTGATTATTTACTCTATGCTCTATGTCATTCAAGATATTCATTTAACTTTCTTTGCACGTTCGCTTTGTAAAAACTGGGTCGGTATTTCTGCCTTCATAACATGTGCCCTTTCCAATGTGACTATGTAATGCATGAGGTCAAACTAGTGCAAGATGAACATTTGTGGTTAAAGTGTATACATTTTTATTGTTTTTAGAAAATGACCAATCGTTTGCTAGATAAGACTCTTATTCCTCGCCTAGGATCCTGTAGAGCCCTTTGAAGCTGCATTTAAACTGCAATTTGGACCTTCAACCCATTTGCTCCCACTTAAGTCCACTATATGGAGAAAAATCCTGGAATTTTTTTCTTCAAAAACCTTCATTTCTTTTCAACTGAAGAAAGAAAGGAATCAACCTTTGATGTCATGGGGGTGAATAAATTATCAGGAATTTTTATACTGGAAGTGAACTAATCCTTTACCCAAACAGAAAACCAGTGCAAACCTTCCTCATTGGCTGTATGTTGACATCCATATAGAGTCCCATGTCGGTCCCTTTGGGAGAAATGCCTCTTGCTGAGAGGTGCTTCTTCCTACAGCATTCAATATTGCTGTTGCACAGCTGACCCGAGACAGAAGAGTCACCTAGTAAAGATTCAGTATCTGAGTCTAAAGAGCGGACAGAGGGGCGTTTATGGTTGGATCTGTAACAGATGAGGAACACAATCTGAAAAATCAAAGTTAAGAACAGACTGAAAACACTGGTATATTAAATGCAGTCTTTCCAGACCCTGAGTTACTCCAAGGATACAGAAAGATCCAGAATTGCACAGCTGATAGCAGAGAGTATCCATGGCATGGCTTTGACAACAGATCTGAGCTGTGTGTCATAAAGAAGAATGGCAGAGCCATACAGAGATCCAGCTACAGAAGACAGAACTCTAGAGGACACCTGCACAGGTGAACTCTGCTCTCCTCTATTCTGCAAAAAACAAGAAATTTGTGCACAATGATTTTATTACAGAAATAGTTTATCCAAACATGAAAATGTTCTCACCCTTAGGCCATTCAAGATGTAAAAGGGTTTGTTTCATCAGTATAACAGATTTGGAGAAATTCAGCATTGCATCACTTGCTAAACAATGGATCCTCTGCAGTGAATGGGTGCCATCAGAATGGGAACAACAATTTACAGATAATGTACTCACCCCCTTGTCATCCAAGATGTTCATGTCTTTTTTCTTTAGCTGTAAAGAAATTATGTTTTTTGAGTTAAACATTTCAGGATTTTGGAAGTTCAAAATCAGGGCACCACTGCAGTACCTAATATGCAGAAAAATCCTGAAATGTTTCCCTCAAAAAACAATTTCTTTATGGCTGAAGAAAGAAAGATATCAAACATCTTGCATGACAAGGGGTGAGTACATTATCTGTCAATTTTTGTTGTGGAAGTAGACTTCTCCTTTAAAAAGGTCTTGATGAGACATGCAGTTTTTGGGGTTTTGAACTGGAGTTGTGTGGATTATTGTGACGTTTTTATCAGCTGTTTGGACTCCCATTCACTGCAGAGGATATTTTGGTGAGCAATTGATATAATGCTAAATTTCTTCAAATCTATTCTGATGAGGAAACAAACTCATCTACATCTTGGCTTGGAGAACAATTTCAGCAAGAATTTTAGGACAGACATGATAATGTGTATAATGAAGAGCTAAGAATAATTATTTAGATGGCAAAAGTGTTCACAAATGCTACTCACAGCTTTCAGGACGAAGGGAAACTTAGCAGTCCAGCTGATTGCGAAAGACAAAAGGCCCAGGACGTAACCAAGGTTCTCAGTATGGTCCTGTTGCCAAAAGGCACATGCAAAGTCATGCTTGTTTAAAATGGACCCATCCGTGTTTTGCATATGGTATACGTTTACATAATATCAGATATGGCAATGCTCCATATGCTCCTGTCTCTTTTGAGAATGACTATACCTACATTGAGTAACATGCCGAGCGGTCTCCTCATGGTTGAAGATACCCTTATTGGACTTGAATGGACTGGTAAACCCAGGTAAACACTGCCACCCATTACAAACAGCAGAGACACAACTAGAAAATTCTGCCGCCGCCTCCTGGACATCATTCTCATTTTCTTCCCTTGAGAACATGATTGATATTCATTCATTGTGATAGATGATTGACAGCAGAACTATACCAATGAGTGAGACATACACTACCAGTCAAAAGTTTTTGAACAGTAAGATTTTTAATGTTTTTTTTTTTTTAAAGAAGTCTCTTCTGCTCACCAAGCCTGCGTTTATTTGATCCAAAGTACAGCAAAAACAGTAACATTTTGAAATATTTTTACTATTTAAAATAACTGTTTCTACTTGAATATACTCCAAAATGTAAATTATTCCTGTGATCAAAGCTTAATTTTTAGCATCATTACTTCAATCTTCAGTGTCACATGATCTTTCAGAAATCATTCTAATATGCTGATTTGCTGTTCAAGAAGCTTTATATTATAATTATCATCAATATTTAAATCAGATGAATAATTTTTTTTAGGATTCTTTGATGAATAGAAAGATCCAAAGATCAGCATTTATCTGAAATATAAAGATAACATTATACACAATACCATTCAAAAGCTTGGAGTCAGTATAAATTCTACTCAGCTGTCTTCAACATAATAATAATAATAATAATAATAATAAATGTTTTTTTAGCAGCAAATCAGAATATTAGAATGATTTCTAAAGGATCATGTGACACTGAAGTCTGGAGTAATTATGCTAAAAATTCAGTTTTAAAATGACAGGAATAAATTACATTTTATAATACAACCAAATAGAAAGCAGTTATTTTAAATAGTAAAAATATTTCAAAATTATATTGTTTTTGCTGTACTTTGGATCAAATAAATGCAGGCTTGGTGAGCAGAAGAGACTTTTAAAAAAAGTTAAAAATCTTACTGTTCAAAAACTTTTTGACTGATAGTGTAGAATAATCAAACCCTTACCAATTTTTGACTTAAACCATAAATACATGGAAAAAGATATTGACAGGAAATGGACGACATCCAAAATTGCCATATATGATGCCATAGAAATCTGCAACAGATGGACAGAACATGTGACTTTCATTTAATGTACTGTTTATGAGAAAAAGTAATACTCCATCTACAACGTTAGCCTCGCTTTTTTTGTAGTATGATAGATTTCGTAAATTATAATAGAATTGTTTGTATAGTTCAGTTTAACTAGTATTAAAACAGATATTATTACGTATAGGTGTGTTTCTGAACATTTTTTTTCTATTCTAATGTGAACAGCTGTTGATATAAAGCAGGATCATGCCATTGAACAGTACCTTTTCCAGTCGATAGGCGTCACTGTCAATCGGTAGGTTTCAATAAACCGTCACCGATTCAAAGAGTTGATTAAGTAATAATAAAACTCTAAAGTGAAATTGAGAACTTATAACCGATTTCTCACCTGAAAATCAAACTGTTTAGACAGAAAAGCGCCCACGGCGCTGCACAAGTTCCCCACGAAACAATACAAGGCACAGGCTGCTTTATCACCCAAACTCTTACCTCGCGTTTTGCATCTGTGATAAAGTAGACTGAAAGGGAGCGACAGATGATGAAAGTTTATCCATTTGCACACTTTGGTTAATTCTAATCACACGACACTTACAGTGAACAGGAAACCAGTAATATCAAAGCAGACAAGACGTAAAGAGCAGCCGAGATGCAAATATGTTCTTCATACGTCGAAAGACAACCTTTAACAAACTCTGGGCTCCATCGGTGGACAATGCCTAAGACTGTAATTCTCTCCATGTGTTTCACTTAAACTGTCACCCATTGAGGGAGAAGAAACACGGAAAAAACCAAAGTGTTTCTAACTTAATCATTAGCTGTCAGCTGTATGGATGCTAGTGAACAGCCCGTCAATCATCTCACCTGTATCTTTTAGGTAACGCCCACATACTTGGCTCATACATATTAATTACGTACTCTGACGTCCATCCAGCTGATTGGCTGTAAGGCTGTGGTTGAAAGTGGACGCTAGTCCGTCCTGTGAAGTAACTCTTCAATCCTATTTTATATGAAAATATTTAATGTTAGACGTTAAGAATTTATAATTTACTTTCTACAGTTAAGTTCTAAGTTTTTGAGCAGTAAGATTTTAAATATTTTTTTTAAAGACGTCTCTTCTGCTCATCAAGCCTGCATTTATTTGATCCAAAGTACAGCAAAACAGTACAATTTTGATATATTTTTACTATTTAAAATGACTGTTTTCTATTTGAATATATTTTAAAATGTAAATTATTCCTGTGATTTCAAAGCTGAATTTTTAGCATCATTTCTCCAGCCACGATTCAAAAACATTTATTATTATGATTATGTTGAGTAACAGCTGAGTAGAATTTTATCAGGTTTTTTTGATTAATAGAAAGTTCAGAAGAACAGCATTTTCCTAAAATAGAAATCTTTTGTAACATAAATGTTTTTCTCATCACTTTAAAAGCATCCTTCAATTTGAAGGATGCTTTTTAAAGCATCAATTTAAAACATACTTACTAAAAAGTATTAATTTCTTTCATTTCTTTCTTTTAAAATATATTCAAATAGAAAATAGCTATTTTAAATAGTAAAAGTATTTTTAGAATTATACTGTTTTGCCATACTTTGGATCAAGTAAATGCAGGCTTGGTGAGACTTAAAAAAAAAAAAAAAAAAACCTAAAAATCTTACTGTCCACAAACTTTTGACTTGTAGTGTATATGTTTATGCGTGTGTGCGAAATGCATACACTTTAAGACCTTTTGTCACTGAGAAACTGCATGGAATACTGAAAAATATATGATTTAAAAAAAAAAAAAACAAAAGTAAGAAACTTGCAATAGTTAATGACCAATAATCGTATTTATAATACACATTTTCATATAGATTTGCCTTAAAAAGGTCATTTACACACTTTGGTTTAGACCATTCCATAATATCTTTTGATTAAATAGATCTACAAAAGCCGCAGTACTAATGATAAATTTGAGAGAAATTATACTGAGAAACTGTCTCTAAACTTCAGACATCCATATAGACATCTATATGTTCTACTGAATGGAATTCACAATTTTAATAAAGAATAAAATTACTTTTAATGACATTATAAGGAGAGCTTCTTTTATTAGCGTTTGTCTGCGTCCATTAATCTCTTCTTCCCATACACTGATAATAAAATACAGAGTGATAGTTTGTTATTATAAGTGAAATTTAAACAGAGGAATGTCCAGCAGCACCTATCAATCACATCCAGGTATGAGCCGTGTTGAAATGAATGTCTTTGCACTAAAGAGTGTATCCAATCCAAACAACTTAGAATAGGAATTATGCATCCAGATGTTTGTTGAGTCTTCTCACTTTCTCCTTCTTGTTCCGGTTACCGTGTTTTTTCCAGGGCTTCCCAGTCTGTTGTTCTGCGTTTGTTTTTCCAGGCCCAACAGGACCGCTTCCGGGCTTATAACCCATTACCATCTGCACACCCTTGGTCAGCGCTCGCACATTTTCCTACAAGAAAATGACATATTATGAGCAATGTGAGTTACTAAACTTCAAAACTTAATTTTCAGTAGCCATGTAATGTACAAGCCAGGCATTGTCACAAAATAAACCCATTTAATGAATGAATCTCACTTGATGAAAGAAATTTTTATCCACTGTGTTCTCTATGCGCTTGACTTTTGATGGTTTGTCTGCATCGTTTGTACTTTCTTTGTCTCCTTCATTCCGCCTGGCAAACCTGGCATGCTGAGGCTGGAAGTCTTTAGGGTTGATGTGAGGTGGAGGGTGGCAGTAAAGCAGTTTACCCTGCAGAGAATCAGATCAGAACAGGTTCAAGCATCTCCCATTCTCCATGTTTATGTCTATAAAATTCATGAAAAGGCACTTACATTGACATAGTCTTTCAAAATATAACGGGCTGATCTTGATTGGTCCGGCTGGCCGTGTGCGGTCATGAAGCCTCTCATATCTGCATTAAGAGAATACAATATGATAGGTCAGCTGTAGCAGAGTTAAGCATGGCATGAAATGCTTTGATGTGAACATTGTGCAAAGAGACTGACATCCATATGCCATAAGCAGTTCCTCATAGGTAGGAGGTCGATTGGGGTTCTCATCCTCCCTTGGTCTGATGATGTTGACACCGTAAGTCCCCTCAAGAACAGTTCGAGGGATAGTCTGACATACGTATTTAGGTTAAGGGTAACATTTTGCAATTCAAACTTTTAATATAGATTGTTATTCAAAAGTTTAGTTTTTTTTGTTAAAGAAACAATGTCCTTACTACTTATCTGGGCCTTTAACATGTCAGCGACATTGCTGTCTATACAGGGTCAGAAAGCTCTCGCATTTCATCAAAAATATCTTCATTTGTGTTCTGAAGATCAACAAAGGTCTTGCAAGTTTGGAACGACATGAGGGTGAGTAATTAATGACAGAATTTTTATTTTTGGGTGAACTATCCCTTCAAAAGATCAAGTGAAATGCAGTCTTCATAATCATTGTTGTTAAAAAGGTTATCAAAGAGATGGCTGGAACGTGATCTCTCATCTGATCGATGGGTAGGATCCCGCTGCAAATCATCTCGGCTTTGGTGGACACAAAAGAAGGCATGACCAGTCCGGGACAGTCGCACAGGCAGAGACCAGGATCAACAAACAGAGTCTGAAACATGTGAACACATCAACAGTCAAGAATAAACAGATCTTTTAATTATAATATGCTCATAGATTGCTAAATTGCTAATTTCTTGATTCTGATAGCTTGACAGCTATTGGTATACAGCTAGATAATGTATAGGGACTAAGCAGTTTAAATCACTCTTAGGGACATACAGTTGAGGTCAGAATCTGCCAATTGTTAATTACTTCACCAAACTAAGAGGGATCATACAAATGCATGTTTTTTTTTTAGTACTGACCTGAAAAAGATATTTCACATAGAAGACATTTACGTATAGTCCACTGATGTGTCAGAAGCAAACACGATGCATTTAGAGCCGGGGGTGAAGACTTTTGAACAGAATGAAGATGTGTACATTTTTCTTATTTTGCCTAAATATCATATTTTATCTTCATTTAGTACTGCCCATCAGAAGCTACAGGAGATACTTACATGTTTCCCAGAAGACAAAATAAGTTAAATTTACCTTGATATTCAAATTCAATAGTTTTCTACCCCAGCCTTTAATGCATTGTGTTTCCTTCTGAAGCATCAGTGAGTGTTTGAACCTTCTGTAATAGTTGTCCTCAGTGTGAAAAGATGGATCTCAAAATCATACAGTTGTTGGAAAGGGTTCGAATACACAAAAATGCTGAAAAACCAAAGCATTTGTGGGACCTGAGAGATTTTTCTGAAGAACAGTAGGCAGTTTGACTGTTCAGGACAAAGTAGGGACTCATGAACAACTAAAAAAAAAAAAACATTCAGGAAACAACACAGTATTAAGAATCAAGAGTATGTAAACTTTTGAATGGAGTCATTTTTATAAATTCAACTATTATTTTCTCTTGTGGACTCTATGTAAACATCCTTTATGTGAAATATCTTATTCAGGTCAGTACTAAACAAAAAAAAATAACATGTATTTTGTATGATCCCTCTTATTTTGGTAAAATAATGAACATTTTACAGATTCTGCAAGGAGTATGTAAACTTTTAATCTCAACGGTAAATGTGGAAATATCAAGAATTAAGTTTCAGTAACTCTATTGTGGATTGTTTATTAATCAGATAGAAAAATACTCACCTGAAAATGCTTTGTGTGTCCAGGCGTAGCTGAAACTGAGACTTTCTTATTTCTCATGATGGTGTTGATGGTAGAGCTTTTTCCAACATTAGGATATCCCACCTTAAAGAGAATTTAGATTTGAACTATGAATCCGAGTTCTAAATGACAGTGACGATGTCTGATCTAATTTAAACTCACCAATCCAACTGTGATTTGTCCATCTTTGCACGTCGGCCCAGAATGCACAGACTTAAACATTTCCAACAGGTCATCTTTGCGTAACAAACGGCTCGAGTTGTAGAAAGATGAAGCCGCTGTGGATTCTGGTTTTTCCTCAGTATGATCTTCATCTCCTGATTCCTCAGAACACGTCTGCCATTCTGTCTCATCAACACAGACTCTTGCCTCTTCACTTTCCTCTTCTTCATCCTGCTCACTTTCATCTTTCTCTTCATTTTGGGAAGTGCTATGTTCCTCACGAAGATCGGTGTCATTTTTGGAGGTTGCTTCCTGTTCCGTATCACTCTGATCCTCTTGGTCCATCAGGTCTTCTCCCTTAACAACCAAACATGAAGGAGAAACAGAATAATGAACACAGGCACTCAGTTCTCTCAAAAGAAATAATGCTTCTGAAAAGTTTTTGAAAGAGTTCTCTTATGCTCACCAACCCTGCATGTATTCAGTATATACATGCAGTATAAGAGTGACATTGTGAACTATTATTACAAATAATTGTTTTGCATTTTAATATTTATTAAAATGTAATTTATTCCTGTGATGCAAAGCTGAATCTTCAGCATCATTACTCGAGTCGTCAGTGTCACATGGTCCTATAAAAATCATTCAAACACACTGATTTGGTGCTCAGGAAACATTTCTGATTATCAATATAATTTAACCAATGTTGAAACAGTTTTTGAGAAAACTGTGGCAATTTTTTCCCCAAAATGTTTAGTTATATTACCTGAAACTTGCAAACCACAAATTCAATCCTACTAAGAACAACTAAAACTACTTTTAGCACATCACAGCAGACCAGATCCATATATTACCTTCTCCTCTGCCTCAAGTCGTTGTGCCTCAGCTAAAGCAGACCAGAAAACTGCTCTGATCCCCTCTTTCTGAAAGTACCGGGCCCAAGCTCGCCGCTGTTCTCTAGTGAGCAAGTCGGCTTTGTTCAGCAAAAGCATGTTCACTTTGTGAACCGAAACCTCTTTTACATATTTTTCCTGATGGAGACAGAAATTAAAGTATGTTTAAAAAACAGAAAGAAAGAAAAAGTTGTGAGTGTAATTATGTGATGTCTCAATTACTTACAAGATCTGGACAGCGGAAGAGAAGCGGGTTTCTGGCATCAACGATTTGAACCACAACATCACTGAGGATAAAGCAAAAAAGTAGTATTCTAAGAAACTATCATTCCAGTGTGATTAGATAGTGAAAAACGCAAATGAAATTCACCCAAAAATGAAAATTCTGTCATTAATTACTCACCATGTTGTTCCAAACCTGTAAGACCTTTGTTCATCTTCAGAACACAAATTAAGATATTTTTGATGAGATCCGAGAGTTTTCTGACCCTGCATAGACAGCAACTCAACTTCCATGTTCAAGGCCCAGAAAGGTAGTAAGGACACTGTTTAAAATAGTCAATGTGACATCAGTTCAACCTTAATTTTATAAAGCTATGAGAATACTTTTTGTCCACAACCAAAACAAAAAGGACTTTCTTTCTTATTCAACATTTTCTTCTCCTCCCTGTCAGTCTTTGAAGTGCGTTCACGACAGTACCACGACGCCTGGACGCAGGAGCCAGCATTCTGACGGATTTCATTAAAAATATCTCTACTTGTGTTCAGAAGATGAACAAAGCTCTTACGGGTTTGGAACGACATGTGGATGAGTAATTAATGACAGAAGTTTCATTTTTAGGCGAACTTTTCTTTTCAAAAGGCAAACGAAAGCTCACCTCCTCTCAATAACTCTCCAGAGTTGCCTCCAGAAATCAAGATTTCTCTCAAAAGGGGTAAGAATCAACTTCTGTTCCTCTTCCAACCTATTAAAGAAATTGCATTTGTTCACAAACACTATCCTGTTGGAGAATTGCTAGTCTTAGAGCTAAATTTATCAAACATTCACCGAGCCAATTCTCTTCTCCATGTAAGGAAGCTGTCCCTCTCATTTTGCTGCAGAACCTCTGGACTTGTGCTCTCATCCCAAGCAGGCCTGCGGTGATAAAACGTAACGCTATTAAATACATTCGCTACAACAGATTAATGCAACTTTAATACAGGTTTAAAGAAATCACATTTTTATTACACAACAACATACCTTCGGGGAATTCGTAAGAGCTGTTTGTTGTCCTCATGGAGTTTCTTTAGTCGCGTAGACTCCTCTGCAGAAAGCAAGCCAGTCCTCGCTTCAGCAGGGACGAATTTTATGTTCAGCTTCTCTGTAAAACAATAACACATTTGTGACCCTGGACCAAAAAACCAGCCTTAAGTAGCATGGGTATATTTGTAGCAATACCCAAAAAATACACTGTACGGGTCAAAATTACAGATTTTTCTTTTAATTCCAAAAATCATTAGGGTATTAAGTAAAGATCTTGTTCCATTAAGATATTTTGTAAATTTTCTACCATAAATATATCAAAGCGTAATTTTTGATTAGTATTATGCATTGCTAAGAACATTTGGACAACTTTAAAGGCGATTTTCTCAATATTTCGTTTTTTTTGCACCCTCAGATTCCAGATTTTCAAATAGTTGCATCCTAAATAGTTGTATCCTCTCCTAACAAACCATACCTTAATGAAAAGCTTATTTATTCAGATTTCAGATGTTGTATAAATCTCAATTTCAAAAACTTGACCCTTATGACTGGTTTTGTGGACCAGGGTCACATTTATTATTCTGTTCCTAGCACTGTTGTTTTACTATATTACTACACTTAATATACTACTATAATTACTTTATTTTATTAACTATTTTGAATTTGTTTTTATTTTTATATTTACAGTTTTCATTTAAATTTTTAGTAACATTCTTGACATTTTGTTATTTTTTGTTGTTCAGTTTAAGTTTTCATCTAATGTTTATTGTGTAGTATATTTTATTTCAGGTTCATTTTAATTAATAAATTATATTTCTAATTATTTTAGTTAAAAATAATAAACCTGATTGCTAGAAATAATTGTACAAATTATCCAGAGATATAATTCACACCTACCTGCAACAAATTCAGTTCCAGCAAGTTCAGCTGTGGCCAGAAAGTCATCCAGAGAGCTCTGCTCTGTGACAGACTGTAGATTGAGTCGACCCCAATCGTATCCGTCATTCAGCTCACTGGTGTGAAGCTAAAAGACATAAAACAATTAGTATACATCAGATTTACATCCACTGTTTTCCTCTTGCATAAAGACAAATCTCTCCAGAAATCAAGATTCCTCTCAAAAGGGTTAAGAATCAATATTCCACATGTTTTGGTTTACGGAAATTATGTTTTGATGGTCTGAACTGAAAAATCCTTTTTAATACTCCATAAATATGTGTGACTGCACTTTGTTCTGTTACACATATCGTATGTTTTTGTTCCCTAATAATAAAATGTGACAAAATGTTAACTCCTATTTCTCGTAATCAGTGTGGAATATTAAACATAGTTCTGCAACAAAAATTAAAGCACTTTAGGATTAGACTCTCACTATTTCTTACCCATGTGTCATTTCTCCTGTATCCACGGCCTGCGTTGAGTCTTTCCTTTATTAAAGCTCTTCCCAACCCCGAACCCTCTCCACGAGTCTTCTTCTTTCCCATATTATATACTTTTACACGATTAAACAGCAATATTAATGTGTCAGGGAGCTGTTCGTGGTTATACGAGTAGATAAAACTTCACCCATGTGACATGTTTGTTATGGCAGAGGAAGGAAGTCACACGGAACGGTCTATGAGAGGAACCTCTTCTTCAGAGCTCTAATGCGTTTACATCCCGATTATAAATTATATCCTTTCAGGTTCGCTCATTTTAGTTGAGCGCATATGTTTACATCTTAAACATTGCTAGAATTTATTGAGGAAAAAGCGAAAAGATAAATCGTCGCTAAAGTTTTGGTTTGTTCCAGGTGTCTCACTTAAATATGTCCGAGGAAAAAAGGCTGCGCTTGAAATAGTTCCGGATGTGAAGCCGTTCGCAAACTACT
Source organism: Labeo catla (assembly GCA_012976165.1). Lineage (NCBI taxonomy): Eukaryota > Metazoa > Chordata > Actinopteri > Cypriniformes > Cyprinidae > Labeo > Labeo catla. Next base: position 5,043,185 of record VONZ01000001.1, read on the forward strand.
TGTGGTGACTGAACAAAAATAGACAGACTGTTTCCCCTGCGTTGTTGGCTTGTCACCAGTAGAGGGCATCACACAACAAGCTTCTGATTCGTCCAAACCCTCTTCTTGCTGCATGCCTATCTAACTCAAAGTCGGTGAAAGGGAATAATTATATTCCATGTTACAAGCCACTTTTTTGTGTTTTGGTTGCTGAAATATAGCATTACTTTGGGACTATTTCGAACTCATGTAATAAGAAGGCTTTAAAAACAATCGAAATTTGTAAGTCGCACAATCTTTTCCTTTTGTTTAAATTATATACCCTCTGTCTTGTAATTTACGCCTTTCCTATTATTTTTATTTTAGTTTAGTTTTATTATTACCTTATATTTTTGTATTGTAACTTTAAACTTTAAATAAATAAATAATTATACTCAATTCATTAATTGAAATACTTAATGAAAAATTAAACATTAATAATAATAATATTTAACCAATAAACACTAATCATAATAATAATAACAATAATAACTTTATTATTATTATTATTAAATATTTAAAAGGCTGCATGTTTAAAATTTTCATTATTATTATTATTATATTATTATTATAAATTATCTGTTTATTGTTGTTATATGTTGTTATAATATCAGGTTGTATAGGTTTGTATTACATTCTTTATTATAGGTTTTATTACACATTAACATTATAGAATTCAAAGAAGACTTCACATTGAAATCAGTAAATACCACCTTGCATAAAAAAAAAAACATTTTATCGTCCCCAACCTAAACAAAATTAGTCTTTACCCCTTGACATGCACATAAGTCTGTACAGAAATGAGAACAAATAAGTCGATATGAAACATTTAAAATACATACATACATACATATCTTTAATAAATCAATCAAAAGTTTTTGAACAGAAGATGTTTTTAAGAAGTCTCTTCTGCTCACCAAGCCTGTATTTATTTGATCCAGCAAAAATGTATTTGAAATATTTTTACTATTTAAAATAACTGCTTTCTATTTGAATATATTTTAAAATGTAATTTATTTCTGTAATTTCACATGATCCTCCAGAAATCATTCTAATATTCAGATTTGCTGCTCAAAACACATTTATTATTATTATTATTATATTGAAAACAGCTGAGTAGACATTTTTCAGGTTTCTTTGATGAATAGAAAGTTCAGAAGAACAGCATTTACCTGAAATAGAATCTTTTGTAACATTATAAATGTCTTTATCATCACTTTTGATCAATTTAAAGCATAAATATAGTGCATAATGTTACAAAAGCTTTTTATTTCAGATAAATGCTGATCTTTGGATCTTTATATTCATCAAAGAATCCTGAATAGATGTACTCAGCTGTTCTAATATTGCTAATAATGATAAAATGTTTCTTGAGCAGCAAATCAGAATCAAATTTGAATGATTTCTGATGGATCATTTGACCCAGAAGACTGGAGTAATGATGCTAAAAATTCAGCTTTGCATCACAGGAATAAATAACTTTTTAAAATATATTCAAATAGAAAGCAGCTATTTTAAATAGTAAAAATATTTCACAATTTTACAGCTTTTGCTGTATTTTGGATCAAACAAATGCAGGTTTGGTGAGCAGAAGAGACTTCTTTTTTTAAAAAAAACGTTTGACTGGTAGTGTAAATATATGGAATCTTGAGCAACAGCTTGGCGAAAAATCTCAGAACGCTTTGGTATCGTCCTCACTCTGCCGACCCCTCCGTGAGGCCGAGTTGGTTCATTCCTGTATATAAGTCGCGGTTTCACACTTGTACTGTACAGTGTGTTATTTAGAGATGCTGCGATAATAGCGTCCGACGAGACACTCCTCCGCTCACAGGTCTATGAAGTGCTCTGCAACTTTGAAAATGTCTTAAAGCAAGCCGATAGATGACCAAAGCCTGTTTCGAGGTAGAATTTAGGCGTAATAGAAATACTAGAGAAGATTCAGCAGCTTCGCTTTCCTCAACACGACCATTATGTTGCCTTGGAAGAAGAACAAGTTCGAGCTGATTGAGGAAGACAAGCAGCAGTCCAAGCAGAAGGGCTATGCCGTGAGCCTCAACTACTCGGCGCTCACCTCCTTCGCCAAATCCTGCCCGGAAAGCGCACTCAACAGAGTCGGAAGCATGTTCAAATCCAAGAGGAAAAAGGTGAAGATCACCAGCGAGGACCCTACGTATACGGTCTTGTACCTGGGGAATGCCACCACCATCCAGTCCAAGGGGGACGGATGCACGGACGTGGCCGTCAGCAAGATCTGGGGCAAAAGCGAGATGGGAAAGAACGGGACCAAGATGAAGCTGACCATCAGCTCGCAAGGCATCCGTATGGTGCACGTCGACGAAAAAGCGAAGAGACCGGGACACCTGTACTTATTGCACAGGATCACCTACTGCGTTGCAGACCCCCGGCTCCCCAAAATATTCGCCTGGATCTACCGGCACGAGATGAAGCACAAGGCGGTGATGCTGCGCTGCCACGCCGTGCTGGTCTCTAAGCCGGAGAAGGCGAAGGCCATGGCGCTGCTCCTCTACCAGACCTCCGCGACAGCGCTGGCCGAGTTTAAAAGACTCAAAAGAAGGGACGACGCCAGGCACCAGCAACAGCAGTTGATCGGGGAGCAAACGATTCCCCTGGTGCCCCTGAGGAAGCTGCTAAACGGACAGTGTTACTATAAACCCCCGGTGGAGCGCAGCAGGAGCGCACCCAAGCTGGGCTCCATCACGGAGGACCTGCTCGGGGAGGAGGAAGAGGAGAAAGCCATGCACTTTGAGTGCGAGGATATTCTGGACACCGACAGCGACTGTGTGGCCAACGGCAAGCAAGAACTCTGTCAGATTATTAATGACTTGGGCTCCATGAGCATAGGGAACGACGTGCAGACGCTAAAAGCCGATTTGAGGGTGACTCGCCTGCTGTCCGGGGAGAGCACCAGCAGCGAGTCCTCCATAGACAGCAACCAAGAGCCCATTTCTATTCCCAACGGCATTGTGGATGGGAAAATGCAAGAAGTCGGCTGACTTCTCTTGAATATAAAGACAATCTAGCCAGCGATGACAAGCGATGCTTCACGATGAAAAGGAAGAAGAGCGTTTGGGTGCATGAATGTGCCATTTCATCCACTTTGACTTGAAAGCGCGCTGTTGGGATTCACGGGATGTGTTTTAAAATCTAGTGAGCTGCCTATCTAGACATCATGTTTGGGCTGAAACTGCTGCACACTGGAAAAAAGTTTAGTGAAATTTCATTGCCGCCTTAAGTAAAATCAAAGTGGTGCCAAAGTTACAACATGCACTTTTCCGATTAAAAAAATGTAAGATTAAATGTAGAAATGGAGGCTGATGACAAAATGATGTCTAGGTAGGCAGCTCACTAGGTGTTAAGACACAAGCCATGGAGATATTGTGGACTTAACAGACACTCGCACAATAATCCCTCATTAGGGGTCTGGATGGAAGCACCAGAGTTGCTCTGCGCAATAAGACGCTTAATGTCTCTGCTTAACCTCTCTATGGTGTAAGAGGTTTTAGGAATGATCTTGTTTACCTAATCAGTTTCCCTCATGGAAATGCTTTTTCTTTCTTTTTCTTTTCTTCTTTTTGTTGAGAAAACAGTCCGAAATACGTAACTCAGTCTTTCTTTCTCTCTTTCTTTCGAAAGAAGTGGTGTCTAAACTAACTGAACAATGAGTTACAAAACTACTTTCCTTTCAGGATGTTCCTTTTTTTTTTATTTTGCACTGTGGTGGAATTCAGAGAAGTATTATGTTATTATTTATGTGCATAATATTGTTTTGCTATAAATGTTCTTACAGACATGTTTTATCTTTGCTGTGCAAAAGAGACCGTTTTCCTGATGTACAGAGATGTATATAATGTGTAAACAAAATGCATTATTTTTTAAACAATGTGGTTTGTTTCTGTGAACACCAATAAAAATGTAAAACATACACTGATGTCTAACTTTCTCTGATATATCATATACCAGTCAAAAGTTTTTGAACAGATTTCTAATGCTTTTTTAAAAGTAGTCTCTTCTGCTCACCAAGCCTGTATTTATTTGATCCAAAGTACAGCAAAACAGTAAAATCTTGAAATATTTTTACTATTTAAAATACCTGTTTTCTATTTGAATATATTTTAAAGTGTAATTTATTTTTGTGATCAAAGCTAAATTTTCAGCATAATTACTCCTGTCTTCAGTGTCACATGATCCTTAAGTAATCATTCTAACATGCTGATTTGCTGCTCAAGAAACATTTTTTATAATTATTATCAATATTTAAAACAGTTGAGTACATTTTTCAGGATTTTGTGACGAATAGATAGATCCAAAGATGAGAATTTATACATTAACATTATACACTATACTATTCAAATGCTTGGAGTCAAGGAAAGAAATTATAGAAATTTATACTTTTATTTAGCAAGGATGCTTTACATTGATCAAAAGTGATGATGAAGACATTTATAATGTTACAAAAATTGCTTATTGATTTCTCCTTACACTACATTATTACCAAATATTGGGTTTAATCTTCTCAGTCAATTTGTTTTCTTTCAATTAGCACAGGTTTTATTTTCTTTTTTGGAGCTGATTGCGTGTAGGCCTCTCTGATTTGCGCGTATACACCTTGGAGTTAAAAAAGCATTATTTGTGGATAATTTTGGCAATGTTCACTTAAACTGAGATGCATAAGCTCAAATCAATAAGGCCTATGACCAACCCTGAAACAATGACTAAATCCAAAATTTGGTGATAATATAGTAAATAATATAATGAGGAATATTTTTAGCACAACACAACCTGGGTGAGTTGGTTAGACAACCTGAACTTCCGGACAGGCTTGGCTGTTTAAATTTGGAGTCACATTTACCTGTCTTGCTCTCAAGTGCGCTTTCAGAAGCACACAGGCAGCATATTACATTCCCTTCGGAATCTCACAATAGCTGGCACGTTTTCCATTGCCACTTGAGGGGGAGCTGCACAATCCCTGCGGTGAGTGTTGATGGGAGTGTTAATAATGCTGCCAGAGTTGTCACTTCCTACAGCAGGAGTGGCATAAACTAGCAGCACTTTATTACTGTACATGTTCTGCGGCCTCCTATCAGATCTGCAATAGTAAACAAGTGAAAAACGACGGGGGAGAATAAAAGTTTAGGCACAGTTAACAGGCAGAATCTATATATCAACAATTTCATATGCTAAACTCATTATTGGTGACGCATTGCTGCCAAACACATATTATTTTTTCCACTCAGTTATGTTGTAATAATGAGAAACAACATTTTTTCTCGTAATAACGAGATGTTATCTTCTCCTCTCTTGTTAGAATGACATCTTTTCTTGTAATTAGGAAATGCGTCATTAAAACAACATTTTTCTCAATAAAACAAACTTTTCTTGTAATAACGAGATGTTATGTCATTAAAACAACATAATTATCTCAATAAATGACATTTTTTCATGTAATGTTTTATGACAAGATGACAATGTCGTTATAATGACATAACATCTTATTACAAGAAAAGATGTTTTAACGAGATAACTATGTCCTTTTAACAATATATCTCGTTATTACGAGAAAAGATGACATTTTAACAACATACCATCTCAATATTACGAGAAAAGATGTAACTTTTAAGAGAATAAATGTTGTTAAAACAACATAACATCTCGTTATTACAAGAAAAGATGTCGTTTTAACCAGAAAGGATGTCATTAAAAAGACGCAACATCTCATTATTACGAGAAAAGATGTTTTAATGAGATAATTGTCGTTTTAACATATCTCGTTACTAAAAAAATGTGTTTTAACGACATACCATCTCAATATTATAAGAAAAGATGTTGTTTTAACAAAAAAAGATGACATTATCTCATTATTACGACATAATTGAGTGGAAAAAATTGTGTGTGGCAGCAATGCATCACTGTAATTATTAGACCAATAAACTGGCACTAAATTTAATCTGGGGGAAAACTATTTGTACAGTTGAGAAATGAACGTACTTATTAGACGTGATAACTTATACTGTAAAGTTTCAGATCTGAAGAGTTTTCCTGCAGTCAAAGCATCAAAGCAGTGCAATCATCCTTAGCTTTCAGTTTCCCACCTCTATGGGATTCACCATCAAAGCTTCCATATGCATATGTAACCCTGCATAGTGCAGAACACTAAATGGATATACTAAAATTAGTATATAATTTTAGCTTCTGTGCTGGTGCTTTATAGAGCTTATTAATGGCATATAATTCTCAAAATGTGTGTTTAATCACAGATGCATTAACAGATATAGGACAGCATACTTCACAAATGATGTAGGTCATAGATGCATTTACAAAATGAGCTTTATTCAAAGATGATTACGTTAATTACTTAAGATAATTCGTTTTTTCTGGGTATCAAGAGTTGATCAGTTGTTTGAAATATATTAAGCAGGTTTTTTATGTGCAAAAAGTTCCATTATGTGCAAAAAACAGGCTGATGTAAAGAAAAATTCTGCACAGAAAGTTTAATGTTTAAAGTCAAAGTCCCCATTTTTCATTAATGTAAAACCCATCTTCAAGTGAACTTTGTCTCTGGCGCTCTAATAGAAAAGTGGCTAATTGATTTAATGGCTCATGCGTGAAATTAAATGAAAGAAAGCGCATTATTGGAATGCATCATCACAGTGTTGATTAACTAAATAAATAGCGAGAGGCAATATTGAAATCTTGATATCTGCCTTCGCAAGGGAATTCTGCATGCAGGAAGGTGCTTTTTAATAAGTACTAGTCTTCATTACTTTTCTTGTGTGTGGTGTTGCATCACTGTGGGTTTTTCTGCTGAGACAGGGTTTGGCATGACCACTGAAAGCAATATGAAGTTAAATAATGCATGCTGTTGTTTAAAGCCATGCAGTCGCACAGGTTAGTCTCCTGTTACACCTGTCTAAGAAAAGAACAACTCACCCACAGTCTCTCACACAAACACACTGGCTTCCTCAATGTTTTGAGTCATATTTACGTATGCACAAGCCTTAAATATGCATATATAATATGTCATCGCAGTAACTCATCTGTGGCAAATTTTTTGTATTACAGAATCATATTGTTTTATTTTGGTTTTGCAAGCAAACTGTCATAGATTAGTTCAAATCTACAACAACAACGCAAATACAAAATAAATAAATAAATAAATATTAAAAAATATAACAAACTAAACAAAAATGTTCAGTCCTGTTTTATTTATAAAGACCAGGGTTGTACCTATAAAAGGACAAAACAAAACAACAACAACAACAACAACAAAAACAAGCAACTAAACAAATAAACAAAAACAAAAAATGTTTTATTTATAAAGACTCGGTTTGTGCCTATACATCAAAAGGTGCACTGATAAAAAACTAAATAATTCAACTAAACTAAATAATTAATCTTAGAAACTAAAAAATAAATAAATAAATGAACTAAATATAAAATAAACAACAAAAAAAAGTTAAGTCCTTTTTTATTCATAAAGGTTTGTGCCTATAACCGCACTTAAAAAAAAAAATATATATATATATATATATATATATATATTTTTTTTCTTTCTTTGAAGTCAAATACATCAGACTGTCCAATTTGTTTGATATAACTAAATAATTAAACATCTTGGAAACCATTACAACAACATGACAGAAACAACAACAAAAAACCCAAAACAAAACAAACAAACAAACAAAAAACAACCAACTAAACAAATAAACAAAAAAACATTTTTTATTTATAAAGACTAGGTTTGTGCCTATACATCAAAAGGTCCAACTTTGTTTAAAAAAAATAATTAAGAAACCAAAATAAATAAATAATAAAAAATAACAAAAAAAATACGAATAAAATAAAAAAATTAATATATATATTTCAAAATGTCCAACATGTTTGATAAAACAAAATAAATAACAAAATGAATAAACAAAATAGATAATTAAACATCTTAGAAACCATTACAACACGACAGAAACAACAATAACCCCCCCAACCCAAAAAACAAACAAACAAACAAAAACTGTTTTATTTATAAAGACCAGGTTTGTGCCTATACATCAAAAGGTCCAACTTTGTTGATAAAAAAACAAAAACTGTTTTAGAAAACAACAACAACAATATTAATAAAAATTTTAATAAAAAAATACAAAAACACCTGAATAAATAAATATAAAATAAACAAAACAAAAATGTTCTGTTCTTTATTTATAAAAGTTTGTGCCAACAACAACAACAACAACAACCCAACCAACTAAATAAAATAAAATAAAATAAAATAAAAATGTTCAGTCATTTTTTATTTATAAAGACTAGGTTTGTGCCTATCCAGAACAGCGATTTAAAAAATACTAACTAAAATATATATTCAATGTCAAATACATCAAAATGTCCAACCTTTTGGTAAAAACAAAATAATCATCAAACATCTTAGAAACCACAACAACATGACAGAACATAAATCAGAATCAAAGTAATTCATATATATATATATATATATATATATATATAAATTACTTTCTGATATATATATAGATAGATAGATAGATAGATAGATAGATAGGAAAAGGCTGTTTTACACAGAAAAAAAACAATTAGCATAATTTTGGAAATGTGGTGAGAACCAAGAGATTTTCCACCCACAATCTCAAGGTGAGATAAAGATTGTTTTCCATCTGTCAGAGTTGTATGTTCACCACTGAGGACTCCAAACAATACTGTCATTTCGAAAACAAGGCAAGAGTGCAAACAATTGTTATCGCTGTGCTCTTAGTGTGGGTGTCATCAATATATACGTATGCAGTCACAGAGTTTGTCTTTCACATCCTGTTCCCATCATGCCCACCTTTTCATGAGTCAGTGGCATCGTCTGAGAGCGCTCATGAAATATTAGCACTACGGGCCTGCGCTAAGAAAGAGGCTCCTCTCTTAAATGTTCTCTACACAAATGGTTCCCCCAGAGAGCAATACATTTCAGTACAGCTATTTTAATCCTTGTACTTACAGACAGGAAATGGAATAATAACAGGAAAACAGGAAGAATCACAAGACACAATCCAGTCTGCACACTTAGATGGGGAGATTTCATGGAAATGTCCCTCTCCAAGGACTCATTTTTTTATTTTCCACTTGGCCAGCGTGTGTTTTGTAGGATCCAACATGACACCTGCGCTGATATGTGCAATCCAAAAGACAAGAATCAAGTTCTACTGAAGATAATTACCAAAAATATGATACAGAAAATAAATCACTTTGTTGATAAAATAGTTGACTTTGACATTTGAGATGGCTTGCGTGATATCTAGCACAAGATATTATATCATGTGACACAGCTTATGTCTATGCTACATCAGCTAAATTAGGTTTGTAGGTAAAGGTTTCAGGATTATAAATGAAGTCACATCAATTTTACTGTGGCTCTGATTATATTTAGCATTTTCTTTTCCTTCTTTACTTTTTTTGGTGAATTGATGTTAAATTGGATTGTGCTTGTTGAATTTACTGTAAAAAACAAAAAAACACAATTTGTTGAGTCAACTTAAAATAATTTGTTACCCTGCAGCCATAAAAATTTAAGTTTAGTTAAATCAAATAAGTTTAGTCAACTTGAAATGTTAATATGTATTAGGGATGCACCGATACCGAGCTCCTGTACTCCTACTCGTACTCGTTAAAATGCCCCAATACCAAAGGCCGATACCACACAGCATGTGACAAGTGCGTATGCAGGCAAAGAAACACCGACAACAGAACAACAGACAGCAGAATGGAGTCATTAGAGATTAAGGATGTCTACGAAGTATGTGTATGCAAATAATATAATGTTAAACATTCAGTATCAACGCTTGTATAGCTGAAAGGCAAAGCGCGCAGAATGGATCGAGCGTGCCGCGGCGAAGATGCACGGCTTGTCGAGTTGAATTAAAACAAATTCGTAAATATGAAACAAAAATTATAGAGGCATTTACTATAAACATCATTTATTTTCAACCTTAAGCAGACACGACTGTACGACGAAAGTGAAACTAGCAGTCTGTGTAAAATGCGCTAGGCTGTACTGTACTTGAGCGCGTTGCGCACGTTTTGCTTGCTTTATGAGTGTTTCTGCATTATTTGAGTCTCTTTAGATTATAGCCCAAATAGTAGCATGTTTCAGATTTAAAAAACAAGACTAATATTTCTGAAAATATCAGAGTTAGGAGATTCATAACGAGTGGTTCCCTGCATTATTACAACAAAACGTGTGATTACAGTACTGAGCTGCTACAATGGAGCAGTTTAATGCTGTTAAATTAAAGATGATGTACCATAGAGCAAAAAAAAAAATAAAAAAAATAAAATTGGAACAGTGCAAGTAACAAAACACTTTTTAATGGGCATAATTAAGTGTAAAAAAAATAACTAAGGGATATATAGTCAAACTAAAAATTATTCAGACACCAGCTATACACCACCTAATTTTTGATATATATATATATTTTTTTTACTGGTGGGTGCAGGACACAGTTTATGATAATGTGAAAATGTCTCATAATGTGAGAAAAGGTATCTGAATAAATTTTGGTTTGACTGTATCTATTTGATAAATAAAAATGAACCAACTAATACATATTCTTTTAGTTTCTGTACCCAATATTTTACAAATTTGCTGGTAAATTTTAAAATATCGGTATCGGTACTCGGAATCAGCAAGTACCAAAAATAAAAGTATCGGTATCGGGCGAGTACTGGAAAAAGTGGTATCAATGCATCCCTAATATGTATATATAATATGTATAATTAATTAATTAATTAATTAATTAATATTATTATTATTAATAATAATAATAATACCTGTAATAATAATAACAACAACTGTGGCTCTAATTACATTTATTATTTTCCTTTTTTGAATTTTTATTATTATTATTTTCTTTAATCAGAATGTACTTTTTCCTGGTCTTACAGTGTGTACAAAATTAAATTTATATAAATGTCATTAAAATTAAATAAATAAATAAATATAATTTATGAAAAAAAAACAGGGTATGGTTAAAAAAATAAAATCATAAAACAGAATATCTTAAATAAATACATAAGTTGGATTAATTAAGTAATTAATTATTTTTTACATATTTTATGTAATTTATAATTAAAAACAGGGTATCATAAAAATAAAATCAAGCAGAGTAAAATAAATAGATAGATAGATAGATAGATAGACAGATTTATTTATTTATTTCTATTATTAAAAATTAAATTAATCAAAATTACATTACATTTAAATAAATACATAAATAAATAGCATTATTATTTATAAAAGTTATAAAAAATACAAAACAGGGCATTAAAAAATTAAATAAAGCAGAGTATCATAAATACATAAATAAATAGAATAAATGAATTAATTAATTTTTATGTAATTCATAAAAATCAAATCAAATAAAAACAGGGTATCATTACCAAATGAAATCATAAAGCAGAGTAAAAAAATAAATTTAATGAATTAATAATGATAATAATTAAGATATCATTCAAATTAATGAAGATAATTATTAATCATTTAAAAAATCCAAACAATGTATCATGCTGACTTTATTAATAAAAAAATAAGTAAACAAAACAAAACAAAATAAAATAAAATAAAATAAAATAAAAGTGTCAGAGAAGAGGAGAGAGGTGCAAAGCCATGGCTGTGCAAACGCATAAAAATAGACCCTGTCCAGACAACATCACACCACCCACTCACAGTTTATTTTACTACATGTAATATTAGGACTTTATTTATACCACTGTATATACTGAGAACGCACAGACACACAAACATCAGTAGATAACTTGCTCAAAACCAAAACAAGAACATTGTGCCAAGCAGGGTCATTTGTACACTTGTACAGAGTTTTCCCCGTACCAGTCATCCCAAAGCAGATTTACAAACAGTGCCTTGCGATCCAACAAAGATTAAACAGCATAACAGCTTGTACCTTTGCTAATACACAAATACACAAGAACATTAGCTGTAATCTGAAGTCTCTTGAGCATTAATGGGATTGTTTGACATTAAAGTTATTTAAAATTGTGTCATCATTTACTCACCCTCAAGTTACTCCAAACCTGTACGAGTTTCTTTCTTCTGTTGAAGTTTTTCTGAAGTATGTTGGTAACCAAACCATTTCTGGTGCCCATTGACTTACCTTTTTTAGACCATATGGAAGTCAATGTGTAAAAATACTATGGAAGTCAATGGGTACCAGCAACTGTTTGATTCTTCGTTCTTCAAAATATCTTTTTTTATTTTAAAAATACTCTAAAACTCAAGGGGTACCAGAAACTGTTTGGTTATCTAACAATCTTCGAAATATCTTCTTTTGTGTGTAAAAAATACCATGGAAGTCAATGGGTACCAGCAACTGTTTGGTTATCTAACAATCTTCAAAATATCTTATTTTGTGTAAAAAATACTATAAATCTCAATGGGTACCACCAACTGTTTTCTTACCCAACATACTTTAAAGTATCTTCTTTTGTGTAAAAAACTATGGAAGTCAATGGGTACCAGCAACTGTTTGATTACCCAACATACTTCAAAATATCTTCTTTTGTTTAAAAAATACTATGAAATTCAAGGGGTACCAGAAACTGTTTGGTTATCTAACAATCTTCAAAATATCTTCTTTTGTGTAAAAAATACTATGGAAGTCAATGGGTACCAGCAACTGTTTGGTTACTCAACATACTTTAAAATATATATTTTTTTGTGTAAGAAATACTATGGAAGTCAACGGGTACCAGCAACTGTTTGGTTGCCCACATTCTTCAAAATATCTTCTTTTGTGTAAAAAATTCTATGGAGGTCAATGGGTACCAGCAACTGTTTGGTTATCTAACAATCTTCAAAATATCTTATTTGTGTAAAAATACTATGGAAGTCAATGGGTACCAGCAACTGTTTGGTTACTCAACATACTTTGAAATATATATTTTTTGTAAGAAATACTATGGAAGTCAATGGGTACCAGCAACTGTTTGGTTGCCCACATTCTTCAAAATATCTTCTTTGTGTAAAAAATACTATGGAAGTCAATGGGTACCAGCAACTGTTTGGTTACTCAACATACTTTAAAATATATATTTTTTGTGTAAGAAATACTATGGAAGTCAATGGGTACCAGCAACTGTTTGGTTGCCCACATTCTTCAAAATATCTTCTTTGTGTAAAAATTCTATGGAGGTCAATGGGTACCAGCAACTGTTTGGTTGCCCACATTCTTCAAAATATCTTCTTTTGTGTAAAAAATTCTATGGAGGTCAATGGGTACCAGCAACTGTTTGGTTATCTAACAGTCTTCAAATTATCTTCTTTTGTGTAAAAAATACTATGAATCTCAATGGGTACCACCAACTGTTTGGTTACCCAACATGCTTTAAACTATCTTCTTGTGTATATAATATACCATGGAAGTCAATGGGTACCAGCAACTGTTGGGTAACCCACATTCTTCAACTTTAGTGTGAGCTGTCATTTAACTGGGGCTGCTGATGGGGGAGTTCCATCTGTTTGATGTGCTGGTGGTTTGTAGGAGTGCCAACCAAGGTGAAAGTCTGCTACGATGGAAAGATCTGGTGGAAGTGTTTGCATTACCCATCAAAGACCAGTTTAGGAGTTCAGGGGCTTTCCTCTGTGGTATAGTTTTCAGGATTTTGCAACAAGACAATAGTTAATGTTTAGTAATTGTAACAGGTGACTCAGCAGCACGTAGCTTGTGGTCTAAAAGTGCAACGTTCAAATATCTGAGAATTTTATAGCAAAACTGAGGTTGAGGTTGAAACTTGAGCAGCATACTTATCAGTCATTCATTTCACTCTGATTTTAGCTGTGATTTATTGTTAAGGTTGGGTTTGGAGACAGTTAAGAAGCCTTGTTTCAGGGCCAACAACAAGATGTCAAGGAACAATCTTACTTGGCAAAACTCTTGGATATGGAGTGATTCACTTCGCTTGCTTTGTGTTGACAAACGGCTTATTTCACAGCTAAACAGATCAGAGGATGAGCAGTGAAGAACGAACTTTAGCAGCTTATTGATGTCAGCCATCAACCGTAACGTTTTCCGAAACTGAGTGGGAAGCATTGCACACCTCTTTAATTTGCACTCTTGAACTAACTCCCTTTTGTAGTTTCTCAAGAATGTACACAGTTATGGGTAAGCTTAATACACATTCCTGTTCTGAATGTTCATTGAATAAAATACAATAAAATAAAATAAAATAAATAATAAAAAGTCAAATCTAATCCTGTCAAACATAAAATAAAATAAAATAAAATAAAATAAAATAAAAAGTCAAATCAAATCAAATCTAAAATAAAATAAAGCAAAGTAAAGCAATGTAAAGTAAAATAATAAAAATAAATAAAATAAAGCAAAATAAAAAATAAAACACTAAAAATAAAAAAATAAACAGTCAAATAAAATAAAAAAAATAAAAAGTCAAATAAAATAAAGTATTGTAAAGTCAAATAAAATAAGATAAAATAAAGTTAAATAAAGTAAAATAAGTAAAATCAAGTAAAGTAAAATTAAAAATAAAATAAAGTAAAATAAAATAAAATAAAATATATAAAATAAAATAAAATAAAGCAAAGTAAAGCAATAATAAAATAAAAACGAAAGTAAAATAAACTGTTAAATAAAATAAAAATGTTAAATCAAGTAAAGTAAAATAAAGTAAAATTATATAAAATAATAAAGTAAAAGAAAAAAGTAATAAAATTAAAATAAAATAAAATAAAGCACACGATTGTAAAGTAAAATAAAGTAAAATAAAATAAGATGAAATAATAAAATCAAATAAAAATGAAAGTAAAGCTAAAGTTAAATAAAAAAGTGAAATTAAGTGAGGTAAAAAAGTAAAATAATATAAAATAAAGAAGTAAAATAAAATAAAATATAAAAAACAAAGTAAAATAAAATAAAAAGTAAAATCAAATTGAATATAAAACAAAATGAAATAAAACAAAGCAAAGTAAAACAAAACTAAATTTAGTAGTAAAATAAAGTAAAATCAAATAAAAAGTAAAATCAAATCAAATATAAAATAAAGCAAACTAAAATAAAACAAAATATAAAAAATAATGTAAAACACAATAAAATAAAGTAAAATCAAATAAAATCAAATCTAAAATAAAATAAAGCAAGGTAAAACTAAATTAAATAAAATAAAGTAAATAAAGTAAAATTAAAGTACAATTAAATAAAAATAAAATAAAATGAAATAAAATAAAATAAAAAATAAAATAATAAAATAAAATAAAACAAGTGCTCAGTGATGTCTGCCATTGAGATTAACTAATGTACACCACTTAAATAAAATAATTAAATTAAAAATAAAATAAAATAAAATAAAGAGAGCTCACTGATGTCTGTCATTGCAAGTAACTCTTTGCGAAACTGAGTGGGAAGTAATGTACACCCCTTAAATTCTTTTGTATTGACTCCCTTTTCCAGTTTCACAAGAATGTATGCAGTTATGCAGGGAATGAAGTGAAATACACAGTAAGCTATCAAAAAACAGCAATCCTGGGCTTTTTAATTAGTATTTTAGTATTATTATTTTGACTAATTGTCTTTTTTCTCTTGAAAAGTTATCGGGTACCAACCTAAAGGCACTTGCGCTTTTTCCAGAGGGCAAAACCTATAAAAATGTACATTTGTAAATAAAAATGTCACGTGAATTCATAGTGACATGGCTGTGATGGTATATGCAACCCAAAAAAGTTGGGATACAAGTTAAATATGGTCAGATATTTCAATATGTGGCTGGTGACAAAGAAAGCAACATCTCAACGAAATCCTCCTGCAGCATTGTTCAGAAAAGTTTCCATCACTGCTAATGTAGAGAGACAGAGGGAGACTGTTTTAAAGTAAATCACCATCATTTCCTTCCTGTTTCCTTTCATTCAGATTTCCTGTGAACCTTGTAGACAAATAAGTCCCGATTTGACTCGCAGGGTCCCTACGCAGTGTTCACCACTTCCTACATACTGAGTGGAGGATATCTATTGAAGTCTCTTCTGCTAACTAAGACTGCATTCACTTGATTAAAAATACAGAAAAATCAACAATATTTGGAAATTTTATTACGATTTGATATAACTGTTTTCTGTTTTAATATATATTAAAATGTTATTTATTCCTGTGATGCAAAGCAGAATTTTCAGCATCATTACTTAGTCTTTAAGCTCACATGATTCCTCAGAAATCATCCTGATGTGCTGATTTAATGCTCGAGAAATGTATTTTTTATTATTAGCAGTGCTGAAAACATTTGTGGACAGCAATATTTGTAATATTTTTAGATTTTCTGTTTTTATTTTAATTTTGGTTAAAGGTTTAGCATTTTTTGTTGTCTGTGTTTGTCATTTTTATTTATTATTATTATTTTTGGAATTTTAATTTTGTAATTAATTTTTATTATTAATTATAATTTGTTATCAAGTTCTAGTTTTAGTTATTTTAGCATATCCATTAAACTAATTTGTTGTCTTTGCAACTATCTTTAATTAAAAATTAAATATATGTAGGATTTTTTTGCATTTTTATTAATTTATTTTATTTTATTTTATTTTATTTTACCTAAAATAACCCTGATTTAAATTAGTATAAGACGTGCTACAGGTTGCAATTCTTACTTAATAAATTCCTTGACTTCACATGGTTATCCTTGGAATGTGGCCCTTGTCACCTGCATAAACTGTGAACACACACACACACACACACAAACACACAAGTTATTTAGTTGTGCACATATGTTTATACAATCAAAAACAACACAAGACATTAAGCAAGAATACAGAGGCAGCAAAGCCGCCAGCCTCACTGTCACTTGCTTCAAACTTGACATAAACAAACTCTAATTCTTTCTGCATGACAGTTTTGATCCTCGGCTGTTTTGCTGAACTGCCTCAAGTCAGTTTGCAACCGGTTTGTCCCCTTATATAATGCCAGCGTGCCTGTGAGCTCTGCTGCATAGGAACACAGCCTTGAAGCACAGCCAGAGATCAGTGTGATAGCAGTGTTATGTAGTATTTCAGGTAAGACTTGTGACTAAACTGTAGCTGCGTGTGCCAAAAGTTCAATCACGCACAACAACAACATATGTGCTTTTGCTTTTGTTACCGTACAGAAAATGGGAAGGTCATTACATATGATAGTGAACTTTGATTTAAAAGAAGAGTCTTAATCTGGCCTGGAGAAAGGTAGTGATATGTTAAAGATTGTGGGCTGAACACTTCACGTGACACGTGCTTGTGAAGTCTCATGCAGCGCAGAAGGAATTCACATCAAGAAGTTCAAGAAGATTTTAATCATACAGAAAACACCTGTTTGATCTGCTTGACCTGAGTGTCTTTTTATGTTTCATAGAATGCAAATTAGTTGTATACATTCTTTGATGAATAGAAAGTTTTTAAAAAAAACTGATATAAACTTGCAACTGCGAGTAAATTGTGATAAACTCGCAATTCTGAACAATAAACTCACAATTCTAAGAAATAAAGTCACAATTCTGAGAAATGAACTCGCAATTCTAAGAAATAAAATTGCAATTCTGAGAAATAAAGTCACAATTCTAGGCAATAAACTAACAATTCTGAATAATAAACTCAATATTGAGAAATAGTCACAATTCTGAGAAAGAGTGGCAATTCTGAGCAATAGACTTGCAATTCCGAGAATTCCAAGAATTCCAAGAATTCCAAGAAATAAAGTCGTACTTCTGAGAAACAAAGTCATAATTCTAAGAAATTAACTCGCAATTCCGAGAAATAAAGTCGTACTTCAGAGAAATAAAGTTACAATTCAGAGAAAAAAATTCGTAATCCCGAGAAAACTTGCAGTTCCGAGAAATAAGGTCGCAATTATGAAAAACAGTCGAAATTCTGAGAAATAAAATTGCAATTCCGAGCAATGAACTCACAATTCGGTGAAATAAACTCAAAATTATGAGAAATTAACTCGGAATTCTGAGAAATAGTTGCAATTCCAAGAAATAAAGTTGCACTTCCAAGATATTAACTTGCAATTCCGAGAAATGAACTCACAATCTCGAGAAATAAACTCGCAATTCCAAGAATTCCAAATAAAGTTGCACTTCCGAGAAATAAAGTCATAATTCCAAGAAAGTAACTCACAATTCAGAGAAATAAATTTGCAATCCCGAGAAATAATGTTGCACTTCTAAGAAAAAAAAAATTAATTCTGAGACATGAAGTCGCAATTCAGAAAAATAAACTCACAATTATGAGAAATAGTCGAAATTCTGAGAAATAGTCACAATTCCAAGAAATGAACCTGCAATTCTGAGAAATTAATTCACAATTCTGAGAAATAGTTGCAGTTCCAAGAAATGAACTTGCAATTCCAAGACATGAACTCACAATCCCGAGAAATAAACTCACAATTCCAAGAATTCAGAGAATTCCAAATAAAGTCGCACTTCTGAGAAATAAAATCATAATTCCAAGAAATTAACTCAATTCAGAGAAACAAACTCGCAGTTCCGAGAAATAAAGTTGCAATTCAGAAAAATAAACTCGCTATTCTGAGAAATAGTTGAAATTCTAGAAATAAAGTCGCAATTCTGAGAAAAAAAGTTGCAATTCCGAGCAATGAACTCACAATTCGGTGACATAAACTCAAAATTATGAGAAATTAACTCGGAATTCTGAGAAATAGTTGCAATTCCGAGAAATAAAGTTGCAATTCCAAGATATTAACTTGCAATTCCGAGAAATGAACTCACAATCTCGAGAAATAAACTCGCAATTCCAGGAATTCCAAATAAAGTTGCACTTCCGAGAAATAAAGTCATAATTCCAAGAAAGTAACTCACAATTCAGAGAAATAAACTTGCAATCCCGAGAAATAATGTTGCACTTCTAAGAAGAAAAAAAACTTAATTCAGAGACATGAAGTCGCAATTCAGAAAAATAAACTTGCAATTATGAGAAATAGTCGAAATTCTGAGAAATAGTCACAATTCCAAGAAATGAACCCGCAATTCTGAGAAATTAATTCGCAATTCTGAGAAATAGTTGCAATTCCAAGAAATGAACTTGCAATTCCAAGACATGAACTCACAATCCCGAGAAATAAACTCACAATTCCAAGAATTCAGAGAATTCCAAATAAAGTCGCACTTCTGAGAAATAAAATCATAATTCCAAGAAATTAACTCACAATTCAGAGAAATAAACTCAGTTCGAGAAATAAAGTTGCAATTCAGAAAAATAAACTGCTATTCTGAGAAATAGTAAATTCTAGAAAGTAGATTCGAGAGAAAAGTTGCAATTCGAGGCAATGAACTCACAATTGGTGACATAAACTCAAAATTAAGAGAAATTAACTTGCAATTCTGAGAAATAGTTGCATTTCGAGAAATAAAGTCGCAATTCAAGAAATGAACTCGCAATTCCCAAGAAATTAACTCACAATCCCAAGAAATACACCATGAATTCCAAGAATTCTGGGAATTCCAAATAAAGTCGCACTTCCAGAAATAAAGTCAATTCAGAAAAATAAACTCACAATTCTGATAGAATAGTCGAAATTCTAGAAATAAAGTCGCAATTCGGAAAAGTTGCAATTCGAACAATGAACTCACAATTCGGTGAAATAAACTCAAAATTCTGAGAAATTAACTCGCTATTCTGAGAAATATTTGCAATTCCAAGAAATAAAGTCACAATTCCAAGAAATTAACCCACAATCCCGAGATATAAACTCGCAATTCTGAGAAGTCTGAGAAATAAAGTCGCACTTCAGAGAAATAGTCCTAATTTGGTGAAATAAACTCAAAATTCTGAGAAATTAACTCGCTATTCTGAGAAATAAAGTTGGAATTCTGAGAAAGTCGCAATTCTGAGAAATGAGTTCGCAATTCTGAGAAATAAACTCCAAGAGAAAATTATAAATGTAAATAATGACTGAACTACCATTTAAGAGCATCATTTATACAGTTGTCTGCGCCTGTCAGTGATTTATGACGTCTAAGGTTGATTTTAGCATTTTGCTTTTGACGTTTTCAGCAATATTTTTGACTTTCCCTGTGGATTCTGTGATCACCTGTTGTGTAATGATTTTGCAGCATGCGTGATTCTCTCTGATTATCATTCTGAGAATGTTACATCATACTTGCAAACTCCTTAATATAATCTAGACACACAATAAGCATTTTATCCTGCAGGTCTGATCCCAGGGACAATGAACACTATCAGAGAGCTAAAGAAAGATGCTGAATGACCACACGACAGTATTTCATTTCTCAACCAAGAAAGTCATTAGCTCTCTTCTAAAACCCAGTAAGCTGTAACTTAGACTCTATTTTAAGGCATCAAAAGCATAGATGATTATGCTGCCTGCTATGACTTATCATTGTGGTCACATTTTAATCAATTAAAGAATGCACCGGGACGAGTATTTTTTTAACAACGAAAACTGTTGCTAAAAATAGTGTCAAAGTAGACTATTTTACCTGAAATTTGTATGTACTTTTGTATAAACACCAAATCAGTCAGATTAAATCAGATTCAATTTTTTTTTTACATAGCTCAATATTTAAGGTAATATATATCCTGCATTTATTTGATAAGAAATACAGTGATATTGTGAAATATTATTAGAAGTTTAAAAAATGTTTTTTTTAATATACTTTAAAATAGAATTTATTTCTGTGATGCAAAGCTGAATTTTCATCAGCCTCGATGAACATAAGAAGCTTCTTTAAACATTAAAAAACACTTTTAAACTGCAGTGTATGTAATTTAACAGTGAAATGTATGTATTTGTTTACTGTACACTACTGTTCAAAAGTTGGGGATCAGTAAGATTATTTATTTATTTATTGAAAGAAATACATTTATACAGCAAGGATGAATGAAATTAAATGAAAAAGTGACAAAAACACAAAAAAAATATAAATTACATTATCAAATATTTTAAAATAGAATTTTTTTAATTCTTTGAAATTACAGTACAGTACAATTCACAGAACACTAAAAAAATATTATTTTATATTATAATATATTATAAAATTAATATTTCATTTTATTTATTTTGTATAATATTTAACATTATGGTATAATTAATCAAACTGAATCTTAAAAAATATTTCAAAATTACAGTACAGTACAATTTACAGAATACTGAAAAAATATATAAGTACATAAAAAATTATATTTGTTAAAAAATTATATATGTTAAAAAATAATAAATTACATTTTCAAATATATAAAATAGAAAACACACTTTCTTTGAACTGTAAAAATATTTCACAAAATTACAGTACAGTACAACTCACAGAATACCGAAAAATGATATAATCATATTATTTTATATTATAATATAATACATTATAAAATTAATATTTCATTTTTATTTATTTTGTATAATATTTCACAACGTTATGGTATAATTATATTATTTTATATTTTATATCCTAATATAATACATTATTTTTAAAAACTAAATTTTGAAATATATTAAAATAGAAAATATTTTTAAGATAAATAATACTGAACTTTATTACTGTTACTGATTTTAATTAAATAAATGCCATACTAAACCATACTGTACCATAGTAGCCCTTTTTATGTTGCTCTCACATGTTGCTAGAATGGAAATAATTGAATGGAAAAGTATTAACACTGCTTTTATTTTGTGTTCCAAGTGATGGCACAGCTGGACAGATTTGTTTAGCTTATAAAAAGTAAAAAAAAAAAAAAACACTGATAAACAAAAACAATTAGCCGCAGTCTGTCCCTAGTCTAATGGGGACACTGTGTGCAGCCTCCTGGGAAGCTTTGAAAGTATTGGACTGTCAGCATGGAAAGATCCATTAAAAAGACTGTCCACTCAGTTAAAAAAGGCCGTCTAACAGTTTTAGCCTACTGCGAGTTGCTTGAAATAGGCTGCAGCAACAGCGCCCACTTCCCCTGCGCTCCCTCAATGCAAACGTGCTAAACCAAAACACGCGTTCTGTAAACAAGAGAACACGGACTAAAAATAGAGCTGAGGCTTTCAGCTGTGGGCGCCGACTTCAAGGAAAAATGTTTTGGGACAGGGAGAACAGCTGGCGTCGTTTTCTCCAGCTTTGTTTCTTGCTCTCTAATAGAGAACGGAGCGAAAGGGATGAGTCGCTCCCCAAGCTGGATTCAACATGCTGACTGAGACTCATTAGTCGCCATGTAGCGCTGCCTTTCGTAGGTCATTGGCTCCAACGCGGTTTGCAGGCCCGCTCTGACAGTTGCACAATGTTCTGATTTATAGCAAAGATGAGAGTTAGGGAATAAGGGATGGAGGAAGACACAAAGGGAGGAGGAGGAGTTGAAGGGAGGATGGAAGCTTTGGGAGAGGGACTGATGCAAAACAGGAACCACAGAACAAGCACAGGAAATGAAGGAGATAAACAGGTGTGATAGGACAGCGTAGGCGCCAAGGCATGCAGCTATTCCAGCTCCCCTGTCTGATATTCTGTTTTCTGATGCATATTTCTACTTTATGATCACAAAATTTCCAAGTTGAATTTAAATGTATTTATGAGGTAAGTACACTAGTGTTAAAAAGTTTGGGGTCGGAAGATTTTGTTTTTGAAAGAATTCTCTTCTGCTCACCAAGGCTGCATTAAAATAAAATAAAATAAAATAAATAAAATCTACAAATACTATTATATTTCAAAAATATTTTTTTTTTATTCCAATGAATTTTAATTTTATTAATTTATTAATATTTTATTTATTAATTTATTATTATTATTATTATTATTATTATTATCATCATCATCATCATCAGTATTTAAAAACAGTTGTGCTGCTTAGTATGTTTTGGAAAAATTATATAGTTAATATTTAATATTAAATAAATATTAAATAAAACAAAATACAGTAATACTGTGAAATATTATTCAAATTCAAAAAAGTGTTTTATTTTAATAGACTTTAAAATGTAATTTCTTCTTATTATTATTATTATTATTATTATGTTCATCATCATCATCATCATCATCATAAATATTAAATAAAATAAAATACAGTAAAAACACTAATATTGTTAAATATTATTAAAATTAAAAATATATTGTATTTTTTATTGTAACATATTTTAAAATGTAATTTATTATTATTATTATTATTATTATTATTTTCAATATTTAAAACAGTTATTCTCCTTAGTATGTTTCGGAAAAAAATATAGTTAATATTTAATATTAAATAAATATAAAATAAAATAAAATAAAATACAGTAAAAACACTAATACTGTGAAATATTATTTATATATATATATATATATATATATATAAATATTTTAATATATCTTAAAATGTAATTTATTAATATTATTAATATTAATTTGAATAATATTTAAACAGTTGTGCTGCTTAGCATGTTGTGGAAAATATATATTTAATATTCATATTTTTAATATTTTATAGAATTCTTTGATGCATAAAAAGTTCAAAAGAAGGTTTTAAAGTTTTTTTTGTAACAATGTAAAACATCCTTACTGTCAATTTTGTTCAATTTAATGCATCTTTAATGAATAAAAGTACTAATTTCTTTCAAATCAATATTTCATGCCCATTTATTTATTCATTTGCTAAGTAGCTGTAAAATAAATGTGATGATTTATTTTCAGATGGTCATTTTCATAAAATAAACCTTCAGGTTGACCTTGCTGGTGTTTATTCAGCGATAAACATCAGTTAACGGTACATTTTCCTTTACCTAATTCAGTTTTGCGAACTTTAATGTTTATTTATCAAAGTAATCATTTAAACCAAATTCAAGATGATCAATTTGTGCAAACAGCCAATAACTGTTCACACATTAATAGTTTTTCACTTCTCTGTAGAAGTATCACAGGAAACCTTAACACTTTAAAATTGCACCAACATGTGGCATGCAACATTTCTCATTACAAGCTGTACAAGCTTTCAGCAACTCTATAACGGTCTGTGCTCCTTCCTCTTTTTCTTACGAGCCACAGTTTTGTACCTCCAGCAGTCTGAAATGCTCAGGCCACTGCACAGAGTGTAAACAGGAAGTGGATGTGGCGGTCTGAGGTCTCTGGGGACGACTGGAGGGTGAGCGGAGATCAAGACCAGCAACAGCAGAGGGGAAATTAGCGGACAGCTAACAGCTAGTCAAAAAACAACTTCGGTCCATCTGACGAATGACTTGAGTGTTGGAGGAATGTCTGTGAAACAATGGCTTTGAAAGGTGACTTAGCACTGAAACAGAGGGATTTTCCACGGTTTTCCTTTGGCAAGGAGAAAAGCGGTCGAGAGATGCTGCCGGGTCAAACTAGCCAGTTAATTAGGTCATTTCTGGTTTGTGTACAATACTAAGTCATGCATGCATTTGACAATATTAAGTGTAGTGAAGTGGTGTTTGCTCCCACAAAACTTCTGCTAAGATGCTGCAGGTGACTGACAGGAAAACAAACCACACAATTTAATGCATCATTAATGTCTGGAGCACAGATGGTGCGGGATGAGTTACGGTTCATGTCTTTCTTTCTTCAGTTGAAAAGAAATGAAGGTTTTTGATGAAAAAAATCCAGGATTTAGTGGACTTCAATGGTGGCCAAACGAAACGATCAGTCATTTTCTAAAAAAAATACAAATTTATATACTTTTTAATCACAAATGCTCATCTTCATGCATTACGCAATCACACTGGAAATGTCACGTAAAACAAATCTAGTTAATATTTAATATTAAATAGGAAATAAAATAAAATACAGTAAAAACAGTAATATTGTGAAATATTATAACAATTCAAAAAAGGTTTTTATTTTAATAATTTAAAATGTAATTTATTATTATTATTATTATTATTATCATCATCAATATTTAAAACAATTGTGTTGCTAATGTTTTAGAAAATCTATAGTTAATATTTAATACTAAATAAAATAAAATAATATTCAGTAAAAACAGTAATATTGTGAAATAATATTAGAAGTAAAAATACATATTGTAATATATTTTAAAATGTATTTTTTTTTTTAAAACAGTTGTGCTGCTTAGTATGGTTTAAAAAAATATGTTGTTAATATGTATTATTAAATAAATATAAAATAAAATAAAACACTGATATTGTAACATTAAAATATTATCAAAATTAGTTATATCAATAATTATATTAATTATATTATTACAAATATTATCAAAATTAATCTATTATTATTATTAGGATCATCATCGTCAATATTTAAAACAGTTGTGCTGCTTATGTTTTGGAAAATATATATAGTTAATACAAAATAAATATTAATATACATATTAATATAATATACTAATAAAATACAGTAAAAACACTAATACTGTGAAATATTATCAAAATAAAAAATATATATTGTAATATATTTTAAAATGTGATTAATTATTATTATTATCAATAATTTTAAAACAGTTGTGCAGCTTGGTATGCTTTGAAAAAATGTTATTAATATGTAACATTAAATAAAAAATCACTAATATTGTAAAATAGTAAAATATTATCAAAATTTATTAATAATAATAATTATATTATTAATTATATCAATTAAATTATTTACAGATATTATAAAAATTAATCTATTATTATTATTATCAATATTTAAAAACCAAAGAATAAGGGTTTTATCTAGTGAAACTATCAGTCATTTTCTAAAAACAATAAAAAAAAAATACATACTTTTTATCCACAAATGCTCATCTTGCAGTAGCTCTGCCATGCGCATCTTCATGTATTACGTGATTATGTTGGAAAGGTCACTTGTCGAAAACAAACAAGGGTAGGGTGAAAACATCTAATTTTCTTCTCCAACTTCAAAATCATTGTTTTACCTTGTTTTGTAAAGGGTGTTTGGCTTTGCATGTTCGCTTTGTAAACACTTTTTTTTTTTTATAAAATGACTGATTGTTTTGATAGATAAGACCCTTATTCCTCGGCTGGGAATGTGATGAGCTCTTTTAAGCTGCCTTGAAACTGCATTTTTAACCTTTACTCCATTGAGCACCATTGTAGTCCACTCTATAGACAAAAATCCTTGAATGTTTTCCTCAAAAGCCTTCATTTCTTTTCGACTGAAGAAAGAACCACATAAACATCTTGCATGACACAGGGGTGAGTAAACTATCAGGAAAGTTTTATTCTGGAAGTGAACTAATCCTTTAAGTAGTTTTCTATGCCTTTGAAAGCACATGCTGCCATTTTGTACCAACTCTGAAGACAAATCACACCGCAGGGCTTGAACGCACCTTAAAAATACTTAATTGTTATGTATGACTCACTTCTATTATTTTGTGTTGTTCACACACAGGCTCTTATTTTAAAGTCACACCCGTTAATGTTGTAAATAAGTTTACTTTTTACCAGTGTGACAGGTTCAGACCGTCTTCTCACAAGGAACTGTGTAGCTGACATTTTCACACCCATCTCACATGCAATGCCTCAACTAGAGCCTCTCAGCCCAACACTTCTCTCTTCTCCAGTCAAATTAGTGAATATACAGTTTCTACTGTTTAAAGGGATAGCTCACCCAAAAAAGAAAATTCTGTCATTAATTAATCACCCTCATGTCATTCCAAACCCATAAGATCTTCATTCATTTTTGGAACACAAACAAAGATATTTCTGATGAAATCCAAGAGCTTTCTGACCTGCACTGACAGCAGAAAGGCCCAAAAATGTAGTAAACAGATTGTTAAAACAGTCCATGTGACATATATGGTTCAACCTTAATGTTATGAAGCTATGAGAATGCTCATAAAGAAAGAAAACAAAAATAAATATAGCTGCAAGCAGCAGTTACCGGGTTTTTAGGCATTTAAGCACATATGAAAAAAGACATTATTTAGCAAGCTTGTAGCCACCTAAATAAATAAATAAGCATTTTTACCAAATCCAGGTAATTTTCCATAGAAAAATGATGTTTTTTAAACGTTTATGACTGTTATAGCACCAGCTGTGGTCCGATCTCCTTAAAACTTTGCATGCTTGTTTAGAATCACCTGCCGCATGTGCTCAGCAGGTTTTGTGAAGTTTTGAGTTTTTCTTTAGGCTTTATAGGATTTGGGGTAAATTTGGGCAGCCCCTTTTTCTAAACAACTCTGTTATAGCTTCCCAAAGGGTAATTATTATTATGTTTTTTGATAATTATTTGTCTAGAGAGCCCAGAGAATTGTACTGCAGTGTTTTTTCCAGATGAGTGAAAAACCTAAGACTAGCTCGCAAAAGTAGGTCTTTTACATCTTCTCAATCATTTAACAAACAGTTTGATTGACAACAGTGGTTCTAGAGGCAAAGTTATCCAGAATGAGGAGTTCTATCATACGATATGAATATCGTGAAAAACCATGCAATGTACAATCGTTTGTGCCCTCGAAAAATGCGATATCGCGTCCCAGTGACTGATTTCTTTCACATTTTTTTCAGACCTTTGGGGCAGTGATTTGAACAGGCCCACCGAGTTTCATTCCGTTAACCTTAAGCGCCCATGTTTTTTTGAGATATGCAAATGTACTTGTAGACGAGTGTGGCACTTTGGACCAGGACCGTGCACACCAATTTTCTTGTTGATAGGAAGAATGACTGCACAGTTATAGCCATATTTATGTTTTTCCCCTCTTATAGCGCCACCAAGTGGCCAAGCTCCACAATTTTTTTCCTCTGACCTCAGATTGAGCTCTTACATAAGTGTTCTGAGTTTAGTGGAGATATCTCATTCTGTTCAGGAGTTATAGGCATTTTACGAAAAAGTGGCCCCGCCCCTTTTTGAACGTTTTGGCGTCCCTTTGCGACGGTGAGTTGAAAGTTGAACCTTTTCTTGATAATTATTGATATTCACTCTACAGAGAATCTTTCTGCACTGGTTTAGTTCCAAATAGGCAAAAAAACCTAGGACTAGTTACCAAAAAAAAAAAGATTCCAACGACATAAGACACTTGAGTCTGCGACTGACGGTTTAGGAGTTAAGGACGGTTTAGGAGTTTATAAGCGATATCATACTTTTGTTTGCTGTAGCGCCCCCGTCAGGCTGATTGGGGTGACCCTTGGACACATTGTAGGTGGTGTGAGTACTACCATCCCTCCAAGTTTCAAGTCTCTACGACTTACGGTTTGGTCTGCACGATCAGTTTTACGTGGAGACCATTCTAACAATTACAATAGGATTTCAGCGCTACGCGTCTGAACCCCTAATGATTTAACGATTCAACAATTTCTTTTCTTCAGTGTCAGCCTAAGGTTGAATCACTGATGTCACATGGACCATTTTAACAATGTCTTTACTACCTTTCTGGGCCTTGAACATGTCAGTTGCATTGCTGTCTATGCAATCAGAGTCAGAAAGCTCTCAGATGTAATCAAAAATATCTTAATTTTGTTCCGAAGGTCTTACAGGTTTGTAACGACATGAGGGTGAGTAACTAATAACAGAATTTTCATATTTTGGGTGAACTATCCCTTTAAAATTAATTTACAATCCTTGAGCTCTTATTCAAGGCAATAAACTTTCAAAAAACCTAAACACAGAGCACAAGGTGAAAATGTCTGTAAAAATACTCATTTACCTTTAAGCCAGCTGTGACTCCTGGTGCAAACACTCAAACAACTCCTGTAAGAGAATACTCAGAGAGGGTAAACTGAGTTATTGTTATGGAATGAATACAGCGGCCTCATGGCCAAAGGAAGCCTAAGTGGGAAATGCCCTCAATCTGCCAACATTTCAAAACAATAAGAACTAAATCTGACTGACTGTAGCCTTCAAAATGTCCTGCTGGTTTCCACACAAACAATATCTTTCTCCAAACACTTGATATGTCATTTACGTAATACTAGTTAAGATGTGTAGCAGCTGATTTTGGGAACGCATGACGGTCCTCATGGAAACAGTCGTCAGAACTGTTTCAGCCCCCAGCAGAGCCATATAAAGTTACGCCTCCACTAAATACGAGAAGCCACTGTAACAAATTGGGTTCAACTGTCCCTGGCATTCACTATTGGTACAAGTCCGGACTTGGCCTGTGAACACGAAGCTTTGTTTCACACTAAAGCGTGCTGATGATGTCAGTAAGATACAGATCAGAGGTTTACTATCGTGCAAATGTGTCATACACACTTTCAGTCTTTGCAGAACTACAGTCAAAATTCCCTGAATATAGACGTTTAGAGTAACCGAAACACACAGAGACAGCTGCACGCTGAAAAAAATCCCTCAACACCTGCTACAAGTGATCAAATTCCTCAAATGATCTCACAAACAGATATATTCTGCTAAATTTGACCCTGAGAAAGGCTGCAAGACTTTGTATTTGTGGCTTTGAATCAGAGTTTAGTCCCAATTCCCAAATCAAAGAGTGTAATTATGTAACGCTTCTATTTGAAATTCCTGTTTTTAAAGAAACAGTTTACTTAAAAATTCTAGCATTTACTCACCTTCATAGCTAAAAGGCATCTTTGTACCTTATTGACCCCTAAATGGTTCGTATTA
The DNA here is from genome assembly GCA_012976165.1 of Labeo catla. NCBI lineage: Eukaryota > Metazoa > Chordata > Actinopteri > Cypriniformes > Cyprinidae > Labeo > Labeo catla. The sequence continues at coordinate 5,072,717 of VONZ01000001.1, forward strand.
GTACCTTAAAGGCACATATTAGTACTTTTATAGTACATACAGTTGAAGTCAAAAGTTTACATACACCTTGCAGAATCTGCAAAATGTTAATAAATTACCAATAAAAGGGGTCATACAAACTGCATGTTTTCTTTATTTTAGTACTGACTATTTTTTTTTTTTTAGTGATAGTTGTTCATGAGTTTCTTGTTTGTCCTGAACAGTTCTTCAGAACAATCCTTCAGGTCCCACAAATTCTTTGGTTTTTCAGCATTTTTGTGTATTTGAACCCTTTCCAACAATGACTGAATGATTTTGAGATCCATCTTTTCACACTAAGGACAACTGAGGGACTCATATGCAACTATTACAGAAGGTTCAAACGCTCACTGATGCTTCAGAAGAAAACATGAAGCATTAAGAGCTGGGGGTAAAAACTTTTGAAATTTGAAGATCAGGGTAAATTTAACTTGATCTTCTGGGAAACTTCTAAGTATCTTCTGTAGCTCCTGAAGGGCAGTACTAAATAAAAAAAAAAAAAAGATAATTAGGCAAAATACAAATCTTCATTTTGTGTAAAAGTTTTCACCCCTGGCTCTAAATGCATTGTTTCCTTTTGACGCATAAGTGAGCGTTTGAACCTTAATAATAATAATAGTGGCACAAGAGTCCCTCAGTCCCTCAGTTGTCCTCAGTGTGAAAAGATGGATCTCAAAATCATATAGTCATTTTATGGAAAGGGTTCAAATACACAAAAATGGTGAAAACCCAAAGAATTTGTGGGACCTGAAGGATTTTTCCGAAGAATAGCAGGCAGTTTAACTGTTCAGGACAAACAAGGGACTCATGAACAACTATCACTAAATAAAAAAACAAAAAAACAGCCGAACACAGCTGTGGATCATTTAGGTAACAACACGGTTTTAAGAATCAAGCGTATGTAAACTTTTGAACAGGGTCATTTTTTACAAATTCAACTATTATTTTCTCTTGTGGAGCATATGTAAATGTCTTTTACGTGAAATATCTTATTCAGGTCAGTACTAAATAAAAAATAACATGCATTTTGTGTACAAATAAGTCTCAATGTCAGATTTCTACATTTTCTTCTCAGAGTGTATAAATGTACTTTGGTTTAAAAAGCTTAGAAAAACACTACAGCTAGGAGGGGGAATAAAACTAGGAGTAACCAGTATAACCCGGATAAGGTCTGTCGGTGTTTCTTAACGCTGCATGCCAGGACTCCTCACAGAGCGACCATCTGTAACATTACCACAGTGCTTCAGAGCAACTTGGCTGCATTTTGATTCACTCACACAACCACGTGCAGAACAACATGAGTGTGAGATCTCTGTGGGTAACAAACTGTAAAATTGGCATATCTTCTTCAGCAAAGCCAAGATCATGAGGGTCAGTAATAGTAAAGCTGACTCAGCGAACATCAGAGGAAAATGTGGTTCACCTACAGGGAGTTTCACAGCCTTTGTACATTACGATTTTCCTGTGTATTGATGTTTCTCAGTGCTGCAAATTCCATCTGACCTTGAGTACAATACAAAAGGAAACAAACAGAATGAGACATGGCAGTTTTGTAGAATCCTAGTCATAATATATGAGTAATATCACACAAGTAGCCGTGAGATATAGATGTATGTCGGCACGGCTGTGATTCAGGCCGAGTGCCATAGGTAATCAGTGATGTTTTTAAATTAGTAATGGAGGCTTGGGCTCAGCTGTTCAATTGTCAAACTAAGATTTTAATCCTTGGCGGAAGGAAGTAGTTCTACACAAAAGAGGGTTTTTAAAGACACTTCTTTGTTGTTTCTTATGTATTTACACACCCGTGCAGCCCTATTTTGTGTAGAACTACTTCCTTCCGCCAAGGATTCAAATCTTAGTTTGACAATTGAACAGCTGAGCCCAAGCCTCCATTACTAATTTAAAAACATCACTTTAAAACTAGTAACAAAGGAATATTGAGTTGCTTCATTAAATGCTTATTGCATTACTGTATTAAAAGCTCACTGTATTATGTCGAGTATAGAGGGTTTGTACTTACGTCCCGATTTGGTCAGTTACCCGGATGCGCGGCCATACTGGTGATAGTCAGATGTAAACAACAACATGGACTGCACAATTAATGTACTACTGAATACATTGTTCTGCTAATTTATGCTGTCCAAACCACTAAAAAAACGTGTGTGCTGCTAAATCATATGATCTAAGACTTAGTAAGAAGGAAAGGGCGCAATATTTTGACAAACTAAAGTTAATATGTGGTAAAGATACATACGAGCAGTATTAATTAAGATATTAGCCTAATATTTAACCTGCCTCACTGGAAATAATAAGAACAAACACAAATGTTGTCAAGATTCTTTCCCTGGTCAAAAAAAAGTTAGTTTGAATGTCTGTTGAGGAAAGCGATATCTTTATCGTACTATCCTTTCATCTGTTAAGAAAATATCTTCCTTGTTTACAACTCTCTTTCAGTCTCATTCAAAATAAAAGTCTTTACAGCTGCCTCAGTCATAAAAACAGTCTCTGTCGGCATTTAATGGTGGAACAATGTAACTAAAATCACCATCACGAACACGGTTCCTTCGCAGTCTCCATTCCGTCCTTCAGGGAACGAGTGTTACAAGAGTAAACGAGACGTTTCCCAATACAACTACAATACTATTGTTAAACACTACTATTTATATAAACTATTAAATAATAATAATAAACAACAACAGCCGTTAAAAAAGTTGCAAGGCGATTCAGTCAAAAGTACAAAGGCTGCACTCTTATATACAACATTTAATATAAAATATAAAATATAATGTGATGAGAGTTTGACCTCAGCCAAAACTATTGCTCTGGAACAAATAATAGATTAATGAAACCAAAGACTGCCTTGTAGATTTACTCAAAACAAATTATACCTCATGTTTAACCACAATAGAGACATCAGAGCCAGCGGTAAATTCCAGAAGATCTGGCCGAGGTAAGGCTGCTCTCAGCGGGTTCATGAGCACCGAACGGGCGCTGACGCGCAAGAGCTCACATCTACGAAAACCTCAAAGCAAAATTTCAAATAGACGTTATATTTATTAACAAACCGCGTATTTGAAGTCTAAACAAGTACATTCTCTGCTAAAAAAGTCTTATACACATGAACAATATTACTCTTATCAGCCAATCAGATTCGAGAACCAGAAAGAACTGTTGTATAATATAATATAATAAACATATATTAAATACATAACATTAAAAGCTGGTAGAAATATGGTGCACTGTTAACACAAAGTAATTATTTCATTAATTTGCTTTGGCTTCAGTACAGTGACACTAGGATATTCTTTATCCTATTATATTGATGAACTAAATGAAATTATATTCGTATCAACCTGGTGGCTCTCATAAACAAGATAGCTGATGCTGCAAAACAACGGAAGCTTCGTTTCATAAAGCCACCGAAACTGGGCCATCCTGAATCCTGAAATGGCCTTCAGTGAAAACCCTCCAGGTAGGTATCTACTCCCAGCCTGAAAAAGTCTAAACAAATTGTGTTTCTACCCACTTTATAGGGTTAACATTTTTTAACAATCAGCCTGCCACCACAAAATCTCTCTGATACACGTCCTAATAACCTCTTTTACTTGGATATGAAGAGAACAGATCATGTTCTCAGCCACAGCGACTCTTAAAAACACATAACTGGATGATGTAACCTGTTGGAAGTGGAAAATATAAAATATTTCACGTCTGTCCGCCACAAAGCTGGTTCTCATCTGCTTGCAGTGTTTGTGTAACAGGTTCTTGCACTTAAGCCCATGTCTGAATAAATACATCAGTACTGAGCACTGCTTAAAGCGTCTACTTCTGTTTACCACATTTATGAAAGTGAGACAGGCCTGTAATACAAATATCACTGGAGCTGCTTTGTCAACACCTTATGGAATTATGGGCCCAACAGTGGCATATTACAGAAACACGAGCTTTGTTACAGGAAAGTTTACAAGCTAATATGAAATGTGCTCAATAAAGATGAATGCATTTTCTAGCACATGAGAATAGCACACCTCTGCATTCAGGATTTCATGGAACGCTGCCTTGAGAAATCATTGCTTAATTTCGAGGAATTCCAGGGTTACACAATTATACAAGACGCAGCCGGCAAAAAAAGCAAATGGAAAAGTTCTGCACACAAACAAAATCATTTCTTTTCATAGTCTTCCGTCATTCACAGGGAGATTTTCTTGGTAATGCACAAGGCAATTAGTGGGTTTTCTAAGGATATCATTATTATTATTGCTCAAAGCCCAAACCCCAAATATGAAACTTTAACGCATAACTCATCTGCACCATTTCTGTTGCGGACATGAATGAGAATCACATGAGGACAGCATTAGGGCAGCAACATTCTTACCTGATGACACAACGAGTTATTACTTAGTATTCACATTCAACCCTACATTCCCAGCTGACTCGCTTTACCACTTTAAACTATGAGGTAAACATTCTTTAACCTATGCAGCATTGTCTGTTAAATGGGAAACTGTACAGCTGACTAACCAATTTGCTATGAATGACAATTTAGTCGTGTTTTTATGCACCAAATGTATACCGTAGGACAGGTTTAGACAAAAGTTTGGGTTTTGAATGCAACACAAACCTATAATGAGTAAAACACAATACTCATAAAAGCAAATAAAGACTACTGCAAGGTGGCTTCTTTATGCCAGTGACAATGATAAAAGCTTTAATATGCCCCACTGTGAGCATAAACATTGCTTGTGGTCTATGCAGTGCATAGAAGTGTAAAGCTGTCGAATTTATGTGTACCTGATGCAATGACATGTAACAAAAGCACATTAAATGGAAAAGCTAGAAAACGGATGCAAAGTGGATGAGGATGAGGATGCAGAAGTAATCCTCCATTATAATCCGTCCATCATGCTGCAACACAAGTGGTATGTTGCACTCAGTGTGATTTTAGAGAAGATTTAAAATAAATAGTTACAATAAAATCACTGTCTATGCAAGATCACCTGTGGTCCTGTTTTAATGGATTGAGAGAACAGTAAATCATGGTGAAATAAAATAAAATAAAATAAAATAAATATCTCAGTTGAATTTGTTTTTCCAGAAAACAAATTAAATTAAATCAAAAATAATTACAAATTAAAATAAAATAAAATAGTTTATGTTAAGTGTTTTCCAAGACAACAGATAATTAAATTAATTAAATTTAATTAAATAATAAAATAGTCTCTGTTGAATTTAATGGTCTGTTGAATTTGTTTTTCCAGGCAACAAATTAAATTAAATTAAATTATACATTAAAATAAAAATAAAAAAAATGTCTCTGTTGAATTAGTTTTCCCAGACAACAAACTAAATTAAATTAAATTAAATTAAAAAATAATAAAATAAAATAGTTTCTGGTAAATGTTTTTCTAGACAACAAATTAAATTAAAATTAAATTATAAAATAAAATTAAAAAATATAAAATATCTCTGTTAAATCTCTGTTTTCCTAGATAACAAATAATTAAATTAAATTAAATTATAAAGTACAATATAAAATAAAAAATGTCTCTATTAAATGTTTTTCCAGACCACAAATAATTAAATTAAATTAAACTGAATTAAAATATTATCTCTGTAAAATACAGTCTCTGTAAAATTTAATAATCTGTTGAATTTGTTTTTTCAGACAACAAATTAAATTAAATTAAATTAAATTAAATTAAATTATAAAATAAAAATATAAAAAAGTCTCCATTAAATGTTTGTCCAGACAACAAATTAAATAAAATTTGAAAAATTAAATTATAAAATAAAAATAAAAACATCTCAGTTTAATTTGTTTTCCAAGACAACAAATAATTAAATTAAATTATAAAATAAAATAGTCTCTGTTAAATTTGTTTTTCTAGACAACAAAATTAAATTAAATTAAATTAAATTAATTAAATTAAGTCATTGATGAATGTTTTTTTCAGACAACAAAGAAAAGAAAAGAAAAGAAAAGAAAAGAAAAGAAAAGAAAAGAAAAGAAAAGAAAAGAATAAAATAAAAGTATTTCCAGACAACAAATTTCCTACATGGCTGTGCTAGTTTCATGTTTCCCACATCATTCTGCCATCTCTCTCACTCTCTTTTTCCACACATTATGTCTATTAAGGCCTTATTACCCTGTCAGGATTTATTTTTTAATAATGACAAACTGACTTTACATTCCCCACAGTCAAAGCTGGTCAGGTTGGTATGTCGGTTGGTTTTAGAGTCTGGGAGACCATCTCAAATCAGCTGATCCATTATGAATGTAATTGCTATGGTATATTTGTTAGTTTCTGATGTAACTTAATATGTTTTTTATTACCATGCAGAAGAAAAAAATCAATAAAAATAAATAGCTGACCGGTCCTAGCTGCTTTAATCCGGTTTAACCAGTCTCCTGGTGTTTTTCTGCTCATCCAGCTGGTCTCTCACCTCAAAACTGGCCCAAAAACCTGAAATCAGCAAACTGGAACAGAGCTTTGGCAACGTAATTTTTCCCTGTCACACCAAGAAACCCTGTTTTGATTTTCTCGTGAAAGAAAAACAGAGAGAATAGAGGGAGCGCTGACATCTGCGTATTTGTTATTTACTTCTAGGCAGCTGTGTAGAGAAATTAGGCAGCAACAAGGCCTGAAATGTCCCAGATCCTGTCCGTGCACCCTACCGCATGAATGCTTTCAAACTCACCCTTTCCAACACAGGACCGCTCACTGCCCTCTCCTGAGGATGGATACATTGAATAACAAGTGATGTTTTAAAGGTAACTGGGCCTGGCTTTTGTATTTTAGTTATTTTTATCAAGCCAAGCATGTGTCCTAAAGCCATATTTTACCGTAGTTACATAACCAACGACAAACCACAGATACATAACATGACCTGATACCCCACAGACCCCCACTCACACAATCGCTGTGACATAATTACACCACATACACTTGATCTGAGCTCACATCCTAATTTCATCAGCACTCATCATGTTGTTTATCAGCTAATGACCGCATTCTCAATGGCTTTAAAGCCACGGCACAGGACTTAGCTCAATTAACGCCTAAAAAAGCTTGTACTGATGCCCGTGACCTCCATTTTTGCACTGTACGCTCTCATTAGCGAGAGGGGTTATGTAAACACGTGGAGCTGATAACACAGCACACTTTCAAGTTTGGGAAATCAGTGGAGAGCATCCAAAAATACTCTAGAGTGCAAGAAAGGAGACTCAGTTCTCAATCTAAACCTGTAAATCTAATGGGAAAGCGTATCATGTATGAAGTAGTATGAAGATAAAATAGGCTCAGATTTGGGTTTTAGTGTATTAGAAATCCCCAGATCTTGAGCATCCTATTTTTTCACAGGTTGTAAATCATCAGGAGCAAACACTTGTGGTGTAATCACAACACAGCTGGGGATTTTACCCCGTTTGGCAACACACCAAAATGAGACAATAAATTTAGTTACACTTACTGCACCACTGAGGGCATCCATCCTCATTAGCATGGCATGAAACACCCTAATGTCATTGTTGGCTCCGCCCGGCCGTCTGTCGGCCTTGGGATTAGTGAAGAAAGCCTGTAAGCCTTATTGTGGCTAATTACAATGGTCAAAATAGTAGGTAACTTTAAATTCAGCAATTTATTTTTAATGTAGCATGTCTTAGTGGTGGAGGAATTTGAAAAATATGGACAAGGTGAATTTTACAGAATCGCTCAAGATGATGACCAGGTCATATTTTAAATCATATCTCAAAACAGATTTACCTATAGAGTATTTTTATATTTAATGCAAAATATTTGCGCTAAATTTAATTAATTAATTGATTAGGTAAAGAATTTATACATAATGGTAGCTTAAGACAATTTTAATGGAAAAAGAAAAGAAATCGCAAATTCAAATTTTTTTTTGTATAATAATAATTGTAATCTAATAATTAAATAAAAAATAAATAAATAAATAACCAAATTAAAGAAATAGACTATTTTCATCACAATTCAGCATATTTTCCCAGGAGATTCTTTACCATAATGCAAATAAATAAATAAATAAATAAATAAATAAATAAATAAATAAAGGCAATTTATGCTGATGGTTTAATTGAAAATTGAAAAAAAAAAAATAATAATAATAAATTAATTAATTAATTATATATTTTTTATTTTTTCCCCTAAGAAATAAATAATTTTCATTTGGGATTTTTCTTTTTTTCTTTAATTGAAATGTAAATAAATAAACAAATAAATAAATAAATAAAGGTAATTTCTGCTGTTTATTTCATTGAAAATTTGAAATAAACATATAAATAAAGGTCATTTATGCTGATGATATAATTGAAAATTGATAAATAAATAAATAAATAAATAAATTTATGATTTTTCTTTTTTCCCTCAGGATATAAATAATTTTCATTTGGGATTTTTCTGTTTTTTTTCCTCCAGAAAAAAAAATTGTGGAATGTGCATGAGTGATTTTGCTCATTAAAGCTAATTTTTCTTGCAAATTTCAAAGCGAATGAAAGAAACAGAATATTTTCATTACAACTAAGCATATTTTCAAAGGAGTCTCTTTAGCATAATGAAAAATAAAAAATAATACATAATAAATAATAATAAATACATAAATAATGGTAATTTATGCTGATGATTTAATTGAAAATTTAAATAAATAAATAAATACATACATACATACATACATACATACATACATTTTCCTTTGTGATTTCTCTCTCTTTTTTTCCCAGGAAATAAATAATTTTCATTTGAGATTTTTCTTTTTTTCCCCAAGAAAACAAAAGTGCAATGTGTATGGGCAATTTTGCACATTCAAGCAAATTTTACTGGCAAATTCAAATAAGTAATTCAAAAATATATGTTGTTGGTCAATGTAACAATGCAGTTGTCACCTCCAGACTAAAATGCCTTTATTAAGAGCTCTGCTGAGAACCTAAAAGAAATCAAAGACAAATATGTTTTCATAGTGCCTTCGGGTAAGAGTCCCTCAAATCTGATGCAACCTTAATGTACTCTTCCAGCCCTCCTTTGCCAAACCACTGAATACAGGGTGGTTGTGTAGACCAATGTGTCCATTGGTTTTCTTGTTTGTGTTTAGAATGCGATTCTAACTATTGAGTACATCGAGTATGCAGTCTGCACTTAATTGCTCATACGTTGAATGTTTCCAGGGATCAAATCACAGAGCTGGTGGCAACAATGAGTTTAAAATAAAACACAAACGTAACAAGACAATTTGAAAATCTATTCTGGGCAAGACTGGAGGCGACTGATTATGTTCTGTGACGGGGTGTAATAAGATCTGAGCGTCGCTCATGGACAGAGGTGTCTGCAGATGTTTAAGGTGGGGGTCAGGGACGGCCAGCTTCTGTTGACTCATAATCAGTATAGTGTTAAACCTTAACGGTTGTTTTTCTTGCTTAATGCCGTTCTCGTCTCGCCTCCTGAAAGCTTTCAATGCTCCCTGCAGGTTGTTGTCATATATCTGATAGCACAACAGCGACTAATTCAATCTTATTGTGTTTGGCTCCAACAAGCTGTTTAAATTCAATTTCCTCCACAGACCTTTTGCTAATGACAAATGTGTCAAATGATTACTGTAACATTGTCCAGTAAACTGAAAAGCTAAACAACAATAACTCCACGCTCATTTATCAGATAGCAGGTATTAAAAGAAAAGGATGCTTGGTAGTAGTGTTTGATAAAGCAAACATTACTATTACTATACCATTAACATTATTTTAGAACTATATATATATAGACAAAAAAACAGCTGTATGATTTTGAGATTCATCTTTTCACATTGAGGACAACTGAGGGACTCAAACACAACTATTAAAAAAAGGTTCAAACATTCACTGATGCTCCAGAAGGAAACACAATGCATTAAGAGCCGGGGGTGAAAACTTTTGGAATTTGAAGATCAAGGTAAATTGTACTTAATTTGTCTTCCGGGAAACATGCAAGTATCTTATGTTGCTCCCGAAGGGCAGTACTAAATGGAAAAAAAAAAAAATTCAACAAATCAATCTTCATCCTGTTCAAAAGTTTTCACCCCCTTAATGCATCTTGTTTTCTTTCTGGAGCATCAGTGAATGTTTGAACCCTTTTTAATGGTTGTGTTTGAGTCCCTCAATATATATATATATATATATATATATATAACCAGTCCATAAAACCACTAATTTAACCAGTGCTTCATAGTAAGCATAAGTTTAACTCACTAAAACAACCAACTCACTATGATTAATTTGTTTAGGAATCAGATCACATGGGTTATGCGGTATGGTTTTGATTCATCAAAGAACTAAATCAATTGTTCAGGAAACTTTGATTCACTAAACTGGTTCACAAGGCACATTGCAAGTCAAATCCAGTCACATTTAGTTTTATAGTGCTATATATATAATACAGATTGTTTTATAGCTCAATTCAGCTTAATTTAGTTTAATAACAGTATCAATGTTTCAAAGTTCATCAGATTCAATTCTCTGCTCTATAGTAGACCACAGCGTCATTATTCAGCTCAATTTAGTTTAACGTTGATTCAGTGTAGATCACAGTTCATCAATTATGCAACAAATTCAATTCAGCTAAAAAGCATCTCTATAGAAGGCAATAGTGCCATTATTCAACTAATTCAATTCAAGTCAGGTCAATGTTGATTCAGTTTAGTTCAGTAACATAAGAATCATTTGTGAGAATCAGACTACACTAGTTGCAGTCTATTTTTGATTCACCAAAAAGAATCGAATCATATAAGTGATTCATTCTGTAATCAGAATAAATGTAACCCTGGACCACAAAACCAGTCGTAAGTCGCATGGGTATTTGTAGCAATAGTCAAAAATACATTGTTGTATGGGTCAAAATTATTGATTTTTCTTTTATGTCAAAAATTACCTACCGTAAATATACAGAAACTTACATTTTGATTAGTAAGATGCATTGCTAAGAACTTCATTTGGACAACTTTAGTGATTTTCTCAATATTTAGATTTTTTTTTTTGTACCCTCAGATTTCAGATTTTCAAATAGTTGTATCTCGGCCAAATATTGTCATATCCTAGCAAGTCATTACATTAATGGAAAACTTTCAAATTATGTAAAAATACAAACAAAAAATGACCCTTATGACTGGTTTTTGTGGTCCAAGGTCACAAATGCGCTGTGCACTCTGCACTGTAGATTTGGTAGCAATGTTGTAATGCCATAAAATAAGCATTACAGGACACTGCGTCAATATATTTTAGAGCCTACAGTACGCACATGTGAGAACAACATTTGGCTTTGGTATTTTTTTTCAAGGAGAACTATTGTCTACTATGTCACCTTTTACAAGATGTAATATAAGTCTCAGGTGTCCCCACAATGTGTCTGTGAAGTTTCATCTCAAACAGCAACATGCTGTTTTTGTGCACGTCTCTTTAAATGTAAATGAGCTGCTACTCCCCACCCACTTTTTCAGAAAAGGGCTGTGCCCTTACAGCTCATTACTCAGATAATCTGATAAAAACAACTGTTTTGTTTTGATTATTATGTCTGTCATGTTGAAATCATGCATTTTAAAGCCATATCAGGTTAAACTTCTAATATACGTTTTTCTGAGCGCACACATCTGAAGCACACGCACAAAAAGCGGGTATCACACAGCATGCGAATACAAAACTAAGTTCTCTTTCACGTCTTATTGTGCTTAAACTGTCAAATACACTTTCGCCATGACGTTAGAACTGGTACACCGCTGTCGCTTGCGAAAACACAATGGCGGCACCGGGGGTGGAAACATGCAGATTAAGTGGCAGTGATATTATAATAAGATTCCCTTTCTACATCACAGAGAAAGGCTTACCAAAATAAATTTACTGGGTTGTTCTTTTTCACATTTTCTAGGTTGGTAGATGCACCGGGTAGTCGATTATAGCACTTAAACATGGAAAAAGTCCTTTTTTAATGATATGTCACCCTTAAAGAACAGAAAAATAAAGCAAATGGTTCTGAAAACAAGAACATATTCTGAAACAAACAGGTCAACCGAGGTCTAAATCAAAGTGAAAGGCAGCTAAGATATTCATAAGCACATTTATCTGCTCCTCTAATAGCACCTTTAGCTATTGAAAGCCCACAATACACTTTTTCTGTTCACACACACATTCCACTGAGTATAATCTACAGTCGCTCAGAGACAGCTAGGTAACTCGCCCATTTACAATGACACGCTCAGGGTACATAGCCCACTATCACTTTCAGACCAATGATAATGCACCACGTTGACCTTTAGCGCCATAATTACAGTTTCTCAGGCCCGCACACCTTATCAAAAGCTACACCTCTTTAAATGAGAGAATGCAAAGAAATTAAATGGCTTCTGAGGGAGTATAAATTACTGTGTCTTCGTTTGATCTCAGCATGTGATAATTCACAGCTATCAACTGATAAATGTCATCAGCGATGTGGCATTTGTGCGTCTCCCAGTGCAAGTTTAGCTCATCATCAGAGCTGAGTGCAGTTTCGGATTTATTAATGTCCCTGTCTGCAGGAAAACCCTGCATGACCCCGCTGTTTGTGTTTCATAATCTAGTTTGCCATCTTTGTCTCTCCCACCTTTATTGTCTCCCTCTTTCTATCTGTATACTGGACTGTTTTTGCCTTAATGGGATAGTTCACCCAAAAAATGAAAATTCTTACGTCATTTATTCTCCCTCATGCCCTTTTAAACCTCTTGGAGTTTCTGCAGAAAACAAAATAAGGTATGTTAAATGAATATAAAAAACACTAGAACATTTGATCAAAATATCTTTGTGTTCACAGTAGAAAGAAAGTCACACAGGTTTGGATTGATGCAAGGGTTTTCAACTATCCCATTAAAGGTGAAGTGTGTAATTTTCCCAATTTTAAAATGTGACCCTAGACCACAAAACCAGCTCTAAGTAGCATGAGTATAGTTGCAGCAATGGCCAAAAATACATTGTATGGGTCAAAATTATCATATATATATATCATATATAATGAGGATATTAAGTAAAGATCATGTCCCATGAAGATTTTTTGTAAATTTCCTACCGTAAATATATCAAAACTTAATTTTTAATTAGTAATATGCCTTGCTAAGAACTTCATTTGGACAACTTTTCTCAATAATAGATTTTTTGCACCCTCAGATTCCAGATTTTCAATGATGCATAAATCTCAATTTCAAAAAACTGACCCTAGTTTTTTGGTCCAGGGTCACAAATACTTTCCTTCCTTTAAACAGAAATACTAAGGAAGCAATTTATAGGTAGATTTCCTGAAAAATGCAGCAAATACTGTTCCAAAGGGTTTAAAATATTGTTCACATGCAACAACAGCTCAACCAATGGCATGAGTCTGGCAGAGGACTATCTGTTAAACAGTAACTGATGGGTTTTCAGGAAAACTATTTAAAACATTTATTATTTTTGGTGTAGGAATAAAACACTTCACCTGTAATGAAATTAACTAGTCTGACTCATCTGCTAAACATTTTTCCACATACACCCATAATAACAGAGTTTCTTACTATCTGCTTTGTTATCTTGGACATTGTTCTAAGTGTCATAAAGTTCAAGAAGGATGTGAGGCATAAGCTGATGTGTTGTTATATCTGGAAATGCATTGCGAAATACAATTTAGTTCCAAGTTCCAATTTTACTGTCACATCTTTATTGTGACTAATTATGACACCATTCAGATTTTATATAATATATTCAGTCCAAAGTTCCTGAAGAAGAACCATAAAGTGTGTGTGTGTGTATATTTATTTTACGAAAATATCATAAGAAGATATTTCACATAAAAGACGTTTACATATAGTCCACAATGAAAATAATAGTTGAATTTATAAAAAAATTTCTGTTCAAAAGTTCACATACACTTGATTCTTAATACTGTGTTGTTACCTCAATGATCCACAGTTGTGTTTATTTGTTTAGTATTAGTTGTTCACGAGTCCCTTGTTTGCCCTGAACAGTTAAACTGCCTGCTATTCTTCAAAACAATCCTTCAGGACCCACAGATTCTTTGGTTTTAAGCATTTTTGTGTATTTGAACCCTTTCCAACAATGACCGTATGATTTTGAGAGCCATCTTTTCAAACTGAGGACAACTGAGGGACTCATATGCAACTAGTACAGAAGGTTCAAATGCTCACTGATACTTCAAAAAGAAAAACGATGCATTAAGAGCCAGGGGGTGAAAACTTTTGAACAGAATGAAGATGTGTACATTTTTCTTATTTTGTCTAAATATCATATTTTTTTTTCATTTAGTACTGCCCTTCAAAAGTTACAGAAGATACTTACATGTTCCCCAGAAGACAAAATAAGTTAAATTTACCCTGATCTTCAAAAATTCAAAAAGTTTTCACCCCCGGCTCTTAATGCATCGTTTTTCCTTCTGGAGCATCAGTGAGCATTTGAACCTTCTGTAATAGTTGCATATGAGTCCCTCAGTTGTCCCCGGTGTGAAAAGATGGATCTTAAAATCATATAGTCATTGTAGGAAAGTGTTCAAGTACACAAAATTGCTGAAAAACCAAAGAATTTGTAGGACCTGAAGGATTTTTCTGAAGAATAGCGGTCAGTTTAACTGTTCAGGACAAACAAGGGACTCATGAACAACTATCTCTACACAAAAAAAACAGCTGTGGATCATTCAGGTAACAACACAGTATTAAGAATCAAGTAGGGTCATTTTTATAAATTCAACTATTTTTTCTCTTGTGGACTGTAAACATCTTTTATATGAAATATCTTATTCAGGTCAGTACTAAATAAAAAATAACATGGATTTTGTATGAGTATGTAAGGAGTATGTAAACTTTTGATTTCAACTGAATATACATAGGCTATATATATATGTTCACACAACAAGTAAGACAAGTAGGTCATGAAAGTTCACTTTCAGAACTCTAATGCCTATAGCTTAAATTCACTTTTAATATATCATCTGTAGTCAGGGTGGCTTAAGGATCACTGTGCAGACTTTATTAGTTGGAAGGAAGTTTTTGAAGGATGAAATAAATCGGCTTTGAAATTTCTGACACCAGAATTATCATCACACTAGGTGATAACCGCTATCTGGTGCATCACACCAGACTTTATTAAGAAACGTTTATACAGGTATATGTGCTGAATAAAGGAGTGCAGAGAAGAGTGAATCGCAGCCAGTATATGAAGTATTCTAAAATGAATGATATGTTTTATGTTTTATTGCTGCAAGGAAAACAAATGCTTGTTGTATGTTGCTGTTTGTCCTAGAGGCTTAATGATCAACATTTGTGCATTATGCAAGAAGAAAAAAAAACTAACCTAGGTTATGGAAATTAAAAAACAGAGCTTAAAAAAGATTTTACTTAATACTGGGAAATAAAAATTAATGTTAAGGTGCTAGAAAATATTTCTTTATGTGTTCAACCAAATATAGTCAGGTTGAGTAATTATATTTTTTATACTGTGAAACCTGTTTCACATTGCACGCATAAACTGTGCATATTTTTATTATGTTTTGTAATTGATCAACATTAACTGAAATACTCCAATACTTTATTTTTTTGCACAGAGCAGCAGAAATGCTGGCTGTATAAAATCAACTGCTGTTGCAGTTATGCTGTGGCAAGCATTTGTGCTGCATATGCATGCAATGTGAACCTTATTTTACATGTTGTCATTTGAGTTTCAGTTTCCTGATCTATATTTTCTCATAGCACTTTGATACCTCTGCTGAACACTTTCAGTGCTGACAAGTGAGAGTGAACCCTTTTGAAGATCACTGCTTTTAAATCTTACAGTGGCTTCCAAAAGTGAGGGCCTGAGCAGAGGAACTCTAAACTTAGTACTATGAATCAGATCATAGCCTCTCAAAGCAGAGAGTCTAATCTCTTACGACAGACAGACTGGATGTACAGTGGCTTCCACTTATCTATGTACTTAGATCTGGGTAATTTAAAGCATATTAATTCTTAAAAGAAAAAAAATGCAGCATTACATCATTTGCTCACCAGTGGATCCTCTGCTGTGAATGGGTGCCGTCAGAATGAGAAACGCTGCTTTTCACTTCACAAGATGTTATTTGTTGGATTGGAATCATGTGAGTCACTAGTGGATTACTGTGATGTTATTATCAGCTGTTTGGACTCTCATTCTTACGGCACCCATTCGCTACAGAGGATCTGTTGGTGAGCAAGTGATGTGATGCTAAATTTCTCCAAACTTGCTCTGATGAAGAAGCAAACTAATCTACATCTTGGATGGTCTGAGCGTGAGTACACTTACCAATTTTTAATATTCCTTCATATACATTTAGCATTCAAAGTAAACATTAACTCTGATGTCCCAGTTTCTAAGTATCTCTAGTCAAGCATGTCTCTCCATCTCACTAGATTCAACACCGCTCAGCGATTGGCCAGTCATAGCAACAGCAACCTGTGAAATCCTTAACACTTTCTCAGAAAATGACTCAACAGTTATAAGTTAACCTCGTAAGCACTTCATATCAGCACATTAAATGTCCATTTTAAGCACCAGCGAGGTTAAAGGTCACATTTTATGAAATCAAAATAGGAATCTGGGTCATTAACCTTTTATATGTTGCATTGTCAATTTTCACATTGACTTAGTAAATCACAAGACAGATTATGTCACAGCTATTGTAGCTGTCTTGTAAATGTCACTGTTAAAAGGATAACAAAGGAAAAAGAAATGATTCTGAGAATCATAACTGGATTTCAGGTATTAGCTTTCACAAAGTAAAGTTTTTTTTACCACATGACCACAGGGGTCAATGCTCAGGCATGATGAATGAACATGGTGAGCTGGTTTGGCCGGTGTGTGACTTCTCTCCAGGACAAGGACAACCTTGGCTAAAAATCAGGACATTTGCCTGCACTCTCCACAAAATAAACTGTGGCTTTTATGTTGACTAAGACAAAGTTAACCAGAAAAATAAACAATGGAGTTTGATTTTACCTGTCTGGAATATTTTAAGAGTGAAGAATGACTGCATGTGTTATTTGCATTGTTTCAACATCTGATTTACTACAAATTATGCAAATCAGATGTTCGATGGCCTTTGATTTAAATTCATCATTAATGCAAAACGGAATTAAGCTTTTGTAAGTCCAGATTTATTGAACTCATTTAACAAATCGTTATCCTTCATATTAAAAAGATGGATGGACTGTAATAAGGGGATATATCACTATCCTTGTTCTCTCTTTCAGATCCACTGTCAGCAGACTGCCGGCGGGATCATGTGCTCTCTGAGAGCGGTGCAGCGTGGGAAGCTATTAGTGCTTTCTTCATAATGCTTCTGATAAGGAAACGTGAAAACAACAGAGAACAAAGAGCAAGTCGCTTGACACACACCAGCATCAGGTTGCAACAAAACCTCTGACCTGTGCTGTATCACTTAAACCAATGTAATCAGATTAATTATATATTAACATATAATATATATTTCTTCTAAGGAGGCTAGGGAGACAGTGCCTCCTCAAATATGGATGTGAAAAAAATGTGTAGTACAAAAATAAAACAAAGCCAATATTTCAAAATATAACTAAGTGTATAAATCACTGTTTTTTCTAAAGAAACATTGTCCGGGTAAAGTTACAGCGGGAGTTTGCATCTCTCTTGCCTCCCCTGAGCCCATTGAGTTTTAATAGAGCCCCTAAAGCGTGCGGTGAGTTGGGGGTAACTGAGAATGAATGAGGGAAAGTCATATGAGAGGAGGCAATGGCTCTATCAAAATATGATTGGATATGACTGGTTATGTGATTAGTTCATGCGATAAATCCCACCACTTGTACACGTTCCACACTTGCAAATCAGTCTGAATGAACAATATAATGGTGTTAATGGGAGGACTAATTTAAGACAGTAAACAACTCACACACTTACATGTAATCACTTTGTTACTTCAAAATAAGAATCTGTAGGAGTTTTTAGTGAGTAATCAGCTTGGCCAAAATAAAAGTATATCTCTGCATCTGTGACTAATATTTGCCGAGCTTTGATGACTGATGATCCAAAAAAATTAAGCATCGCTGAACATAAGTTCACAAATAAAATATATAGTGTAAATTGTTACTGCCTTGAGTAATTATTTTGGGCCCTTGGATTATATTTAAACCCTTTCCAACAATGACTGCATGATTTTGAGATCCATCTTTTCACAGGAGGACAACAGAGGGACTCATACACAACTATTACAGAAGGTTCAATCGCTCGCTGATGCTTCAGAAGGAAACACGATGCACTAAGAAACGGGGGTGAAAACATTTGAAAAGAATAAAGATGTGTGCATTTTTCTTATTTTGCATAAACATCATATTTTTTTCATTTAGTACTGCCCTTCAAAATTTACAGAAGATACTTACATGTTCCCCAGATAACAAAATAAGTTACATTTACCCTGATCTTCAAATTTCAAAAGTTTTCACCCCCCAACTCTTAATGCATTGTGTTTCCTTCTGGAGCATCAGTGAGTGTTTAAACCTTCTGTACTAGTTGCATATGAGTCCCTCAGTTGTCCTCAGTGTGAAAAGATGGATCTCAAAATCATACAGTTATGGTTGGAAAGGGTTCAAATACACAAAAATTCTTAAAAACCAAAGGCTTTGTGGGGCCTCGAAGAATTTTTCTGAAGAACAGTGGGCAATTTTAACTGCTCAGGACAAACAAGGGACTCATGAACAACTATCGCTAAACAAAAAAACACAGCTGTGGATCATTCAGGTAACAACATAGTATTAAGAATCAAGGGTATGTAAACGTTTGAACGAGGGTCATTTTTATAAATTCTACTATTACGTACTCTTGTGGACTATATGTAAACATCTTTTATGTAAAATATCCTTCAGGTCAGTACTAAATTAAAAATAACATGCATTTTGTATGATCTTTCTTATTTTGGTAAAATAATTAGCATTCTGCAGGATCTGCATGGTGTATGTAAATTTTTGACTTCAACTGTATTTAATCTAATAATGATTATTATGTGATATTATAAAATAACAAAACTAAAAATGCATGATCTCATATACAGTAAGCACAAATGCTACAATACTTCTGCCTAGCAACTTAGAAGACAAACAAAACCTCAAGCCAATAGAAAGAGTCTGCTGGCATAATGAGAATGCAAAGGGTGTCTCTTGCACTAGACTTGCATCAGACTACCACCAGTCTTACTGTGAAAAAAAAAAACTGTTGAACTGGCTCACCGTTATAAACAAGTGATAGGTTTTGACATTCGAATAACCTGGACAGCACACAGGTGTTCTGAACAGCACATCTTCACTGCTGTCAGACTCACGGTACTGCCAGGGGAGTTTCTCAAGGTTGAGTGTGTCATTAACACGCTAAGCGTCAGCTAGTCTGCCTCAAGATACACTAAGAGCTGACAGAACTCAGATTCAATGATGCAGTCTTATTGAGCTAAGTTAAGCGACTACATTAAAGGCCTTAAAAATAATTAATCTTTAATAGATTATATATATATACACCTCAAGAGTGAGAAGTAGAAACAGAGCACCCATTCTTGTCAGAATAAGCATATTAAAACGACAGACATCATAAGTTACTAATTATAACTGAGATCAGATGAAATCTAATCCAAACAAAGTTTAGATTTCATGTGGTTTTCAATTATAAGCCCTGTAAGACTGTGTCTCAGATTAAACAGACTCAGCTGGGTTTCTTTTCATGCTAGGACATTAATAGCCCTTCCTATCACAACTTTTAGCACAGTAGCTGAGGGTAAAACACTCAGTCGTGGTATAAATAGCTTGGAGTTAATGCATTAATAACACCTCCCCTGTACTAACTTTACAAAGTACTGTGTATGTGTCAGTACAAATAAAATGCAATGAGGCACCATGTCCTTTGAGCAATTACAAAGGAGAACTTCTAAAAAGAGCACAGGAGTATTAAAGGATCTTTAAATAAAGCTGAACTCCGGCCACAGTTACTGGGTGAGACCTAAGGGTTTATTTATAGACGGCAGAGGAAGATCCAGCTAACCGTAACAGGAAGGGTCCTCTCAGGAACTTAGGGTCAACCAGTAATGCAATGTGCGGGTCTCCTGTTTTTTTGAAAAACAATAATTGCCTATGGTAAAAACAACAAAAAAGCATGGATGCATTAGATGGATGCCTAATGGATTTGTCAAATAAGGCCATTTCAAATGTTTAATGCATGAAACCAGATAGTACAAAGCCGTTTAGGTCTTCCTTACTTGACTTTTATCTGAGTGACTGGCAACTGAGGGTGTTTTCACATTACTGCTTCCTTAGTTGAAGCAAGCTTGGGCAAGTAGTAGGGTGAAAATTATTCATGGCATGAGAATCAATCTATGTATCACATTTGCACCGTTAAAATGCTATCTGACGCCCTACACTTTTCTGCATGTTCTTAAATCTTCATTGGTGCATTTAACAAGGACAGTTTCCTAGACAGTTGGTCAAAACAGTATTTCAACGATGCTCAAATACACAATATACAGGGATGCACATAAGTGTTTCTTCTGGTTCTCATGAGAGCATGTACAGATTTTGCTTGGTGCTCACACATACAATGCTAATACTGAATTTTCAACATTCTTAAAGGTGACATATCATGAAAATCTGACTTTTTCTGCATTTAAGTGCTATAATCGGGTCCTCGGTGCATCTACCAACCCAGAAAACGTGAAATAGAACCCAGCAAAAATTTTTTGGTAACTCTGCAAGTTTTCAGATTTTGGCTCCGCCCCTTAATCTGCACGTTTACACCCATGGTGCCGTCAATTCTGTTTTTACAAACGACAACAGTTTTCCAGTTCTAACTCCATGGTAAAAGTTTGAGCAAAGCATGCTAACTGTTCTGTTGTTGGCTGCACAGACCAGCACAGAACACTATTTAGAGTCCCAGCCTCAGAGGAGACAAGACAGCAGTGGATTTATTGATTTATTTACTGTATATTACGCTGCTGCCACACAGATCTATTATAAACCTGCACTTTTTCTTTCCCAGCTGCTTACATTCACAGACATAACCAACTGTTTTTGTAACTTGTGTGTTTTTAACATGAACTTATGTGTATTTGACAGTTTAAGCGCAATAAAACATGAAAGATAAATTAGTTTAGTACTCACATGCTGTGTGACAGCCGCTTTCTGTGCGCGTGCTTCAGATGTGTTCGCTTTGAAAACCGTATATCAGATGTTTAAACTAATATGGTTTAACACACATGATTTCAGACATGATAATCAAAACCAAACAGATGTTTTTTTGGCAGAGTTTTGGAGCTACGAGCTGTAAAGGCACCAGGGTTGCCAGGTTTTCATAACAAAATCCACGCAATTGCTACTCAAAACCCAATCACGTTTCAAAGGGGGGTCCCCTGTGAAAAATCGTGTTCTGAGGGATATAATACACGTTTTTTTGTCAGGGTTCCCCTGATAAATTTGCTTCAACCCGCAGACATCAAAAACTACCTGCGGCAACAGTGTACAAATAGCTCGATTCCCCGGGAAAACTGTGGACTTGGCAACACTGAAAGGCACAGCTCTATTCTGGAAAAGGGGGCGAGGAGCAGCAGCTCATTTGCATTTAAAGAGACATGCATGAAAACAGCTATTTGCCAAGTTTAGTGCTGCTGACTGAAGTACGTCAGATAATGTCACAGTTTTATGTTTTGCGCTGAAACCAGCAGTGCATACTTTAGATTTATGCTTCCAGTTTGAATGGAAATCATATACAGTATTACAATTAGTCGATCTAAAACAGTGATTGTGCATTAACCAAGGCTCACAACCAATTTGTATGTATTTTATGAGGTGGATAATGTGTATGAATTTGTATGTATGATTTTGTATGATTTGTCTAGACCCCAGTGATGGGTAGGTTTAGGGGCAGGACTAGGGGTAGGTCATTTGTATGAATTCCTATTAATCGTAAAAATCCGTAAGATTTAGCAAAAATAGGCCACCTCATAAAATATATATGAATTGCCCTCAAAAAGCACTCAAAAAGCATTGGTGTTTAGCCAGTCAGCTACATCATGCCTTTGTCTTTTATATTTATTCCAGTCTTATGAAATACCTACTGTAGCCCTGAATCCCCTGACCTGTTACGGCTAGCTAAGCCGGCTCTAACTTGGTTATGTTGTTGCCATTATGTGTCTCCTGTTGGTGTATTAGACCGGCGGTGGCAAACAGAGCAGGGTGATCATGTGATGTCAGACGCACAAGTCTCACCAAACAAACGTGAGAAAGCTCTGGGAACACATTGCATTGAACTAATGGTCAACACTAGAGCGGCTTAAAGACAAACATACACATCACCTCAACGTGTCATTACATAGATAATGTTTACTGTTCAGTACAGAAAACAGAAGGATGTGTTGTCACATATGAACTCAAGTGATCTTGCTAAAATTGCATAAAATCCAAAAACAGACATTCTACTGAAACATATCTCACAATCTAATACTCGCGATAAAGTACTAGTGAATCCACTAGTGAAAACACTTTTGCACTCTTCTAATTAAGCAGAATTAATTTCATTACAAGTGACATTTCCAGTATAAGAATTAGAGTTGAACTGATACATTTCTTAATGTCATATGCCTCCGTTTTAGAAATGAAAGCTCTGAAATGACTTTTTTAAATGAAGGAAATCATGTTCAGTGCCACAAATTTGTTTGACACGATTTGATTCATAACCTTTAAAACAATTTAAAAATGTATTTCCAGATTTAGATTAAAAACGGGCATAGATTAGAGAAGGAGAATATAAATGGCAAATATTTCATAACATTTGCTAAGGCCCAATTTTTTGTGTGTGTGCATTCGTTTGCTTGTAAACAACGTATCCGGGTTCTACGTCAGCACGCCAACTCCTACGTCAGCAGCACCACATGCATGACACGGAAGAGAATAAATTGTTAAATAAAGTTTTTTTTTGGTTTTCTTTGTGCACAAAAAGTATTCTTGTAGCTTCATAAAATTACGGTTGAATCACTGATGTCACATGGACTATTTTAACAATGTCCTTACTATCTTTCTGGGCCTTGAACGTGGTAGCATTGCTGTCTATGCAGGGTCAGAAAGCTCTTGGATTTAATCAAAAATATCTTAATTTGTGTTCTGAAGATGAATGAAGGTCTTATGGGTTTGGAACAACATGAGGGCAAGTAATTAATAACAGAATTTAAATTTTTGGGTGAACTATTTCTTTCATTTTCTTGTGGCTCTATAGTGATTTGTCAAATGGTTCTTGCCAGTTCTACAACTAACGTTGACATGAATGGTAATGCTAACTTGCATTACCATTCTTCTCTGTCAGAAGAATCAAAGCTTGTTAGCTAAGAGCTGGTGTAAGTCTAAAGCTTACGAAACACGAAAAAAGAAAAAAAAAATGATGACTGTTACCTAGCTGTGATGATACAGCAATACCAAGACAACCTCGCTCAAATGTTCTTGGCAACACTGCTAATGTGACTCCTGTTCCCCAGGAACTCTGTACGTCTTCAGACTGCTGGGGACTTTCTTTGTTGGGCTACAGCCGTCTCTATGTCTGATAACCTCCAGGACGTAAGCTCCTCACACTCTCAACTTGAACGAGTGCCACTACAAACAAAGAGAAGGTTGCCAAGGAAGTCAGACATACAGAACTTAGGAGAGAGAGTGAGAGAGAAAGAGATAGACAAGATAGACATGATATAAATAGCAGACCTTGCTTGCTAAGGCGTACTCCTTTGTATTTGAATGACCAATGCATGTTTTTAGATAGAAGACAATGGGGTCCGTCATTTGTGTGGAAAATCCTTGGAAGGGCTCCATCCAGTGAATGCTAAATAAATATGAACAAAAAGAGGCTTAAACACTCGTTTATGTCACATTAACACTATGGTTTGTACATTGTGATCTCTCTATTCAACACACATTACATATTTTTAAAGGTAAGCTTCAGTTGGCCACCATCAAAATTTAACCTTTAAAAATATCACACGATGAGGAAAGGCAAATAGAGTTAGTTCAAACGTTCCTGTTGCTTTTGAACAATTAAACATATCATTGCTGAGTAAAAGTATTAATTTCTTTTAAAAACCAAAATGAAAAACAGTCAAAACTAGTGGTGTCAAAATTAGCGGGTTAACACAGGCGATTAATCTTTTCATTTTACCACGTTAAAAATATTTAACGCAATTAACGCAGGGGCGGGGCTAGGTTTGGGCCACTCACTACTACTAAAGACGTCTTTACGAGCACATCAAATAAGGTGTTACCAAATCCGCCTTCAGTAGAACATCAGTGAACTGCGGTCAGACGAGATGTTGTCAGGCCATATGTCGGTAAAGACAAATCTTCCTGTCCTGTCAGCCGTTATACTGTGCTCGTAGCGCGTGCTCTTCAAGTGCACGCGCAAATGTGCCGGCGCGCTTTATTAGGCTATATTAAATCGCTGTGTCATATTCAAACCCAAATTAAACTATAAGTATGCAGTGTCGTAGTTATGTCGACAGTTAAGATACGACGATACAAAAAAGCGATTAAAGCTGCCTTAAAAATGTGCATGTAAGTATTTAATATGTATGTGTCACATTTAAAGCAGTGTCAGATCTGAGTCAAGTTCAACAGCGGCAGCTTTTAAAGTAACAGCAGCCAAAATATCTTAATAACAAGCTGTGATGTCTGTTAATCAAAGAACAAAAAATTAAAAAGAGGAAATCAATAACTTTTATAGTTTTAAGCTTTATCTTTTTTTTAATTTAGAATTATGTGTTTAATAACTTTATTAAATTAGGCTATATTTTCTTAGGCTATGTTTTCATTTATTATAATGGGTTTATGTGAAGAAGTTCACTTAAATTAGAAGTTATTTCTTTAAGTCTAATAAATGTTAAATTGACAGCTCTCAATTATACTGTAATGTTGAATGGCTATAGTCAATGGTTAAATATTAGGGAAAAAATTCACAGAGACATCAGTTGGAATCAGTGATACTTGCCTTCGGTCATAAAAAGATGACATTAAACAAATATTAAAAATATACTTTTTATGTTGTTTCTACATTAATTTGGTGAATGAATGTGAAATTATTCCAATATAAAACTATAATTAAAACCTTTAATGTCAGAAAAAATGTGCGATTAATTAGTTAATTTTTTTTAATCAATTGACACCACTAGTCAAAAAACAATCTATGAAATGTAAAGTCATACAGGTTTGATTACTGATGATGACTGAATTTTCATTATTGGGTGAACTGTTACTTTAAACACAAGCAGTACAGAGATATAATAGTTACAAAATTAAACCGACCCATCGAAATGGTTCTCAACGTGTCTCATTTTGACTAATACAATAAAAGGTCCTCACCACCAAGTTTTTATAAAATGTTCTACGGTCAAGTAATGAAGTGGGAGAAAGTCTACAGAGCCATCTGGAGGATAACAGGCTGAGATGAAGGTCAGAGAACCAGGAGGTCAAAGGGTAAATAAAGAGGCTCAAGGCCCTATAGTGTTAAACCTCATTGTGTGAACTCACTAAGAAAACGGCAGTGGATTTAAGAACAGTGCTCAATGCAATGCTATGAATACAAGTGCTCTTTGTGTGTTTGTAAAACCTTTACATTCATCAAGCTAATTCAGAAAACCAATTCTGTCAGTTATTTGTCACTGAATTCAAAAGGTTTTTATGCTCTTTTTGTTTACATGTTTGAGTAGAATTGAGTTGCACAGGCTTACCACAATGGCAAAGTGTGCAAAAGAAACATCGTTATCTAATTCTTTCATTTTTCAAGGGGCTAACAGGAATTCCTCCAATGCCACTGAAGCAAAGTATCTTAATTAGCAGATCACCTCTGACCTTTCTCTGTTATTCTGAATAAAAGCAAGAGCAAGGGTTTCCTCTTTGCACAGCCCAATGCCTGACCTCAGTAAGACCCTTCAGATGGTTTCTTTGTTAACTCTGGAGCACTGGCTAATACGAGGTGCTTTGTTTGTGAACATTAGGGGGTCTACTAAAAATGGCATGGTGGAGTTATGATAGATGATCGGAGTGGTGTCGTCTGGGGCCACTGTTCTGATTCAAGACAGCCACATGTCTGCCTGCGTGTCTGCCGTTATCTAAAAATGGAAGTGCAGTCTCATATTAAGTTTTCTTAAGCAACTGGTGTGATGAACGACAAGTATTAAAGGGACAGTTCACTCAAAAAAGAAAATTCTGTCATTCTTTTCCTTCAAAATTGGTAGTACAAAAATAAAACAATGTCAGAATACCAAATATAACATTAAAAAGTGTATAAATCACTCGTTTTTTCTAAAAAAAAAAAAATTGTCCAACAGTAACACCAGCAGGTAAAGTTACAGCGGGAGTCCACATTTCGTTTGCCTTCCCTTTTTTGCCTTTTCTTTTTCTGATAGTGTAAGTCTGTTAAAAACTAAAGATAAAAAAGCCTCCTCATTTCAGAATACCACCACACACCACTGATAGATAAACATGAGATAACAACATGAATAAATTATGGCAGAATTTTTCATTTTTGGGTGAATTATTCCTTTATGAATCAGCTGTTGAATGTGTAATCATGTTGAACAATTGTTGTTGGAATAATGGTCTAAGCTAAATACAGACACATTGTGACAGGACATCAAAATATAAATCAGATGTACAATACAGCAATTGTTGCACAAGAGCTGTGCAACAGACTCCCAGTGCAAAGGAATCTCCCAGCTGTAGAATACAATAATCAGAGCTCAGCCTTTTACTGCTGAGTTGGATTAATGCCAAAGACATTGGCCTATCACAGCAAAGCTCTGTCTATCACTATACAGATCAGCCAATTACAGCAGAGCTCTGTCTATTGCTATAGAGATCAGCCAGTCACAACAGAGCTCTGTCTATCGCTATAGAGATCAGCCAATCACAGCAGAGCTCTGTCTATTGCTATGAAGATTAACCTGTCACAGCACACCTTTGTCTCTTACTACATCATTTGTTGCTGAATAAACAGTTTAAACAGGCTTGAAACACACTTGCTCTTTATATTATTCCACTATAAGTTATCCAGCTCAGCCAATATTATTTACTCATAAAGCTCTGTTACTTGCTTTCTACTTGCAGAATTAATCTATTTTTGTAAAAAGTGAATGTGACAGACAATTTCACACACACACACACACACACACACACACACGTTTGTTTTTGTGAATTGTGGGAAGACTTCTATAGATTTTATACTGACCAAATGATATTGTCTATCCCCTAACCCAACCCTAACCCTAAACCTAGCCTTCACAGAAAACATGTTTGCATCGTTACACTTTCAGATAAACATCATTTACTATTTTTAATAATTTTTGAACATTGTGGGGACTGTAGGCCCCCACTATTTGGTCCCCACTATGTAGCAAAAACAAGTACACACACACACACACACACAAAATCCTTAGTGTCATTATCTCAGCACTCGACAGACAGGTTAAATCGGGCTACACTTTGTCTCTGTGCCTTTTATATTTATCCCAGTCTTGTGAGATATCTAGCCCTGACCCGTTTAAGCCGGGTGAGCAGTAGTTGTGTTGTTGTCAGGCGTGTCTCCTCTTGGGGTGTTAGAACACTTATAAACAAAGCAGGAAGATCATCTGATGTGAGCTCAGAGATCCTACAACACAATCATGTAAGATATATAGTATATTTAATATATATAGTAATTTTTATGCTTTTATTTTGAGTTTATATCTTATTTCCAATACAAGTGGGATTTCTCATGTTAGACCGCTTTTCCTTCTGTATCTTTCCATCCATTAGAGTGACTCAAATCCAAAATTGAATCTTCAGATCAAATGCAATTCCCCTTGGCCTCATAACAAGGCACAGCAGCAATAGCAAAACGATAGGAAGATAGGAAAAGCAAATTTGCTTTTGAACTTGTTTCAAGATATACAGTTGTAGAACTGCAACAAAATGACTATATTATAATTTATTTATTGGTTCAAATGGTTCAAAATCATAGTTGGAAACATCTTGAAAAAAAAGGCTTTTTCCCACAAATGTATGTATGCAAATTGTATAATATCAAAGGTACACATTTCTAGTAATTGTGCAGTTAATTCTCATGTTGTATTTTCAGAAAGTTTTAGTATATTTGTCCTCTCCCCAAATTTGTCATTACCGAAACACAGTAATATATAATTTAATAAGAAGGGTTATATTGACCCTTGACCCTATTGATATTAAGATTTTGCTTACATCTTCCTATTTTTACATTTTTTTTCTAATTTAATAAAAGGTTTTTAGAGGTAAATCAATAGCAATTTCAATTTTAACAATATTTCAAGTGTGATTTATGAGATTTATTGTTTTTGAATACAATTTTTCTTTGTAAACGGCAAAGTTGATCATATTGATTTCATTTTAATGATCCATTAGTTTGAATATACACTGAACCAAACACTATCATAACATCTTAGATGATAATTCAGTATACTTTATTTTTGACAAAACATCCCATGTTTCGGAGGTGACAACACATTTTTGGTAGTAACAGTAATGCTTTGGCAGCGACCACATCAGAATCACATTACAGAATTTTAACCCACATACTAAAACACTATACTAAAAATCTGCATAACAGTACTAAAATTTTGTTTATTCCTGCCAAATAAAGATTATTTATGATAACACCCAAAAGATCTTACTACTGAAACTTCACCAAATATTTTGGTTGTAACTGTTTCGGTAGTGACAATTTTAGATACTTTTGAACCTAGCTCAAAGATAATAAGCACATGGTTAGCTAGCACAGTTCTGAACAGTGGTACACATATAAAAACTAAATGTAATGGAATAACACCCAAAAAAGTGTGTTCACTTATAGAAAAATGGTGACATTCTTTAAATTCTTTTTTGAACACATTTAACCTCAAAATGATGGGGTCTATTTACTCACCATGTAGCTATGAGAGAGAGGGACACATAAATATTTCCAGATCATAAACGTAGGGGTGTAGTTAAAATCAGTCTCAGCCAACGGACTAAAACATGTTACAGTAGTGACGTGAAAATGCAGAACACATTTTTTTACATAAGGTTTCAGAATTTACAACATTTTTACTTCACTTTTTTTAAAAAAAAATCAAAAAGTTATTTTTAAAAACAACAACGGAGTAAAATTAAAAAATTCGAAATTTAGGGGTTAGGGTTCAGGACAGCCACCTCCCAATTGCAAGTACCCACTAAATGACGATTTTATATATATTAAGCTTACTGATATTTTAAATATCATTGTGGGTTTTAATAGATAATAAAATGATCTTAGTAAACATCTAAGATTTGAATACTTTTTACGCTTTTAAATGTGTTTTTTTGGTTGTGGGACAGCAGTTTGGACCAGTTCTGTAGAACGATCCATATAGATTTAATTTCAACATATTTACAATAAATATATTTATAATTAATATAGATATAATTTATCTTAAAATTATGTGGAAGTATGTTAATGGAGACTTTTCCCAGGCCAAAGAGGCTTACTCAGATACTCAGAAAGGGAATGCAATTCCATAGATCTCTCTCATTTGTCTTTAGATGCTTTCACGCTGAGATCATTACAGGAAAACATTTTAAAATACCTTCACAATACACTGCAAATATTCAGCTTTGGTATTTGGTGTAAGTAAATGCTACATATCTGCCTTCAACAAAAACAGTGACACCTAGCTGTGAAAACTGAAACTGCTTATTTTGTTGCAGCTGAACAGGTGCAATGTTTTTAAAGTTCTGCTATCATGCATGATTAATAATCTGTTTTGCATTGATTTTAAGATAGATCACATTTTAAAACATGTTAATTGAACCGTCTCACACTGTGACCTATTTGTCAATAAGAATGGAACAGACTGTGAAGAATGTTCCTTTGGCTCGTCTTCTTTCTATTCATAAGACATTTCCTCATAAATATTTGATGAGTACGCACTACACTCCACCAGTGAGGGCTATGTGAATCAGGACAGGTACATATTTGCACATTTATTTGTACAGACATGTACTCTGCTAATATGATGACATAAAGGTATGTCAGCTTACAATTTGTAGGCACATGCATAATAATAGTAAATAATCATAAACTTATATTCCTCTGAAGCCCAGTTTATGATTATCTCGATTAGTCACGTAATAAAACCATGTTATAATTCCAGTCTCCTTCAATCAAGTGTCAAACGTGTGCAATCAAGCCAAAGCAACTGGTTTGAACATTTACAAAAGGATGTACTGATCAGTGGGTGTAAATGGAACCGCATACTCATCTTTCTAAAGAATTGAAAAGATTCAAAAAGCATGCCTAAGCATACTCACGTCAGGGAAAAAACGACCAGAATGGCCTTCAGGCTTTTGGATGATGAACTGGGTCTGAACACGTGCAGAGCTGGTGAGATAGGCCAAACCGGATGCACTGAAATGCCATCGAAACCTGAAAAAAATATTGGAATGCAACCAAAAAAAGTTACATTTATATTCCAAAAAGGTTTAGAGGTTTTTGTCGCCAAGCAATGGGAAGATTACTCAGCTTTCATAAGAAACAAGCCGAGCTCACATGATGCATGACTCAACACTCTCTTTGTATAATTCAGGCAGAGTAATGCCTGCTGCTGCTCTCAGAGTGTGAGAAACAGCATGCCTCCAGTTTCCAAATCTGCTTTTTTTTTTGTTTTAGCCACTTGAAATGTGCCACTGTAACAGCGGCAGCCTGTATTCAAAGAAAGCAGCCTTTTTCAAATGGTTCCTCTTGTTTGTCTGCCATTCTCACTGCGCTCTTGATTGCCTCTTATCAAAAGCAATGACACAATCCATTCTGCCTGAGAATGAAAGGCTTTCTATTTAGAGGTGAGACAGTGAGGGGAAATGTTTTCTGTTAGTTTATAAACTCTTTTGAAGTAGGTCTTCATGCAGTGGTTTTTATTTACACTGGCAATTGTTGTTTTAGCTCAGATGGAGAAAAAAAGTGTGACAATATCTGTTCACACCAGTAGGCCTGTTTTATATGTGCGACTAGCGTCAACGCTACAATATGCTTGTTTTTCATGATTTCATGATTCAGTTCAATTTCTATTTACAAGCTTGCAATTTGATGCGATTTCAATTCAATTTGATTCCATATTGATTATTTTGTATGTACAGTTTGTCAAAAGTGTACATACACCATGCAGAATCGACAAAATGTTAATTATTTTACCACAAATTATTTGGTTTTTCAGCATTTTTCTGTATTTTAACCCTTTCCTACAATTAATGTAGTGCTCATATGCAACTATTAAAGAAGGTTCGAACACTCACTGATACTCCAGAAGGAAAAACAATGCATTAAGGGCTAGAGGGTAAAAACTTTTGAACAGAATGTGTACACTTTTCTTATTTTGCCTAAATATCATATTTTTTCATTTAGTACTGTCCTTCAGAAGCTACATGCTTCCCAGAAGACAAAATAAGTTAAATTTACCCTGATCTTCAAATTCCAAAAGTTTTCACCCCCCGGCTCATAATGCACCGTTTTTCCCTCTGGAGCATCAGTGAGCGTTTGAACCTTCTGTAATAGTTGCATATGAGTCCCTCAGTTGTCCTCAGTTTGAAAAGATGGATCTCAAAATCATACACACATTGATGGAAAGGGTTCAAATACACAAAAATGCTGAAAAACCAAAGAATTCGTGGGACCTGAAGGATTTTTCTGAAGAATAGCAGGCAGTTTAACTGTTCAGGACAAACAAGGGACTCATGAACAACTATCACTAAATAAAAAAAAACATCTGTGGATCATTCAGGTAACAACACAGTGTTAAGAATCAAGCATATGTTCAAATTCAACAATTTTTTTCTCTTGTAGACTATATGTAAACATCTTTTAGGTGAAATATCTTATTCAGGTCAGTACTAAATAAAAAAATAACATGCATTTTGGTTAAATAATTAACATTTTGCAGATTCTGCAAGGTGTATGTATACTTTTGACTTCAACTGTAACTAGGCCAGTAAGGTAGCTAAAACTCTGACTTGTGAAGATGGCAGGTAGGTGTCCAGAGCTGGTTGTAAATTGATCTGACGTCAACAGCAAGCCACGCCTCTAGATGGTTTATGGCTTTGTTCTTCACGTCTTTTGGCCAGTGACAGTATTGTTTACACAGTGCGTCTTCAGAGCTCCTTATGAGAGTTAACGTGATCTCAGAGGCTTAAACTGAAGGGGGAGGTAAGTTAATAAATGCTCTGTGAGAGTGTGTAAGAAGGACAAAAGTTCACAACAGGGCAAACTGAGGACAAACCAACACATCCTAGATTCACCTGTTTCAGTATAACTACCAGTGTTTGCTTTCAACTGTCTGTACATGTCATATATGTGACCCTGGACCACAAAATCAATCGTAAGCAGCACGGCTATATTTGTATACAATACACTGTATGGGTCAAAATTACAGATTAATTTTTCTTTTAGGCCAAAAATCATTATGATATTAAGTAAATATCATGTTCCATGAAGATATTTTGTCAATTTCCCACCATACATATATATCAAAAGGTAATCTTTGATTAGTAATATGCAATTTGGACAACTTTAAAGGCGATTTCCTCAATATTTAGTTTTTTTGCACCCTCAGATTCCAGATTTTTGATTTTCAGATGTATCTCAGCCAAATATTGTCCTGTCCTAACAAAGCATACACCAATGGAAAACTTATTTATTCAGCTTTGAGATAATGTATAAATCTCAATTTCAAAACATTGACCCTTATGACTGGTTTTGTGGTCCAGGGTCACATAGTGTAGACTATCAATGTGTTGATCAGGATGGTGCATATGTACATTTATCCCATCCCAGAGATCAGCTTCAAATCAGTGCATTTTCTTCCCTGCAAGTTGGATTTATCAGCCCTAAGCTCTGAGTTTATAAGGTCACTGGGAAAAGCATCTCTATCACTCTATTTATAGAAGCGTTGCAGACGAGATACAGCGCCACAGTGAGGGACAGTAAATTGCTCCTGTGACATTTCTATGCAGAGTTGCAATTTTTGTCACTCTCACCTGACCACACGCAAGACACTTTTCTGTGAAGCACACTGGGAGGTCTGCAGCTTCATCCAGAGAAAGGTAAAAGACAGGAGAATCTTACATAAAACATAGTCACAATTTACATAGAAAAATGACATAAATATACATTTTACCCAAAATTGTTCATTGCTGTGATGTAACGTTTCACTTTTGAGGGTTTTTTCATTACTACATATGGGCCTTTCTGCAGAATTAGTTCAAAGTCAAATGTCTTGAAAAAAAGTGTCTTCAAAAATTTGTATATATGCATATTGCATAATATCCAGGTTACACTTTTCTAGTAATTGGGCAGTTAGTTTTCATATTGTATTTTCAGAACATTTTCAAATATTTGTCCTCTCCCCAAATTTGTCACTAACGAAACACTATTAAGATTCTGCTTACATCTACATTGTAAATATATATTTTTTGCTATTTTATTACAATTCTTTCAGAGGTAAATCAATAACAGTTACATTTTTAACAATATTTCAAATTTAATTTATGAGATTTGTTTTATTTTGAATCAATATATCACATTACAGAATTTTAACTTGCAAACTAAAACACTACAAAACATACTAAAATACAAAAAAATTCCATAACTGTACTAAAACTTTGTTTAATTACCCCAAATATGAGAACTATGTGTTCCCTTTTGTCACTACCGAAACAATGATGACATGTTTCAGTTTCGGTAGTGATAGGATAACACCCCAAAAAAACAATGACGTCATTACCAAAACTCTAAGAACATTTTTTGGTAGTGACGGTTTCGGTAGTGACAATTTATACTACTTTTGAATCTCAAAAATGCTAATCAGCACATGGTTAGCTAGAACAGTTCTGGACAGTGGTACAC
Organism: Labeo catla; assembly: GCA_012976165.1. Taxonomy (NCBI): domain Eukaryota; kingdom Metazoa; phylum Chordata; class Actinopteri; order Cypriniformes; family Cyprinidae; genus Labeo; species Labeo catla. Next base: position 5,106,684 of record VONZ01000001.1, read on the forward strand.
ATAAAAACTAAATGTGATGGAGTAACTCCCAAAAATGTGCTTAACTGCAGAGAAAAGGCTTTCGGTAGTGACGTTACTTAAAGTTACACACAGATTTTTTATGAGAGAAAGTGACACAGGAATATTTCCTGATCATAAATGTAATGGTGTAGTTAAAATCTCAGCCAATGGACTAAAACATACAATGTTTCGGTAGTGACATGAAAAATGCAGAATACATTTTTACATAAAAGTTCCTAAATTACAAAGAAAATATAAAATGAATATATTTTTTTGGAATCAAAAGAATCAAAAAGAATTAAAAAAAACACAAAAATTATTCAATATCACTTTCATATGTTGAAATTTAGGGTTTAGGGTTCGGGACAGCCACCTCCCAATTGAAAGTACCCAATAAATGATGATTTTAAATGTATTAAGCTTACTAATATTATTGTGGGTTTCAACAGATAGAAAGATCTTAGTAAACATCTATGATTTGAATACTTAAATGCTTTTTTCGTTGTGGGACAGCAGTTTGCACCAATTCTGTAAAATGCATAAAATACCTTCATTACAGACAAGGCAAGGCAAAATTTTCACTGTCATCATTTTCAAAATGACCATGCAGATTTGTGCTGTGTGAACAGAGCCACAATGCAACTTTTATTTACCATGTTTTTCTTTTCCAAAATGATTAAATTTAGGCCTCCAAATCCCCTTTAATCTGTTAATCCAGTTGGTTTGGAGATGAGATCACTTTGCATGATTGATGAATTGAGCTTTTGCGAAATCCCACTGTCAGAAAAGAGCAAAAGAAAGCGAAATACAGTCAAGCTGATTCTAGCAGACGTAACATTGTCCATTCACCATTGAGAGTTAAGAAAACCTGCGTTTACACGCTGTGATGTTTCTGTTCTATATTCGAGAAAAGAGTGGAGATTACAGTGGGATTAGTACTCATCCCAATGTCCTCACATATAGATAAACTGCCAGTCATAGTAGCACCAAAGCTCATTAAAATTCCCATATGGTGTTACAACAACCTGCACGTGTATCGTATCTGTGCTTTGTTCTCACCAGAAAACTCTCAGCCTGTGCAGCACTCAATGCTTAATTTGAGCTTCAATAAAGCAAAACGCTTTCCAAAAGGTGTCACTTGTTAACTTATCATTCAGTGTAACTGATAATACAGCAATGTATACAAGGCACTTTGGATTTTAGTCTGAGGGGAAAGAGAGGCAACTGACAGCTTCGGAAATTTCCGAGGCCGTGATAAATTTCCACCTCGTCTGAAGAGCGTCAGGGAGGTACAGATATATTAAATGGCAGCGCGGAGAGAGGCCTCTGGGAAAGGGCTGTCAGTATAGGAGGTAGGTAGGGATATATCACCACACCGGAGACCAGATCAGCATGACCGTCACGTCTCCTGGAGAGCTTGGGTATCTTCTCATGCTGCTCTTTTAAGTCACCGCAACCGTATGCAGCACACACACCACGGCTCAGCTTCAACTCACCCAGAGGGACACATATAATGAACAGTACGATATAGACTAGCCTAGAGCAACACTATACAATGCCAGACAAAACATAATACAACACCATATAAAGCAGCACATCAATCCATCACTGATGGACTCTTGATAAGATCAGAGATGAAATATTAAATATTCATGTCTTTTGTAGTCACAGAAACTTTAATCTGCTGTGTTTCAGGATGAAAATATCAAGCAGTGATTGCTAACATTTTTTATACATTTTTTTTCTATCTAGTCTTTAACTTTGATTTTCTGTATTTTTTGTAGAATATTTAATGGGTAGTTCACACAAAAAAGAAAATTCTATCAAAATTCAAATTAAAAAACATTTAAATTGCACATAAAGCAGAATTATGTTTCTACTCCAATGTGTTGAAATGGTGGCTGTAATAAAAATTCACGTATGTCAAATAATAAAGTAAAAAATATGAATCTGTCCATATATCTAGTAAAATGCTCTTCTCTAGAGTTACTTTTTCTAGCTAAAAAACTAGATATGTTCACTGGATGGCTTTCCTGAAGTAATTCTAATATTAAAGGGATAGTTTAAACTAATATTAAAAAAGTTTCCCAATGATTTACCCACCCTCAAGCCATCCTAGGTGTATATATGACTTTCTTCTTTCAGACGAATACAATCGGAGTTATATCGAAAAATGTCCTTTCTCTTCTAAGCTTTATAATGGAGGTGAATGGGTGTTGAGATTTTGAAGTCCAATAAAGTGCATCCATCTATCATAAAAGGTACTACATACAGCTCCAGGGGGTTAATAAAGGCCTTCTGAAGTGAAACGATGTGTTTGTGTAAGAAAAATATCCATATTTAAAACTTTATAAACCGTAATCTCTAGCTTTCACTAACTGTTGTCTGTAGGACAACACGGAATACCAGTGGAGAGAGCAAAACAAAACAACGGTCATGAATTCTAAGTACAAAACAAGGATTTGTAAAGAAAAATGTCAGAGGATTTTGATATAAGCCAAGAGGAGACTGGTTTTCCTTTGGTTTTCCTTTGCTGTGAACAAAACTTAGTTCCCACAAGCCCACAAGCAAGAACGCCAATCTCTCATGAACATGCATTGGACAGTTAGAGATTATGGTTTATAAAGATTTAAATATGGATATTTTTCTTACACAAACACATCAATTTATTTCAATAGGACTTTATTTACCTCCCCAGAGCCGTGCGGAGCACTTTTATGATGGATGGATACACTTTATTGGATTTCAAAATCTCAACAGCCATTCACTGTCATTATAAAGCTTGGAAGAGCCATGACACTTTTTAATGTAACTCTGATTGTATTCTTCTGAAAGAAGAAAGTCATATACAGCTAGGATGGCTTGAGCATGAGTAAATCATGGGGTAATTTTCATTTTTGGGTGAACTATCGCTTTAAGTAACATTGTTTACAAGCTGTTTTACTGAACCTAATGAGATTTAAGAATCCATATCGGTATTGATTCAAATTGAGAAATCTATATTGTTAATTCAGTACTAGCACTCACAAGCTGACATGTTTACCTGTTGTAGTCTAACCAGGGTTATGTGCATAAGTAGTGCATCACTAGATTAATCATGTGAATATGTAAATAAGAACATTAACCCAAATTTGCAGGGTTTTGCAGACTTTTTGTCAGTAGTCTCATGTTGGTGTATATACTGTTAGGAAAAAAAAAGCCTAAGAATAAAGGTTTGCTGTTTGTCTGAGGACAAGAGCCACTTTGTTACAGAACTCATAATGAAAGTTTTCCATTATAGTCTTTCACAAAAAACAGGTACGTCAACATCTCAAACGTGACACTAATGACGTCAAGTCCACAATTCATCAGGAAAAGGTCTTACCTTGACCTGCTTTTTCACTTGCCTTTGTATTTTAAAACATACTTATAACAAAGAGACCTTCAGATGGTGCAAATAATAGGAAAATACCTCTTCTGCACACCTGGGCCTTACATTCTTCTGAAAGACATTATAAGAAACACTTTGACAGGTTTATCCAAGGTAATGTTCATAATACTATTGTGAGATATATAATACATTGCGATATATAACACATAGACCTTTCACAGGAAATATCCTATGGTTTCTGACCTAAAAAGAGTCACAGTTGAGAATCTATAACGGAAGATGATGTTCAGACAGGATTAAATACTAAATACTCCCTAGAATGACACTGCAACATAATGAATATTCAGCATGATTCAATTACAGCCAAATGACTCTTATGAGTCATTGTTTTTTTAGTGAATCAAACCCATACATTACAACTTACACCCTAAAAAGGCAGCATTATTATTATGGACTCAGTGTGGCCTGAAGTGATGTTTTTAAGTTAAAAATACCTTACTAATTGATTTGTTTCTTACAAACACACAGTTTCCACTTCACAACATATTAATTGATGGACTGGAGTTGTGTGGATTACTTGTGGATTATTGTGATGTTTTTATCAGCTGTTTGGACTCTCATTCTGACGGCACCCATTTACTCCAGAAGATCTTCCAGTGCTAAATTTCTCTAAATCTATAAGTTCAGTCATTAGTTCAGGTCAGAAAGATTCCGTTTCTGAGATTCAGTTACTCTGATACTAGTTTAATAGATGGACTGAAACAGATGCTCTGGGAATTAGTTTAATAGCACATCAAGCTCTATAACATCAAAACACCAAGAAAATTTGATTCCCTTTTGATAAGACTCCTGTAGGACACACTGAAATTATCTACACCAGACACACAAAAAAGATTTCCCTTGACGCCAGTTATCAGAGAATATGCTGCTCAGCATTTAAATTGGAATGACACACCATTTCTGAACTTCAGAGATATTAACATTATGTTCAGTAAGGCCTATCAAGGTTTCAGAATGTGGAATAGGACGACCTATTCGAACTGATTTCTGGAATCCTGCCGTTTCAATACTTTGGCAAATCTGCCTGATGGATCTGATCTGTTTGAGCTGCAATTTCCTGCTTCTCTGATCAGACGGAGACGCATGCTGCAGAAAGCCAGAGCGGTGGGGAATTAATAAAACACATGAGTGAGAATATATCTGGTATGATTTTTCTAGCAAGTACAGTTTGCATACTGATTATTCAACTGCATAAAACGTCATGTACTCACCTCTTGGACCAATTGGACTCTCACACAAAAAACTGTCATTATTTACTCTCTCTCATGTCATGTTAAACTTGTATGAATGTCTTTTTACTATGAGGACTAGGGCTGTCAAATTCAAAGTACAATAAAAGTGGTCCATAGGTGTCCTGCATCTTTAAAAAGTGATTTTTATGTGATTTCAAACTACGAAAAAGAAAAGAACATATCAGTTATATTGATAACTGAACTGTAGCAAATGTATCAACCATTTTAAAGGTCCAGCTGTCCAACACAATATTCAAAGCCCCCTGTATAATACAATATTAACAGAGCTATAATAAGATACTTACATGTTGCCCAGAAGACAAAATAAGGTAAATTTACCCTGATCTTCAAATTTCAAAAGTTTTCACCCCCCAGCTCTTAATGCATTGTGTTTCCTTCTGGAGCATCAGTGAGTGTTTGAACCTTCTGTAATAGTTGCATATGAGTCCCTCAGTTGTCCTCAGTGTGAAAAGATGGATCTCAAAATCATACAAAGGGTTCAAATACACAAAAATGCTGAAATAACAAAGACTTTGTGGGATCTGAAGGCAGTTTAACTGTTCAGGACAAACAAGGACTCATGAACAACTATCACTAAACAAAAAACACAGCTGTGGATCATTCAGGTAACAACACAGTATTAAGAATCAGGAAGTTGTAAACTTTTGAACAAGTTCATTTGGTAAATTCAATTATTATTTTCTCTCATGGACTATATCTTTTATGTGAAACATCTAATTCAGGTCAGTACTAAATAAAAAAATAACATGCATTTTGTATGATCCCTGTTATTTTGGTAAAATAATTAACCTTTTTTTTTGCAGATTCTGCAAGGTGTATGTAAACTTTTGACCTTAACTGTAAATGTAAAACCATAAATATGCATTCCAACAATGGCAGTGGGCCAAACTAAACTACCCAACCGCTGGAGCCAGAAGAGCTTAAGAGGTGCTCTTTCAGTACACTACAGCACAGCCGGATGATAACGGGGTTATTGCGCCTGGATAACCTACAAATGCCATTGTCTCACTGGAGTTTCAAAAGGCTGATTATGGAATGCAATGGAGCTTAGTGCACAAAGGCTCCTATAGATACTTCACACACTTCATACCAGCAGCACTGTGAACTAACTATATGCGCCATCTCATGAATATTAAGCATCTTGCACTGATGTTGCCAGGTAGTCTAGATAGACCGTTCAGCTATGTTTGCTAATTAATAATCATGAGACATCATGAGATAAATGAGTATCTATAATTAACATTCCACACTTTTTGGCATCGAAGATGCAATATCAAGCCATTTTTATGTACATCAGATATTTTTCAGTATTAAATAATAAATAATTCAGACTGAGTGCGTGGTAGGGCTATGAGATGTCAAAATTAAAATGTCAACAAACTAACATCAAACCAGAATTAGACTCTAAACCCTGTCAGACATAATTCATTATTTAACACATCAGCATTTGACATAAACTGATTTCATACTGCAGTTTTGGAATTCAAGACCAAGAATTATGAGCGGGAAAATTTTATGTATTAATGTCTTGCTCAAATTTTTATGAGTACATAAAGTGTATGTACTATGTACTTCGAACATGCAAAACAAGCTAAATTTGCCTATACTGACATGCATAATGAATTAATTTATTCATAGTCTGTCTCTGATACAATGTATTATGAAAATATTATTTCACATTTTAAATATTAAAATATTAAATATCTTACATTTAAAGTGGTTGTATTAAAATGCATTATAATAATTGTGGATAATCAAAAGCCTTTATAATGCATTCAAGAGTTACCACTTCTCACTTTATAATTTAGCTGCTGTTTCTATGTTAGTTTCATGCTCGCTTATTCATCCCATAGAGTTTAATCTAAATGGAGCATAAAAAAAAGAGCATCATGTATTTACAGAATAACTCAAGCCACAGTCCAGCGCAGACAAACACACACATACAAGCACACAGTTCAGTGAGTCTTTGACTGTTCCTGGGACTGTATTGATCTGACCGCTGCAGAGCAATCAGCTGTCTGTGGAAACATCGATGCAGGCATCAGGCCTAATGCATTTTAAATAAGTTCTAATGTTGCCAGCTCCACCAGGATGAATACAAATGGACCATTACAAACTACAGAAAATGCACGGTTACAGAAGAACCATCAAAACTGTCAACAGAAATCTATAAAAATGTTCCAAGTACGAGACAAAAAGACATAAATGCTATAATTCTGACTGAATTTTTTAACAGGGCTTGACGTCTGTGCAATAAACTCAGGACTGCACTAGGAACTAGTTGCAAATGGCTAAACCCAATGAGCTCCACGAGATTTATCATGAAACTAAATTAGTTTTGAAACTCATTAAACATTTAATATAATCCCAAAGTCCTATAGTGAACGATTAGGCCTTTACTTTTCAAATCAGGTGAGAACAAGACAGACAGCAACACTATTCTCTTTTTGTATCAACACTCATGTCTAGATAGACAGTGCGTGGGATTCTTTATGACAGAGCAGGCCGTGTTATCTTGGTGTGATATCCTTGAGAGGTTAGAGCTCCAACACTCAGCAGGTACTCTCACCTGAATGTCAGTTAAAGCTTATTATGGAATATTGACCCCTGCCTTGAAGAAAACACCTCACAATCACAAGACATCACAGGATTTCCTTAGTGTTTGATAGAGAAATATGAAAAATCACACTCCTGTTGTAGTCATTTCAATTACTTTAAATATGAAACAAAGTTGCAGATTTCAAATGTTGTGCATTTTATTACAATATTCAAACAATAAGTACCGCTTTGGTGCTGTTTAATGTGAAGTGACGGATCGCTGTATCGTCACATTTAAAGAGAAGCAGGGTTGCCAGGTTTTCACAACAAAACCCGCTCAACTGCTGCTCAAACTAGTCCAAAACTAGCACCAGTGCGTTTCGAAGGGGGTCCCCCAGTTAAAATCACGTCATGGGGGATAAAATACACGTTTTTTGGCAGGGTTCCCCTTGGTACAGTTCGCAGTCCAGCGCTAAATATAACGTTAAAGGGGTCGCTTCAACCTGAGGACATGAAAAACAACCCGCGGCAACAACAGACTTGGCAACACTGAGGTGAGGCGTAACGTGAACTGATCATCTCCTCTGCTTTAACCAGTTACAGAACGAAATACACATAATAAACATCCGAAAGTATGTTAAAAGAAAGAGTACAACTTACCGAAATCGGTTTCCTGTCTCATATACTCCCTTAATCGCGTTTCAACCGTGGTAAGACGTCAATATAACAGCTTGTAAACAATATGTCATGTAACGTCACATTTACCTCAGAAAAAAATATTCGGTGACCATAAACTAGTTAGTCAGCTAGAAAAATAAACTCTTGAGAGAAGCATTTAGCTAACTATCTGCACCATATAACATATTAAACAAATCAATCAAGTTTTTATGAAAGCCAACATTTAAATGTTTTCAAAACGTATTTCGAAAAACAAATTGGAGTAGAAATATAAATGTAATTGTAACTTTATTAATATAACAACTTAACTGAGTGTCATTTAAGCATCTGTATACCAATAAACCTTCAATATTACAGAAATGTTTAGTACCAACTGACTCTCATGTATATTTTACAGCATTAGCCGAGATCATTTTTTTCTTTGAGAAAATTTGGCAGGTCCTGTATCTGATATTTATCCAAAATAATTGCTATTAAATCAAATCAAACTGAATCGGATCAGAAATCAAATCGAATTGTGAAATTTATGTCAAAACCAAAAATAGGACAGACAGAACGACTGATAGAATGAATGAACTATAGAACTACTGATAGAATGTATGACAGAATGATAGAATGAACAACCAATAGAACGAACAAATGAAAGAATGAATGAATAACAGATAAAACAAAGGAACAACAGAAAGACTGTACAAATGATAGCTAGAGCAAACGATAGACAGATAGATAGATAGACTTGTACAACAGATAGAACGTACAAACAAACAATAGACAGAAGCACTGCATTTAATCATGAACCAACTAATGCAAATTTGGTTTATGTGCACACATTATCTCTCATCAGACAGAATTTGGCAATAGGTGAGAAACACGATGAGAATAAAACAGGTTATGTAAGTGTTCTGCCGCCTTTTGACGAACCAAAACAAAACATGATGAGTACACGGGGTTTTATGACAGGATGTGTAGACACTACTACTGCTGCTGCCAATCATAGGCACCACGCGTTAAACTCAATTTCCGTGAAGAGAGAACAGAACACCAGCCAGCTTCATTAGTGCTGGTGCCATCCAGTAGAAAGCAGCCAGTGTGTCTCTCCACAGCGCTCTCCAGATGAGATTTTGGGCAGCAGATGGCTTCCATCTTAAGGCTAAATAAGTTGAGTCAACACTGGACTGGGCAATTTAATCATTTGTCAACTTTTGCTTGGAAGGTAAAAACATCCGCTCTGCAATTGAGAAGTTATTTATATGTTTAACTAAGGCATGTTTAGTTCACTCTGTACATATTAAGACATGAGAATGATGCTCTTGACACACTGACCCTGTCACTCTCCAAACAGTGCTTGTGTCATCTATGTAAACAGATGGAAGCCAGTAGTGAGCATCTGTGGCCGCTCTGCTCTCGGACACTCATCTATGCGACACAGACTTAGTGTGCTAACTTTGACTGGCGAGTGGCCCCAGTCTTCATACTGACACTAACTACCTGCCTTATACATGGATGTCACTGGATTACAGTGAACTACAGTACACTGAATTACACTGAATTGAAGTCAAAAGTTTACATACATCTTGCAGAATCTGCAAAAAGTTATTTTAGCAAAATAAGACCATAGACCATACAAAATGCATGTTAATTTTTTTTTATTTAAGACTGACCTGAATAAGATATTTCACATGAAACATAGTCCACATATAGTCCACATAGAATTTATACAAATTTATACAAATTACCCCGCTCAAAATTTTACATACGCTTGATTCTTAATACTTTACCTGAATGATCCACAACTGTGTTTTTTTTTTTTTGGTTTAGTGATAGTTGTTCATGAGTCCGTTGTTTGTCCTGAACAATTAAATTGTCTGCTTTTTTTTTCTAAGAAAAATCCATGAGGTCCCAGAAATTCTTTGGTTTTTTAGCATTTTTGTGTATTTGAACCCTTTCCAACAATAAATGTATGATTTGGAGATCCATCTTTTCACACTGAGGACAACAGAGGGATGCAACTATTACAGAAAGTTCAAACGCTCACAGAGGCTCCAGAAGGAAAAATGATGCATTAAGAGCCGGGGGGTGAAAACTTTTGAACAGAATGAGAATGAATATTTTTCTTATTTTGCCAAAATATCATGTATTTCTTCATTTAGTACTGCTCTTCAGAAGCTACCAAATATATTCACATGTTTCCCAGAAGACAAAATAAGTTCAATTTACCCTGATCTTCAGATTTCAAAAGTTTTCACCCCCTGGTTCTTAATGCACTGTGTTTCCTTCTGAAGCATCAGTGAATCAAGTGTATGTAAACTTTTGAACGGTGTAATTTTTATAAACTCAACTATTATTTTTTTCTTGTGGACTATATGTAAATGTCAGTACTAGATAAAAAATAACATGCATTTTGTATGATCCCTCTTATTTTGGTAAAATAATTTACATTTTGCAGATTCTGCAAAGTGTATGTAAATATAAATTGGATATTTGCTATTTTACCAATTCAGTAAAAAATATTATATGAATAACTGGCTAGAATCTGTGATTTCTTAAAGTTAAATTCTTAGATTCTGACATAAGTTCAGTCTACGCTCTTGCTTAGTCATTGTCAAATGAATTAGACCACATCTGCTGATTTGTGCTATTTTTGTACATCTGATGTCGTCCCCTGACTCTACAGTCTCAAACGTTTCCATATTGCACCAATTCTTGTAATGCTCTGATTACCTTACACAATAGCTTATATATAGAGAACCACTAAGAAAAAAAGGGAGAAAACACTGCCATATGCAGTCAATTTAAAGAACAAAGTAATACTCAAATTTTCCTGATCTACTGTCCATGTTCACGTCTCTGTTCGGGAACACGTGGCACGTGATGATGTACATGTGACGACAGCCACTACACGTGTCTGCTCTGGGGTTTAGAGCACATTTACAGACGCAGCTATCCCGGCGCAACTCTTCAATGGGAGGGGAAGAACATCACTTTAGCATTTAAAGAGCCTTTGAAATCAAAATTGGAGTTTTAGCTTTTAGTAAATGTTTGTTAGCTGCAATCCAGTAGTGTATCAATAACTTTGGAGATATACTTTTAAAATGTACAGCATTTCTGTTGTGTGAAAGTGTGTTTAAATATTGATGACTGATCCTGTTCAATCAAATGCTCTTTATAATGCCAATTCAGTTCACCAGTGCATCCCACAAGCAAATCACAAGTGTTTCCGGATTTATTCACTTAAATAGAAACTAGACATCTGAGAAAATGAGAAAAAAATCTGCATTAAAATGTAAACAAGAAAATCCTTGATCAACGCAACTTTCCATTTCCCTTTTCCATGACCTATTTCTCACTCGCCCAGTTCCTGTCCATTCAGAACATATTACTTTCCATCTTTTGTTAAAAAATCATTCTTTCTGCCTCGCTTGGATGTACTGAAAATGGAGGTTAAAGAATGAAAGGCTACCGTTGACACCATGGCACGTGTGGAGGCGGCTCATTTCCAAGCAGACGTCAGGTGGACCAAGGGACACGTGCCACGTTTCCTGTTCTTCTGATTGCTGCTTGTCTCATCAATGGCTTGAGAAAATCAAACAAGAGACAGAGAGGCATATAGTCTAGCACTATGACACACTATGACTGGAAGACGAAAATACTTGAATGAAAAAACCCAATGTGTTAAAAGGGTTGATTCAGAAAAATAAAACTATTTATTCACAAGTTGTTGAAGGCAATTTGGGAAGTGATGTCATCTAATCTGCATCTGCTTCACCGAAAATGAATCCCAAATGAGTCAGTGGAAATCTTCAGAAAGAGCCTTGCATGATTAAAGGAATAATTCACCCAATAAGTGCTCTTTTCCATGCAATTACAATGATTGAGGGTTTCAAGCTTTTCAAAATGTTGTCTACGCACATTTGTGTACTATATTTTAAGTCTTCTGAAACCATATGATACAGAAATTTAACGTATAATTCACTAAAAATACAGGGATGAAATTAATTGTGAATTAATCGTTCTTTTTGAGTCAGATATTTTCAATGAATTATATGATTCAGTTCACAAACCTATCCATTAATTCCCCCTGGCTCAATCTAGTTCCTAATAGCTTCAGAAAAATTGTATCCTTTAACCAAAATAACCATAAAAGCATCCTAAAAGTGGTCCATTACAGTCAAGCGCTATATTCCAAAGCTTCTGAAGTCTAGTGACACACAAAAAAATTTGAGTCACTGAAAATCTGCCCTAGCTCTAGTTGACGTACATGACAGAAACAGCGATGTCAGATTTGTGAATGAATCATTCTTCTGAGTCATTTACAATAAATCAGTAGATCCAATTCACAGAATTGGTTTGAATGATTCATTCATGATTCTGATTGATATAGTTCTGGTCAAAAGTTTACACACCCCTTTTAGAATCTGCAAAATGTTAATTATTTAACCAAAATAAGAAGGATCATACAAAATGCATGTTATTTTTTATTTAGTATTGACCTGAATAAGATATTTCACATAAAATACATTTACATATAGTGTACAAGAAAAAACAATAGTGTACAAGAAAAAACTTGATTCTCAATACTGTGTTGTTATCTGAATGACCCACAGCTATGTTTTTTAGTTTAGTGATAGTTGTTCATGAGTTGTTGTTCTGAACAGTTAAACTGCCTGCTGTTCTTCATAAAAGTCCTTCAGGTCCCACAAATTCTTTGGTTTTTCAGCATTTTTGTGTATTTGAAGTCTTTCCAAAAGTAACTGTATGATTTTGAGATCCATCTTTTCACACTGAGGACAACTGAGAGACTCATATGCAACTATCACTGAAGTTCAAACACTCACTGATGCTACAGAAAGAAAAACAAGGCATTAAGAGCCAGGGGGTGAAAACTTTTGAACGGAATGAGCATGTGCATATATTCTTATTTTACCTAAATATCATATTGCTTTCATTTAGTACTACCCTTCAGAAGCTACTGAACACAGTTACATGTTTGCCAAAAGACAAAATAAGTTAAATTTACCCTGATCTTGAAATTCCAAAAGTTTTCACCCCCTGGCTAATGCATTGTTTTTCCTTCTAAAGCATCATTTTGATTTCAACTGTATGGTGCTTCTCACGGACTTGGCTCCCCATTCAAAACTGTACTGTATGTCTTCAGAAGACTTGGTTTCTTTAACCAGCTACTATATTTGCGAATAATTCAGTGATAAGAGTTTAAAACAAGCAGAACAGGGGTCATTCGGGGACTCTTAGGAGGCGCTCTGGGAGCTGGGTAACTGCTGGCCGTCACCAAGCATGGCTGAGAAGACAGACGCATCTCTGCAGTGACCTTTTGCTAGGACACGACACACTTTCACTTTGCTTTCAATTCATTTCCCATTTTGTCCACTTTATTAGGTCTCATTCACCTCTGGGGCTTTGCAAATAAAATTCAGTGGATACTGGCATAAAGACCAGACAATGCACATCTTTTAGACAGAGATTGATTTTAAGGGCCAAATGCTTTCGAAAAATGTCAGCACTAATTCGTAAATTCTTTTTGTGCCTTGTTTGAGGTTATTAGGTTGTGAAAGTGGAAGGAAGAACAAAGAGAAAAAAAGAATAAAAATAGTATTGATTTAGGTGCATCAATAGAAGCATCCACAAAGACGACTCCATGTCAGTTTCAAAGTCATGGAAATTCACTACTTTCAATGAGTTGCATCTGATGTCATCAATACCTCAAAACCATCATTCAATGTTTTTAAACTGCTAAAATGAAACAGGCAAAAACATGAGTGTTTCCAAGAAGAACCTTAAGTTTTCTATTTAAAATAAATGAGGAATACTCATTCACAATAGACACTGATTGGCTGCAAAGACTTGATTTTAAAGAAAGTACTGTAATAAGGTGCTTGAAATTGCTGGTAATTTACTGCTGCTTTAATGCTTTTATATCTGATGTTTGTTGACAACAACCTGCAAAAAAATAGAGTGAGTTTTTATTTTGACCACAGGACGTTACTGAAAAAAGCATGTTTTTCACAGCTCATAAATAATAACAAACATAATAACGGAGGGCTTTCGTCATTCAATCAAGAATGATGTGATATTTCGCACGTTGCATTACGCATAATGTTTCTCAAAGAAAAATCCAGGATATGCAAAATCATAAATGAACACAGCCAGCTGCACTTTAACATTACAGACACTCTCGATTCAGTCCTCTATACAGAACTATACTGTACAGAACAAAACAAGTGTACTATATGTTCATCCCTTCTGAATGAACTGCATCAAATGTCACCATGGCTCTGAATGAAGTGATCTGTGAATGGGTAGCATGGAGATCCCTGCATCCTCCACCTCTGTACAGTACAGAATGGCTGTTCTAGGAAACGGCTGCCACACTGAGGAAAATTACAGGGCTAAAGTGCACCGGCCCGGCCCTCCAGCCCTTCAAATTAGCTGCCATTCTGCAGAGCCCTCGTCTGCCCGAGTGCTAATTAACACCGGCAGGAGGATGGTGAGCAGGGGGTTGGTAGAAGATTATATCATACTGTTATCCAAAACAAGATTATTTGATTTTTTTGAGGTCGAAACTTGATTTCAAGACAATACCAGGGACAAAAAAGGAGAAAAAATTGGTACACCTGGCACAACAAACACTAATATGGAGAAAATTCCTTAAATGTTTACCTCAAAAAACAACTTATTTACGACTGAAGAGAGAAAGACATGAACATCTTGGATGACAAGGGGTGAGTAAATTATATGTAAATTTTTGTTCTGGAAGTAAACTAATACTTTAAAAAAGGAAAAAACTAAATTTGGAATAAAGTAAAACGGAATAAAATGGAATTTGGGAAAAAATAAAACGGATTTCATAGGGCCCTACTACAGTACAGTTGTCCCTTAATGGAATTAAATCAGGTTTCAGTTAAATGAGGATGAGTTTTATGGAAATATGCCAAACTAATGACCTAGTTTTCTCGCCTGAAGGCAGGGAATATTGATCCAGTATTCCCAATGATTAGCAACACACATAAACACAGCTGACAACTCACCAACACAGTGTGTTCAGTGATTTGACCTAACCTAGAAACCTACAGTATAGGACAACCATGCAGGGGCAGTCAAGGATGAGATTGTTCCCTAATGGAAATAATGATAAGAGAGAGATTGAATTAGTTTAATGGAAGTGGACAGCAGAAGCTCATCATCCCATTTATTTGGATCCCATATCCAATGCAACTCACACAAACAAAACAAAATAAATAAATAAATAAAACATGTACTAATAGGGTACTTATATGTGAACACCAATTATTATTGAGTTCAATATAATTTGTGTAAACTACAGTGAAAAAAAAATTGTTGCATTTACAGTTGAAGTCAAAAGTTTACATACACCTTGCAGAATCTGCAAAATGTGAGAGGAATCTTAAAAGGCATGTTAGTTTTTATTTAGTACTGACCTGAATAAGATATTTCACAAGAAAGACACTTACATATAGTCCACAAGGGAAAATAATAGTTGAATTTATAAAAAATGACCCTGTTTAAACATTTACATATGCTTAATTGTTAATACTGTGTTGTTACCTGAATGATCCACAGCTGTGTTTTTTATTGTTGTTGTTGTTTGGTGATAGCTGTTCATGAGTCCCTTGTTTGTCCTGAACAGTTAAACTGCCTGCTGTTCTTCAGAAAAGTCCTTCAGGTCAAATTCTTTGGTTCTTCAGCATTTTTGTGTATTTGAACCCTTTTTGAACAATGACTGTATGACTGAAAACTTTTTGAACTTTTTTAATTTATTTTGTCTTTGGGAAACATGTAAGTATCTTCTGTAGCTTCTGAAGGGCAGTACTAAATGAAAAAAAAAATTATATTAAGGCAAAATAAGAAAAATGTACACATCTTCATTCTGTTCAAAAGCTTTCACCCCCAGGCTCTTAATGCATCGGTTTTCCTTCTGGAACATCAGTGAGTATTCGAACCTTCTGGAATGGGTCCCTCAGTTGTCCTCAGTGTGAAAAGATGGATCTCAAAATCATAGAGTCATTGTTGGAAAGGGTTAAAATACACAAAAATGCTGAAAAACCAAAGAATTTGTGGGACCTGATGGATTTTTCTGAAGAACAGAGGGCAGTTGAACTGTTCAGGACAAACAAGGGACTCATGAACAACTATCACTAAACATGGGGATTTTGTAAGATCCCTCTTATTTTGGTTAAATTATTAACATTTTGCAGATTCTGCAAGGTGTATCTAAACTTTTGACTTTAACTGTATATTTTCGTTTATGTTTTACTGATCTATCCACTGTCTATATTCTCTAGTTATTATATCAGTGTCTAGTTCAAGCGCTTGGTGAAACGGGTGACTTGTCAGACCTCCAAAAAAGGTAAATTATGGGAGTCTGTTTAGCAGAAGCGCTTGTAACCTTAACAGCCCAATTATTTGGTGTTTTAAGAAAAACACTGTTTACAATTATGACTGCATACAGAAAGGAAGGCAAGACTTCATCAGTGAAGAAGAATAGAGAGCGAAACCAGAAAGTGGACAGAGACCATCAAACACTGTGAAGCAACACAGAACTACCGCAGCAAAAGAGCTTCACAAAGCAAGAAGAGCGAGAAGCCGATTTCCTCCGCCAACATGAATACTACATATCCACTTTCTGGAAATGATTAGCCAACAAGTTAAATAAACCAGTGAATGTGTGGAAAGTGTTTTAAAAGAGCTTATTTCTAAAAGCCCACAGGGCTCGTATTTGAAAAAACACCCAGTGTTTGCACCTGTCATCTTTCCAGTGTGGAGAAATGAAGGAACGGTTTGTGAAAGAGAAAATATCTTTGTAGTTGATCCTGCCGTTCAACTTTGACTGCCTGATCATCATCTGCGCTTAGATGTCAGAGCTGACTGCTTTTGTTACTATTAAATGAATGAAACTGAAGCTTTGCTGCAGCTCTCTTTTATCCACAACCCTACACTTCAGTTTGAATCATCTAACCCACTTTTGCATGAAACGCTCGTTTTATTCGTCTTTGCTTTGTTAAAGTATGATGAGTACTTCAAAGTTAACATGTCAGTATTTTTTGACATAATTTTGAGCTTTTTTTCATTACAGACTGCTCGTTTTAAACAAAAGCACAGGTGACTTTTATAGTTCTTCTGTCTGTGGGTTGGGGGCATCTGGGTTTACTGCGTCTACAGCTGTAACAAATCGTATACTTGATAAAACTGACCTCAAGACGTCTGAGGATTGTGTTTCCAAGGCTTCAGATCTCTGAGCTAAATTATTTAGCTGTGTAATTCAGTTTCTTTAGACATGAACCTCTGTTCACCCACATCCTGCACCCACAAATGAATGGGCATTTAAATTAAATGAATAGCGAATAAAGAGACATCAGATGCGTTTTCATGGTGTAAATGCATTTTTAATAATTAAAAAAAAAAAAAGAAACTCAAGTTCCATGTAATGTAATTCATGGCAAACAGCTAAAAAATTTAATCACCTTGCCCTCCAAACTGTCTGACCCAAAATATTGCAACAAAATCCAATTAATGCGCATCTAAAGCCACCATGTGTGTATCAGCACACATTTTTCCAGAAAACTTTTCTCACACAAAGAAAACAATAGCTGATGCTTCACACTGGTAACCTTCAGGCTTGGTGCACAATATAATGTTTCTATTTATCTTTTCTGGCTATTATTAGGGGAAAATCATGCGCCAAACAGGCACACGTGAAAACTGACTCATCAGAAGGGTCTTAGACAACAAACAAATAGCTGTTTAGTCATATGAAAAACAAAATGGGTCACGTTTTTGCTGCAGAAAATCAATAAATGTTCATACACAGACATAAATGCTAAATATCTTTTACAACTGACTTTATAAGTCTTCTGATTTTTAAAAATATGTATTTTTATTACTGGGATATGAAATTGAGCACTATATATTCAATGATAATTCTTTTACTGACAAGTTTAAAAAGTGGGTCATTTACCATATAAAATGACTCACTCATCAGTCAGAGCTGGACGGGCATCAGGGTATGTGCCAGTTAGGAATATTAAGCTATACAGTTGTACAGCTGTGATTAATTATTCGGTGCCTCAAAAGTATTTACAGACTTGTTAATGAAATCATAAGGGAATCAGAATGATTAAACTATTCTCATTGCTGTTCGCTAGAACCTGATTCTCTCAGATTGGAGTTGGAATGGCATAAGAGAATGACTTGGACAGAGAGAAAGGAAAGCGGGGTAGCAGGGGAGGGGGTCCTCTATGAACATAACATGAGAATTTATGTAGGTCATCGATTCGGAAATGTGTGTCAGTGGACGAGACGATAGTGAGCGAGCAGCCCTTCAGAGCGGAGGAAAAGAACAAGATTTTTCTATTATCTATCTACAAGGACAGGGTTAAGAGGCACTTATCGGCTTGAGTTTACAAATGTATTTTTCCTTTTAAAATGATAAAAATAAGTCATACAAATAAATCCAGAGTTAAAGCTGAACCATGAAATGGCTCAAGAAGAATTATTACTGATATTACTCAATATAGAAATTCAACAAAATTCAACACAGGCAATGTAATTTGGGAAATTAAGTGTAGATGGAAGTTACATACATAACATAAAAATCTGTCTATCCACCCACGTTTCCATCCATAAACCCACCCACCCAACTATCCATCCATCCATCCATCCATCCATTAACGTATCCATCTATCTACCTATCCAACTCCGCATCCATCTACCCACCCACCCAACTATTCATGCATCCAACTATCTATCTACCCATCTATCCATTTAACCACCCACCCACCCAAATATCCATTCAACCATCCATCCATCCACCCACCCACTGGATTCATCCATCCACCCCACTTTCCATCCACCCAAAACCACTCGTCCATTCACCTATCCATCTATCTACCCATCCAACTATATATTCATCCATCCACCCAAATATCTATCCATCCAACTATCCATCCATCACTCTATTCACTCAACTACTAGCCATCATCCATCAATCCATCTATCTACCCACATAACTATCCATCCATCTACCTATCCACCTGCCAACTATCCATCCATCATTCATCCATCCATCCATCCGTCCAACTATACATCCATCCACCCACCCACCCACATATCCATCCATCCACCCACATCCAACTATCCATATATCCATTCATCCACCCACCCACCCAATTATCCATCTATCCACCAACCCAACTATCTATCCATCCATCCATCCATCCATCTGTCCACCCACCCAACTATCATCCATCCATCTATTCACCCACCAATCCATCTACCCATAACTATCCATCATCTACCTACCAACCCAACCACCTAGCTATCATCCATTTATCCATCTATCTACTCACATAACTATCCATCCATCCATCTACCCATCCACCTGCCCAACTATCCATCCATCATCCATCATCCAACTATACATCCATCCACCCACCCACCCAAATATCCATCCATCTACCCATCCAACTATCCATATATCCATTCATCCACCTACCGACTTATCCGCTATCCACCTACCCAACTATCTATCCATCCATCCATTTATCTACCCACCATCCACTTATCCATTTATCTTCCCACCCAACTATCCATCATCTGCTACCCACCCACCCAACTATCCATCCATCCATTCATTTATCTACACTCCCAACTATCCATCCATCCACCTACCCATACAACTCCACCCACTTCCTCACAATCCATCTATCTACCAACCCAACCATCCATCCTTCCACCCACCCAACTATCCATCTATCCATCCATCCATCCATCCATCCATCCATCCATCCATTCAACTCCACCCAACTAACTGTCCATCCATCCACTCACTTAAACTATCTATCCATCCATCCATCCATCCATCATCTATCCAACCTCCCACCCAATTATAACTGTCCATCCATCCATCCACTCACCCACCCATCCAACTATCTATCTATTCATCCATCCATTTGTGTCTATTTATCCATCCACTGGGAATGAAGTGTTCTTCCATCATGGTTCATAAAATGAATCAAATAAGATGAAAAAGATATATCTCTAATCCATTCGTTTGCCGTTCTTAACCATGTTTCACTTAAATAAAATAACTTAAAATCAGGAGTTTTACTGAAATGTGAAAAAAGCATTTTCTCAATTTGATAATAAACAACTAATAAACAACTTGGGCTATGTAGCAAGCAACTGCCTTATTCCAAACCATACTAACATCACCTCAGTGATCACTTCACGTAAGAAAAGAGAACAAGAGCTCAGGTCAATCTGAGCAGAATAAACCCATCTCAGTTATTTAAAAGCTCCCCAGACACCACATACAGACTCTCACGTCTGAGCCACATCTACAATCTCTTTATACAGGAATATATGTGTCATCCAGAAACAACATGCATCACTAAAACTCAAAAGCACCTCAGGGGAAAGTGGCCACCTGGATGCAAAGTCCAGACAGTCCACAGGCCGTTCTCTCAACTGACCCTGTTTATAAGTGAGACAGACTGAATCTCTCATTTACCAGGCTGTCTGTAAAGCCGTAGCTGCCAAGCAGATGGACAAACCATTGTTCTGCTCACAAGACAGATGAATACACCACTGTCACAGAATGAGGAGAGATGACAAACAGAATAACGCCAAGAAATCTAGGCTGACGGCACACACACCAACCCAGGCCTGTCAGGCCTTTTTTTCGGTCCACTGGCAACATTTTCCACTCTCAGAGCAGTTTGTGATGTTGTCTGGTTTAAACTAGCAAATTTACCCAGGAGTCACAAAACGTCAGAGTAGATTGAGTTTTAAAATTATTTTAGAGAGACTATCTCTATCTATCTATCTATCCATCTATCTATCTATCTATGAAGGTACTTTGAAACTATTTTTACTCAGAACTTGCTACTAAATTTCACAGTAAGTATGGCTAGTAATGCATTGAATAAAATGTGTAAAGTAAAAGTAGAAGTAAAACATGCTCCAATACTCTTTGTTGTATTTACAACTTTAAAAAATCTATTTTAGAATGTTGAAAAACAGGTGCTTGTGAATGTTTACATTTGAAATCCAGTGAACCCTACTGTTATTATTCAAAAAAATGAATCAATGTCATTGAGAGATGAACGCTGGAGCGCTTTACACAAACACGCTTACACGTGTCATCGCTTATCGAACAATAGTAATTATGTTTTGGGGTTGTCTGTATTTTGGGTTTTTAGCAATGCAGCCCGGACTACTAAATCTCTACTAACCCACAAATGCTCACGAAATGAACCTAACTTAATGAGTCACACCATAGATAATCTATGTGGAACACCATCTCCACTCCACAATGAATGAGATCAGTAAAAAAAATGAAAAATAAAAAAGACTCATCATATGCCATGAAAATGTCTCTCTTTGTATCCACGGATTGATGTCAAAGGGTCAGGTATGAATCATTACTCACATGCAGGTTCAATAAAGACTACTAATCAGGTCACACACGTGATGTGGCAGCTAGAGATGTTTCACACACTCAAAGCATGAATGATTACTATGAATAATTACAGCATATAATTGCTGTGAAAGCTACATAATTACCACAACTACAAAAACTGACAAAAATGACACAGCATGTAATGTGTAATGCGAGACGGGCTGTTGTTCTGTACGGTGAAGCAGATGGTCTTGTTCTAGCAGATTCCTGAACGAGTCTCTACACAGCGTGTGCTAAGAAATTGTACAGAAGCTTCTAGTGTAATCATTGTGACAGCTCGACCTGCGTGACGCTGGAGCCACACACTGCCTCGTACATTTACAAGAGTGCATGACTTTTGCAGCACTAACAGACAAATAATATCTATCTATCTATCTGTCTGTCTGTCTGTCTATCTATATCAAGAAACAAAATATTGTTAAAAATATTTGCTAAAATATACAATATATATGATACATACAGTTCTAAACATCAAATAGTGATTACAAGGGTATAAGTGCTTTAAGCACATATGAAAAAAGACTATCTAGCATTATCTAGGAAACCTGTAACCACCAAATTTTTGTCAAATCCAGGTAATTTACCATAGAAATATTGTTTTTTAACGTTTATGACTGCTATAGCACCAGCTGTGGTCCAATCCCCTTAAAACTTTGCTTTCTTGTTTAGAATAATCTGTCGCATGTGCTCAGCAGGTTTTGTTAAGTTTTGAGTTTTTTTTTAGGCTTTATCCACGAGTTTCCTATGCCCCATGAGCCCTTACGTCAAAAGTGGGAGTGTCTTCCGGTTCAAAGTAAACAAGCGGGACATAACGCTCTTTCATTCAACAGCTGACAGTAGTGATGGGCAAATGAAGCTTTGTGAAGCACTGACATTTGTGACCCTGGACCACAAAACCAGTCTGAAGTCACTGGTAGTGATCGACCGATATTGATTTTTTATTACCGATACCGATACCGATTATTTGCATAATTATGTGCCCGATAACCGATATGCAGAACCGATATTTATTTAATGTTATAAAGTAAATCAGTGACTGAGTGAATTAAGTCCATACTTCACCTTGGTTTTTCCTCCTTTAAGTCATCTTAAAAAGTGTTGAAAATTAGCAGTCTTTCATGTTAAATTTAATCTTTTACAACAATAAAAACAGCTGCAACACTAATAAGCAAAATAAATGTAGAATGTAGAATGTTTTCAAATGGAGAAAATAAATAAAGAGGTATCAACTTAGTTTTAAACTACAGTTTATATGCTGTTTAACAGGGTAAATAGTGAAGAATTCACTGGATAATGTTAAGTCACTGAATAATATTCTCTGGAATACTGGAATATAACAAACAAAAAATCGTATTTTATTGTATTTCTCAACTGGTATGTTAGGCCTATATCAGAATTACTAATATTGTTTTCGTCGTTCTATTCTGAAATGCCTGCTGACAGTGTGGTTTATCTATGCATTTACATAGAAGTATACTCAAACTGTGATCGCTGGCAAAGATAATAAATAATTTCCATATTGTATATATTTAGAAGTGTATTAGAAAAATAATGGTTCTAATGTAAATGTTGATATAATTGAGAGTGTTTTAAACAAGTGAATCTTGTTAAAAGTTACATGTGGTGGCCAGCGCATCAATCCGGTGAGTGTACGTAGAGCCCTGCATTTCAGTCCGACTTTTTTTACGTCAGGCATTTAGTGTCTCTTTTAATTCAGGCAAAGTTATGTTTATTGGACCAGGACTTTTACATGACTGTAATTCGTCTCTATTTCTTAGAGCCAAGCTGCATAAACTAGTTACATATGAGGCATTTATGTATCACATCTAATATGAGCATTAATGGCTGTTATATTAAATAAAGTTGACTAATTGCAAAGCAAGAAAGTAGGCTATGCTTTACCTTTGCACGCAGTTGTGGTCGGGTCTCCCCTCAGGCGCGCTGTATGCGCGCAATTCTCAAAACACCCACAAGATGGCGGCGTTTATCGGTGAACCCGATATTACAAAACCGATAACCGATTATGTTAAAATGCTTAAATATCGGGAAAAATATCGGTAAATCGATATATCGGTCGATCTCTAGTCACTGGGGTATATTTGTAGCAATAGCCAAAAATACATTGTGTTGGGTCAAAATTATTGATTTTTGTTTTATGCCAAAAATCATTAGGATATTAAGTGAATAATAGGATATTATGTTCCGTGAAGATATTTTGTAAAATTCCTACTGTTAAATATAAAAACTTATTTTTTGATTAATAATATGCATTGTTAAGAACTTTATTTGGACTTTAAAGGTGATTTTCCTCAATATTTAGATTTTTTTGCACCCCCAGATTCCAGATTTTCAAATAGTTGTATCTCGGGCCGTATCTTGTCCTATCATAACAAACCATACATCAATAGAAAGATTATTTATTCAGCTTTCAGATGATGTATAAATCTCAATTTGGAAAAATTGACCCTTATGACTGGTTTTGTGGTCCAGGGTCACATTTCATCTGACTGCTTTGGAAAAAGATTAAAAGCTTCAAGTGAGTCGAAAACAGCGTGATCTGGTGGTTAACAAAAAATAAAGCAGCCAGAAGAATGTGAAAGAAACATCATCGGACGAAACATTGACCACACATTTCATAGATCGACTCATTTTACGTGCACAAATATAAGTCTAACAGTGTGTGTGTTTGTTTCTTGAATTTCTGTCTCTGATAAATTCATTTACCCATTAAACTGTGGCATTAAATGCTAGTACGAATATGATGTAATAGAAGAATAATGTACACATGAAGTACATATGGTAAATATTTAAGTTTTCTGAAATAATTTGTATTTTTCATATTACTTGTATGACTGGGTATTTACAAATATAAATGAATAAGTAAGATCTGGTGAATCTCGCACAGGACTGGAGAGTTAGTGAGGCTTCGTTTGTCACTGGTTCCGTGGTTTCTACATTAACAACACAAGCCTCGAATCGAGGCTTCATCTGGCACACCCCTTAACACAAGCTCTGATGCCTCGGTTCAATTTTCACATCACTAATTAACAGTCATTCAAGATTTAGCAATCCAAACTTTCTAATGATGTGGGAGCACAGCTTCGAACAACAAATGTTGTCCCTGAGCACCATAATGACATCTCTCATAAAGGTTTGCAACTTTACAAGGTAAACAATGATCCGAAAAACACTTTGCCTCTCGCTAATTAGCACACAAAATAACATTGGTATAACACTACTGCCACCTCACCAGAAGTTGTAGCGCCCCTCGGAAACAGGTGGATAGCACTTTGGGTAAATTTGGGCAGGCCCCTTTTCTAAACTTTCTCAACTTTCAAACTAAAATTTCAACTTTTTTTTTGATAATTATTGACCCAGAGAGTCCAGAGAATTGTACTGCAGTGATTTTTTTCCAGATTGAGTGAAAAAAATAGGACTAGTTTGCAAAAGTAGGGTTTTTTTTTTACTGATTTTCTCAATCATTGAACAAACGATTTGATTGACAGTGGTGGTTCTAGAGGCAGTTTTTTATTGTGTGATACAAATATTGTGCGTATGTGCAAAAAAAAGTGACATACAATCGTTTACGCTCTTGAAAAATGCGATATCGCCCCACAGTGGCTGATTTCTTTCAAATTTCTCTCAGACCTTTGGGGCTGTGAGTTGAACAGGCCCACCAAGTTTCGTTCCAATCAGCCTCTGTTAACCTTGTCTAAAAGGTGCTCAAATTTTTTTTAAACCAAAGGCATTCATGTTTGTTGAGTTATAGGCATTTTACTAAAAGCAGCCCTGCCCCTTTCGAATGTTTTGGCACCCCTTTGTGAGTCGAAAGTTTAACTTTTTTTGATAATTATTGATAGAGAATTTTTCTGCAGTGGTTTGGTTCAGATTGGGCAAAAAACCTAAGACTAGTTCGCAAAAGTATTCCTAAAAAAAAAATCCTAAATACCCGAAAAATTTGCCACAATTGAATCCAACATGCGTTTTGTCCAACGTGAGCCAAGGATTCCAACGACATAACACTCTTGAGCCTGCGACCGATGGCATAATGGGTTATGAGCAAATTCATACTTTTGTTTGCTGTAGCGCCCCCGTCAGGCCAATTGGGGCAAGCCTTGGTCATGTTGTCTTTGGGGTGAGTACTACCATCCCTCCAAGTTTTAAGTCTGTATGACTTACGGATGGTCTGCACAATCAGTTTTACGTGGAGATCTTGAACCCCTAATAATAAATACTGAGGAAAGGAATTTGAATATCTCAGTAACTACAAGGTTTTGAGTCAAAAGTCAAATTGCACAAATGCTTGTTTTTGTTCTAGCAGCGGTTTTCTATGTATCCTCTTTGCATACCTAGTTCAAAACAGACATTTTTATGTAAGTACTGTCCTTCACATTAAATTCCAATTTTAATAGTTATTGGAAAATAGTGAAAACAATAAAACCTACTTTAATAAATGTTTTACCACTTACATTTTGCTGAAAAGCCTACAGTATGCTTTGTAGTAACAGATTCCAATTGTGATAACTGCTGCCAAGAATTTAAGGTGTGCCTGTATACGGAAACTTTTCTGGCTTTAAATTTCAGCATCCGTATTTCTAGTTTTTCCAAACAATTGTGTCATTAAAGGAACAGTTCACCCAAAAAATGAAAATTACCCCATGATTTACTCACTCTCAAGCCATCCTAGGTGTATATGACTTTATATGAAATCAGGTCACCTTTACAAACAAAGCCTGACAGAGTTTTTAAAAGTTGTTCGTGTTCAACATTTGTGGAAAGACTTTAGATACAATGCAGCTATCAGCGGTTTTGAGATGAGTGTCTGATCGTGTCTGAGGGAAAAAAGCAGCTTTATAAAGAACAAGTCCTTGCATTTTTCTGCTCAGATACACAATAACTTTCCCGAGACTGCAGTCTGGACCATTTTACTGCAGAGGTTAACGGATAATAAAAAGCGAGTGTGGTCAAACGTTTTAGAGGGGAGGAAAAAAACCTGCTGTGAGGAAAATAAAAGCAGCGAGTGCCAATAAGAAATGTGGCACTGAATACTAATACTGAAGTTACTGAGAAAGCCTTCATTTGATTGCTAAAAACTTTTCCTAACATGTCATTTAATATCTGAATGCTGAACATGTAACACTTTATAATATTAGATATATCCATCTATCTATAAATATAAAACATAATAAAATTTATTTATTATATAACAGAATTAATACATTATATTATTAACTATTTATATATACCGAATGTAGGCCTATAATAACATTACTGTTCAATAATGAGCTGTGCTTTTGGCTAAAAAATGTTTATTTTCGGATACTGGTGAGGCAGAGGCTCAACATATCCATCTGGATCTCTTCTGAAAAAGAAGATTAAAGGAAAGGTGCGGTGTCGGGGGAAGAGGGTGTATTATTTGCGACGCCCGTCTATGTCAGCAGCAGGGATTCTCTACTGATACCTATTATATCTGCTTCCAGCTGATCTGATTTCCCAGTTATCATGTCTGCGAGAGCCACAAGGAAGCAAGAGTGGTTTATCCCAAACCGTCACACTGACCTACATTTTGTGACACATTTCTGATGTTCGACCACATGCAAGAGTTTCTTGTAACTCCATGAATCATCACAGGGAGCCTGCAGAGACTTCGAAATAAGCATCAGTAATGCTCCGACTGACCAGCGGTGTCGTCCGCGATGCCAAATCCACACTATAAAGCCATTACATTAACACTGGCCAGGACAGCAGGGTCAGTGATGTTGTTACAGTGAGTCATTTTAAAGTGCATGAAGTGATAATTGATGCGAACAAAAGAGGAGCATGAATGTGTATAATTACATGACTACTCCTATAACGGATCAGGGAGCCATGAGAAGAAATACGTTGTTATATACAGTACAACTTTGTTTGATGGGCAAACTGCTGCTGAATGGAAAACCTGGTGGGAGAATCTAGAAAACCTTGACACACATATTCAACCACAATTGTAACAGCATGGTTTCAAAATATACAATAAAGTTCATGAGAAAACTTTGAAGTTGGCTCGAAAAAGCCTTGAAGCTGTTGTAAAAACTTTCAAAAGATAGATCAGAAATGTTGATAGCATGTTGGTTGCATGATTAGCATGTTATTAGCACATTGCTAACATGTTGCTAAAATGGTGATAGCATGATTAGCATTTTGCAAACATGCTTTAGCATGATTAGCATTTTTTAAATATGATTACCATTTTACTGGAATGTTTTAACATGATTAGCATGTCTGTTAACATTATTAGTATGTTGCTAATATGTGTTTAACATTATTATCATGTTGTTAGCATGTTGCTAGAATGTGTCTAGCATGATTAGCATTTTGCTAACATGTTTTAGCATGGTTATAATTAGCATGTTGCTAACATGTTGTTAACATGTTGCTAGAATGTGTCTAGCATGATTAGCATGTTAAGAACATAGATTAGCATTTATGAAATAGGATTAACATTTTACTGGTATGTTTTAACATAATTAGCATGTTGTTAGCATGTTGCTAGAATGTGTTTAGCATAATTAGCATGTTGCAAACATTTTAACATGATTAGCATTTTAAAAATATGATTAACATTTTACTGCAATGTTTCAACAATTAACATGTTGCTAACATGTCGTCAACATGTTGCTAGAATGTGTCTAGCATGATTACCGTGTCTGTTAACATTATTAGTATGTTGCTAATGTGTTTAATAATATTATCATGTTGTTAGCATGTTGCTAGAATGTATCTAGCATGTTTAGCATTTTGAAAATATGATTAACATTTTACTGGTATGTTTTAACATAATTAGCATGTTGCTAACATGTCGTTAACATGTTGCTAGAATGTGTCTAGCATGATTAGCATGTTAAGAACATGTTTAGATTAGCATTTATGAAATAGGATTAGCATTTTAATGGTATGTTTTAACATAATTAGCATGTTGTTAACATTTTGCTAACATGTTGTTAGCATGTTGCTAGAATGTGTTGAGAATTTTAGCATGATTAA
Organism: Labeo catla; assembly: GCA_012976165.1. Taxonomy (NCBI): domain Eukaryota; kingdom Metazoa; phylum Chordata; class Actinopteri; order Cypriniformes; family Cyprinidae; genus Labeo; species Labeo catla. The sequence continues at coordinate 5,135,101 of VONZ01000001.1, forward strand.
CATAAAAAGAATATGATTAGCATTTTACTGCAATGTTTTAACATGTTTCAAACATGTTCCAAGCATGCTTCTAGCATGATTAACATGTTGCTAGCATGACTAGCATGTTGCTACTATGCTTCTAGCATAACTGGCATGTTGTTAGCAGGTTTTTAACATGATCAGCACGTCGTTGCCAAGTTTTTTGGCACGATTGACACGTTGCAAGCATATTTCTAGCATGATTAGCATATTGCTAGCATGTTTCTAACATGATTAACATGTTGGGTTTTTTCAAGATTAGTATGTTGTTAGCATGTTGCTAACGTGTTACTATCTGAATGCTGAACATGTAACACTCTATAATATTAGAAATAACTGTCTATCAACATTAACATGTTGTTACCAAGTTTTCTGTAATGATTAACATATTGCTAACATATTTCTAGCATGATTAACACATTGGCACCATGTTTCTAACATAATTACGATTTTTTAACGGTTAACATGTTTTAGCATGATTAGCATGTTGTGAACATGTTTTAGCATGATTAGCATTTTTAAAATATGATTAACATTTTAATGGAATGTTTTATCATGATTAGCATGTTGTTACCATGTTTCTAACATGCTTTTACCATGATTATCATGTTTGCTATCATTATTAGCATGTTGCTAACATGCTTTTAACATTATTATCATGTTGATAACATATTGCTAACATGTTGTAAGCATGTTGCTAGAATGTGTCTAGCATGATTAGCATGTCGCAAACATGTTTTAGCATGATTAGCATTTTTAAAATATGATAAGCATTTTGCTGGAATTTTTAACATTCTTATGTTGTTAGCATGTCTTTAACATGTTAGCATGTTGCTACCATGCTTCTAGCATAATTGTAAAGTTGTTAGCATGTTCCTAACATGATTAGCATGTTATCATGTTTGTTTGTTTTTTTGCATGATTAACATGCTGATAGCACGTTTTTAACATGATTAACATGTTGGCATTATTAGCATGTTGTTAGCATTCTGCTAGCATGTTTTGTTGATTATGTTGATAACATGTTGCTATCATGTTATAAGTTTGTATTTAACATGAGTAACATGTTAACATGATTAGCATTTTTAAAATGTGATTCGTATTTTGTTGACGTTTTAACATGATTAATTGAACACATTGTTAGCATGCTTCTAGCATGATTAACATGTTGCTAGTTTTTGTAGCATGATTAACATGTTGCTACCATGCTTTTAACATAATTAGCATGTTGCTAGCCTGTTTCTAACATGATAAACATGTTATTACCAAGTTTTCTTTCATGATTAATGTTTTAACATGATTAACATGCGGTTAGCATGATTAACATGTTGCTAGCTTTTATAACATGATTAACATGTTATTAGCGTGTTGCTAGCATGTTTCTAACATGATTAACATGGTGTTACCCAGTTTTTTGGCATGATTAACACATTGCTAACACTCCATTAAGGCTTGTTCACAACCACGTTTTTACCGTTCATCAGCTGATATTGTTTCTCCGTGCCTTTATCATTATAGCTGTGGTGTGGACTCTATTCTTCAATATTAAGAACGATTTTTATAACTATATCATTATCTTTATACTTATCATCCTTGGTGTGCAAAAGTTTTCACCCCCTCAATGAAAGTCTATGGGATTTTTGGTGATTTTAATACTTCAGAACAGTCTTAAGGTTTGACCTGACCTTGGTGGTTGTACCTTTAAAGCAAGGAGATACTGACTACATTTTGGCTCAAAAAAAAGTCATTTTTAAAGGCAACTTAATTGTATATTTATATAGAGACATTGTTTCATTGGATATTCTGTTTCAATCTGAAAAAAATGGCATTACAGTAAAATCTTAAATGTAATCCGTCCATCCATCTGTGAGCTTTTTAAGTTATCATCTTTACAAACAAAAACTGTACAATGTTCATACAGACTGTGCAAATCCTTGAGTCAATCAATATTTACACTCCTGCCATCTCAAACCAATAAGGATGTGGCATAAATCAGGCCAAGAATCACCTGTAAAAGGTGAGAACTGTGCTGAAGAGCACTTTGTTAAAGAGTACAAAGAAACAAAGGGAACAATCTGTTTCAACTGCCAGAGAAGATCAATTGCAGACATCAATATTTCATTAATATTTCATCTCATATGGCGATCACTCTTCACTCAAGCCTACAGTGCAATACTGTATAATTATTTGAAGATTGCTGCTGCTGCGTTTTTTTTTTTCCCACAGTGAGTTTTTAGAAAGCAGCGTTTGATGTCACCTAACGTCACCTGCAGTTCCGGCAGCGGTGGGAAGATTATGAAACCTATATAACAGAAACATCTTAATTTGTTGACCTTTAAAGGTCAGTGAAACGGAGATATCTGTACTTCAAATATGGCATTTATATGGGAAAATCAAGGACATGCAAATACCCTTTAAATGCTAAACAGTCACAGTCCGGGCTGAGTATAGACGTGATACTTCTGTCACCATGTCCCCATTTCCTCCTACATACTGACACGGCAACAGACCGTCAGCGTTCAGTCATTATGGTGTGCAGTGACTCAACGAGCTAAAAGCACATGTGTGAGAACAGCAGGCTATTGATAACACACACACACACACACACACACACAAACATTCATCAACTCAAATCTCCTCAAAAGTCAATCCTATTTACATTACTGTTCGAAAGTTTAGGGTCAGTACGATTTTTTAAATGTTTTTGTCTCTTATAGTCATCAAGGCTGCATTTATTTAATTTACAATATAAGAGTAATATTATTAAATATTATTACATTTAAAATATATTTTTGTATTTTAATATATTTTAAAAAGTAATTTATTCCTGTGATGCAAAGCTGAATTTTCTGCATTATTACTTCAGTTTTCAGTGTCACACGATCCTTCAGAAATCATGCTGATATGCTAATTTGCTGCTTAAGAAATATTTTTTATTATTATCAATGTTGAAAACAGCTTTATATTTTTGTGGAAGCTTTATATTTTCAGGAATTTTTTGATGAATAAAAAGTTCAAACAACATTTATTAAAATTCACTATAAATGTCACTTTTGATCTATCTCACAACTTTTCTTTTTGAGAAATAAGAAAAATCAATCATCAGGATCTATTCTAAAAAGCAACGTCTGCTTTTCACAATCCATTTAATTCCAGATGAATAAAATTATGTGCTGTCCTACATTTTCTTTCTTCCGAGTTCAGTACAGATATTGTAAAATGAAATTTTCAAGGACTTTTCAAACACAACTTTTTTTTTATTTTTAAGGACTTCAATCAGAGATCTTACTTATCGAACAATGTCTTCCATTTCAAATTGTAATATACTAATCAAAAATGGCAGAAATAAAGTGAAGCATGTGCAAAGTATTACTACTAAAGTATTATAAAGTATACTACACTTTTACTATAGTAAAACCACTGTTAATTTTCTTAAGGGATTAGCATTTGTGTATACTTTCTTTTTTCTTAACTGGACTGCATTAATAGTTTGTTTATTACCGTTTAAGAAAAAAAAAATCAGAAAAATTTTTTTCAAAATCACTCTGAAATCTTGATCTGAAACAAATGATTCACGAACCCGCACCAAAGTTCTGATCTGAATCGAATGATTCGCAATCCACGCTCCAAAGTTCCGATGTAAAGCAAAAGATTTGCAAAACCGCTCTGAAGTTCTGATCAAAATCGAATGGTTTGTGATACGTGAAGTTCCAATCTAAATCAAATGATTCATGATATGCGATTTGAAGCCCCGCTCTGAAACAAATGATTCATGATACTCGATCCAGTTGAAGCGCTTCGAAAAAGTGTTTCAAAAAGCTCTGTTTCAAAAAAAAAAAAAAACAATCAGGAAAAAAAGTTTCACAAAATCACTCCAAAATCTGAAACAAATGATTTGCGATCCACGCTCCAAAGTTCCGATCTAAATCAAATGATTCACAATCCATGCTCTGAAGTCCTGTTCTGAATTTGATTTATATCGGGACTTCAAATCACATATCATTTAATTTGAATCATTAAATTAGAATCGCTAAATGATTCATAAACCTGTTCTGATCTAAATCAAATGATTTGCAATACGCGCTCTGAAGTCCTGCTCTGATTCAAATGATTTGTGATACGTGAAGTCTTGATCTAAAACTAATGATTCACGATATGTGATTTGAAGTCCTGATCTGAAACAAATAATTCACCATACGCGATCCGGTTGGAACGCTTCGAAAAAGTGCTTGAAAAAAGAATCTGAAAAAAAAAAAGATTCTCAAAATCACTCCAAAATCTGAAACAAATGATTTGCGATCCGTGCTCGGAAGTTCCAATCCAAAGCAAAAGATTTGCGAACGCACTCCAGAGTCCCGATCTAAATCAAATGATTCACCATCCACGCTCTAAAGTCTAAAATCTGAATTTGATTTATATATATCGGGACTTCACATCACATATAATTTAATTTTAATCATTAAATTAGAATCATTCAATTCGCTAAATGATTCATAAACCCGTTCTGATCTAAATCAAATCGCTCCGGTTGGAGCGCTTCAAAAAAGTGTTTAAAAAAAAAAAAAAAAGATTCTCAAATTCACTCAAAAATCTGAAACAAATGATTTGCGATCCGTGCTCGGAAGTTCCAATCTAAAGTAAAAGATTTGCAAACTCACTCGGAAGTTCCGATCTGAATTTGATCTATATCGGGACTTCAAATCATTTAATTTGAATCATTCAGTTCGCTAAATGATTCATGAAACCATTTTGATCTAAATCACAATGATTCGTGACACGCGATACGTGACCTAATTGGAGTGTTTCAGAATAGTGCTTCGAAAAGCTCAGTTTCACCCACCACTATGTGTTTTTTAAAATCGTTACAAGCGATGTCGAAATTCGAAAATGAATGGCTCTTTTAATTTGATCTGGTCTTTGCTAGTAAAACGCTTTAAATGAATGATCGGAGTCGTGAGTTTGAATTAATCTGAGCGGTTCCAGCGTAAATGATGATTTGGTTCATCTGTTCTGCTTTTTGCATCTTCAGCCATGTTTCCACGACACTGCCAGTATTAATACTTGCTAAGCTTGATTGTTTTCTGACATGAACTGTAATGTGAGAAAGGTATGATGTTTTTTGAATTGAGTGAATTTTGCGTGAAAAGATAGATGCTTATTGGCAAAATTAATCACTTATTTCATAGATACATTATCAATACTTCAAGCACTTTTCAAGCACCTCATCAAGTATATTGCTATTTTCAAGGGTTTTCCAGGTCTTAAATTTCAGAAAGTCAAATTCAAGTACTTCAAGCACTTCAAGCACCTTGTACGAACCCTGTTTCTTGTTACGTGACATTATGTTATTAAAAAAGGTATCATTTCATGTTTATTTTACCAGCATTTATCCAAAAACCTGTTGCATGTAAATGAGTGACGATGCTAAGAAAAACTGGGCTTTTTCTAAAGATGCTACAGAACGACTTCCATCATTGGCTGGGCATAAAGGTTATGGAAGCATGTCGCACCTGGGTAATTTAACCTCATTATCCTGGACCATCATTTTTTGAAACTCAATTTCAGGCACAATGCACGGCTTTCATTTTATCTGGCAGGAATACAATGATACCCATCACTTAAATTTCTCACAGCTAACTGACTTTCCAAAAAAAGAGCTGCTGAATTTTTCGGAGAGATCACACTCTCTTGCCTTCCATACATGTGGAAGGCAATACTGCCCACAAGAAGAAAAATAGCCTAAGAAATCGTGTTACTTGAATTGAAACAGTCAAAAAATAAACAAGACATGTATCACTGCTAACATTTTGCATTGAAAGTGGATTCATTGATGTATTTACTGTATATTACACTGCTGCCGCACAGATCTAATATAAACATTTCTTTCCCAGCTGTTTACCTTCACAGATATAACAACTCATGTGTTTTTAACATAAACACGTGTGTATATGACAGTTTAAGCGCCATAAGACATAAAAGAGAACTTAGTTTAGTACTCACATGCCGTGTGACACTTTCTGTGCGCAAAGTTTAAACTAATATGGTTTAAAACTCATAATTTCAGCACAATAGACATGATAATCAAAGCCAAACAGATGTTTTTTTAGCAGAGTATCTGGCGCAAAAGCTTTAAAGGCACAGGCCTATTCTGGAAAAGGGGGCGTGGAGCAGCAGCTCATTTGCATTTAAAGAGACATGCACAAAAACAGTGTGTTTTTGCTTCCACTCAAAATAGGCATTTTCAAAATTATATAATAAATGATCTGTGGGGTATTTTGTGCTGAAACATCACAGACACATTTAGGGACACTTGAGACTTATTACATATTGTAAAAAGTAGCATAATAGGTCTCCTTAAAATATTTTTGCCTGTTTGATATTGATCTACGTAGTTGAAAATCACTTAAAAGAATAATAGCACACAATTTAATATCTTATATCATATTCCACTGTATTCATTTACTCTCCCTATTCAGTTTAAAAACTTGTAAACCAATTCTCAATAGGATGCATTCTGTCTTTTCTTACCTCCCCTTGATGTTAGGTAGCACTGCACTTCAATAAGATTTCATCAGAACATTTCTGATGAAATCTTCGTACCCTACAGCACTTCTGCCAACACACAGAGCTCTAAGGGGAAAAAAAGATGTGAAATGATGTTCATTTGGGTGCATTTCAATTTCAAAGGTCCCAATGTTCAGAACAGTGAGTCACAGCACCAGTCTGAATATGTCCTATCAAATAATAGAACAAAAGTAAATTGGATGTCCGTGTTCTGCCAATGCATCTGTGGGATAATAACATTATGTGAAAATCATCATTTAAAGGAACAGTTCCTCCAAAAATAAAAAATCTGTCATCTTCTATGTGCCACCATGTCGTTCCAAACCTGTGCAACTAGCTTTATTTTCTTCTGTGTGTTTATTTCTCCTAAAAATGAAAGTCACTGAAGTTAAAAACAACACTGGACACCATTGACTTTCACTGTATGGACAAAAAAATAAATAAAAAACACATTTTGCGTAAACTATCCCTTTAAGGTGAATATTTAAACCTATTCATGCAATAGACATTGTTAAGTAATTAATTGGCAAAAAAGTAATGGGAACAAATGGACGTTTATGTAATATGTAATATCAACAAAATAAAGGATATTTATTTCTAAAGAATCACACCTATTTAACAAAATAAGGTATTTTAAAGAAAAAATATTAGGGCTGTCACTAACGCTTATTTTTGGCAATCGAGTAATCAGTTGATTATTCTGACGATTTAATGGAGTAATCAGATAGTTGTAATTAATTTTTTTGTAGTAAAAAAATAGACCTAAGCGAACAATAGCCATTAGAATTACTTAAAATACACACATAATGTCAATGAGGAAATAATAAGTAGTTCAAATAAACTATTAAAAGCAAGTAATCATACGGTTTTATAGAACAAAACTGTTAAAATACTTTTTATAAAATACTTTTAATATTGACTAATCAACATTTAAATCAATTGTCCACATAATCTTTAATATTTCTTCACGACAGAAATGCTACAGCCACTGTCATTTTTTAATATGTGGACATCAAAACATGTAAACAAAGAGGGTTTAAACTTTTATTTTGAAATCGCGATAATGCGCCACTTCCGGTATTTTGCCGGTTACTCGATATAAGCAAAATGCAATCGAACAGGATTGTAATAATCGAATTTAATCAAGGAATCATTACAGCCCTAAAAACTATAAGTCACTGGGGTCTAAAAAAGTTAGTTTAAAAAAGTTAACCCATTGACATTCATTGTATAACTGCATATTTCATTTCATTGCATAATTAAAATATGCATGCAACAGACAATAAGTTTAATGCGTCACAGTTAAAAAAAAATGTAATAAAAAACAACTGGAATTGAACAGTGAGAGCTAAATAATTGATATTTAGTCTTACCGAATCACACAAACACTTTGAAAATCCATTCAATTTATAATAATGCACCTGCACAAAATTTTATATAACCAGATTTATAGGACAAACAAACAACGGATGCACCTGGCACTTCCATGACAATAAGTAAACAAAAATATCAGGATACAATTTTAGGAGTGAAAAAATAGGTTAGTGTGCTACAGTAATGTAGGTCAGTGCTGCCCTCACCTGCAGTTTTCTGAGTGTGAGCAAAGCCTAAATGACCGACATCTTACTGACAACTGAGGGCCTGAGGAGACAAAACACATCGTTTCATCCGGTTGAAAAGGAGGACTCGGTTCTGCTCATGCCCCCTCACAGGCTTTACAAATGTCATGTGTGACGTGATTCAGCTTACTGAGTTACACAGAGCAATGGACCGGCGTCTCGGCCAACATATGAGCTTGAAATTATGGGAAATGAATGGTATATTAAAAGGGACTGCCGCACGAGTCTGACCCACATTTCCGCAGTGAATGTATTTACTAAAAAAGCTCGCATCCATCAAGATAAGTGTTTACAGTGCAAACGCCTCGGTATAGAAATTATTTGTATGACAAAGTGCCTTAATGGCAAGACTGAATCCTTGTTGATCAATTACACACACACCTGAGGAATAGAAGGCAGACTGATCATTTGCAACATCGAAGAGAAAGGATGATATTAAGTCTTAATAAAATTTTAATGAAGCATGAACCGATAAAAAATGTGGTCAATACAGATAATATGATTAGCTTCATGTTAAAGCTGATAAGCAATAAATGCCCAATGTTAAAAAAGACATACAGGTAACATACAGGTCTCCAAAAAAACAATATGAACAGAGTGGGACAAAAGATGACTTTCAGAAGCAGCTGACAAACAGTAAGAAAATCGTGATGATTGTGTTGTGAGGTGACAGAATTTAGGTCACATCGCCGCTTTGATTTCTTCGACACTCATGCTGCAAAACACTGCCAGCTCAGACAACGCTGTGAAAATTGGAACAAGTTGAAACTGGGATAAAGGGACACAGGCCTCCGCACAACACATAAGGACGCTTGATCAAATAAGCGAAACCCATCATGGATATTCAGCTGGAGAGTCATCTAACAATTGTGAGAGCTCCACTTCAAACTGAAGCTGATATAGCAACATGCAAAAACATGCAGAGTACGGCATTTTTTATGCATAAAGAAAGAGAAATGTAATAGGATCTTAAGAAATAAAAGGTTTATTCGGACCACCAGTGCATTTACATGGAGAGAATGATATATTAGATATATTACAAATATGATTCTCCTTCACTTCTGGAACTCTAATACATTCAATTTCTATGACACAACTTATATTACACAACAAGTGTGTGTTTTACATTCAATACTCAAAATTAAAAGACAAACAGGGTGTTATTTAGAAAGAATTACCTGTACCATCCATCTTTTTTTTTTTGGAGGTAACCGATGAGCATCACCATGATGGATTCTAACTTTAGTTTGGGTGCTCTCATGTTCCGGTATCGATAAAAAAACCCATTAAAACGGGGTAAAAAAGATTGACTGAATTAATTAAACTGAAACTTTTTTCAGTAACTACATATAAAAATGTGTGCAGGGTTAAGCTGTGCTGTTGTTGACGCCACAGTAACAGCAATTAGCTTAAGGAATTTCTTTAAATTATTTGTTTTGCAAACCAGCAAATCTGTCCGTGTCCGGAGCTGTATGACTTTCATAAATGATAACAAAAGAAAACAAGCATGGCTTGCAGCACTTAAAATACTGTGTGTGAAATAATAAAATAATGTGTTGAAATAATGTGTGCTCTTATTATTTTGTTGATAAAATCCAGTGAACTTCAACCCAATCGGGGCTCTGAAAATACGTTCATTTTACTAGAAACACCAGAGACTGGACTTCCATGTTCAGAAAAAAGGTGGATATAAAAGTCTATAGTAGTCAACATTTGAAGTGGATCAAAACCTTTCATCAAAGTTGTCCTAAAACCAAAACAATACCCGTTCTTGTCTTAGGATGACTTTGATGAACATTTTTGATCCACTTCAAATGTTGACTACTGTAGTTTGGGGAGGTTACATAAAATATTCCTTGTATTAAAAACTTGTTTTATTCTATCAGTCTTCCCTGAGAGATTCCTTTAGAAAAATTAGATGAAAAAAGATGTTCATGGAAAACAAGGTAAACACAAAACATGCATATGATTCGGTGTCATTCATAAAACCAACTGCTGCTGTGAATCGAATGCAAAAATTTTGTTCAAAAGTTTGGGGTCAGTAAGACTTTTTTTTTTTTAATAAATTAATGCTTTTATTCAGCAAGGATGCATTAAATTGATTAAAAGAGAAAAATATGTATTTCTTTTTCAAATAAATAGTATTCTTTCTATCCACAAAAATATTAAACACCACAACTGTGATAATAATAAGTAACGCTTCTACATTTGAAAATATATTCAAAGAAGAAACCGTTACTTTAAATTGCAATAATATTTTAGTATATTACCGTTTTGCTGTATTTTTGATCATAATGCAGACCATAAGAGACTTTTTAAGCAATAGCTTGCCGTGCCAACCTGCTACTGTAAACAAAAGCTTGCAAAGCTTGCTCCGTGGTGTTCTGATTGGTCCACCGATTGGTCACACAAAATGCATCTTTGCATCTAAAAACACGAGATGCAGCGCTCAGGAATGGTTTTAAAAAAAAAAAAAACAGTGTAGAACCATAGACTGTAAAAAAAAATATGGACGTAGTGTCCGTGACGTCACCCGTAGGTTTCTGAAGAGCAATTTTTAAGCTCTTGGTGGGCTGGAGTCAGCCGTCGCCATCTTGGAATCGCATCACTGCACGTCACTCCCGGATAACCGAAAATGGGCAAAGAGGCGGGACATGGGTGGGGCTGGTTGCTGAAACCACGCCCACCTAGCGCGACGGTGGTGACAGCAGCGGCAATCCACCTGTCACTCAAGTGGCCACGCCCTTAATTAAGCAGAACTTTAAGGCTTAATATAATTTAAACGGATGAGTTATAAAAAAATTCACCCCCCCCACAGTGGACATGAAGGGCACAATTAGCTATATAGACCAAAACAACTTTTGGTACCAGGCTGTAAACATTTTTTTTTCTGCTGTAAAATTGGGCATTTTAACATGGGGAGTCTATGGGATTGACTCCCTTTTGCAGCCAGTCTCTAGCGGCCAGTCGATGAATTGCAGTTTTAGTTACTTCCATGTTGGCTTCAAGAGAGAGACCGGGAGGTAGCTGGTTGTGTAGAACGCGAGGGTCTCGAGACGCTCTTTTCACACATGCAATAATGACAACATTCAGTGACAGAGATATTTCACTCCAAGCTCTTTTTTTTTTAAAGAACAAGTTGTGATAATCGCTTGAAGAAATGTTATATAATTCAGGCTATCCGGAAACAGTCACTATGAGCACCTCCTTCGCCATGTTGCCGTCAAATAAAACAGTTGTCATGCCAACTTGCTGCTTTAAACAGAAGCTCGCAACGCTTGCCCCGCCTCCGAGTTCTTATGATTGGTCCACTGCTTTGGAACTGACAGTTACACTAGTAGCGGCGCGCTGCACTCATGTTTTGCAAAAGAGAGACGCGAGCGTTACGATCATGCACGTCTGTCAAGCGCGTTTACATAAAAGAACAATAGAAAAGTAGTGCACTGGAAAGGAAAAACGAGTTTTGTGTGAATGGCCCCTAAATTTTGTTAACTCGACACAGCATCAACTTAAACTTAAACGCGCCATTTACGTGCGCGACACTGCAAAAGACGCAATCGCAATGGTCATACATGTCCATATAACGCAGACTACACATGCAGTAATGTGTTTTTAATGGGAATGTATTAACAGGTTTAAAAAAGAAAAATAATTAAAAAAAAAAACTGACATGGGAAAAGAGGTTCTGAATTTCGGTTTCGATTACTTTTCGATTAATCCAGCCGTGTTTTTAACCCATGTACAAATCTTTTCTTCCCCCAACTTTTGAACGATAACATACAAACTAAGATTTACACCTAAATATGCTTTGCAAATCATTGATCTTTCAGGGATGAGATCCAATGGAAATGAATACATAAGAAAAAAACAGCAAAAAGCGTGAATACTTCATGTGATTGGACTAGCAGATGAAAGGTTAATTAGTTAAACATTTTGCATTTAACTCGATTAGGCAAAAGCTGGTCTAGACAAAACGTGACTGCACTCCCAGCAAAACAAAAAACAAATTCACCAAAGAAAGATGCCAAAGACGCGCAGTCCTTAACCTCACAATACAGGACACAAAAGAGCCCAAAGTGGGATCCCATGGCTGCCCGCCAACACATGAGGCCTCATTACCAAGTTCTTTCTCTCCAGCCTGTTGATTTGACACTGTGCAGGTCTTTACGAGCATTTCACACAATCCCGCTCAGTTTCGCCAACAGCAACATCGCTCAATAAATGCCAGCCAACCACAACAGCCAGAGCTCTGCCCTCGAAATCCAGCGTACAGTACATCTCCCTTAGGAAAGAGACTGTTCCCTTTGGAATAGTTCAGCAAATCCCACTTCCACATTTCTCAGGCGGATCACAGCATTTTCCTGCTGAGACCACCGATCAGATGTTCTAGATGCTATCTTGGCTATTCTAAAGCAATTCAGTTGCACATCAGAGAAAAGTGGGTCAACACCCTTTCCCCTCTCGTTTCTTATAATCACTCCATAAAAACAGTGAAAATGTGGCTTAAAGTGGGAATGCATTGCATGAAATTAAAGTTAGGAGAGGTTAATGACAGTACAAATTATATGCAGAAGATAAGTGCTACCTCAGTGTGAATGCAAGAGTGCAACTGCACCTGTAAACAACACAGAGTGGCATCACGACAAGGAAAACACTTTCTGATTGGCTCCTTACCAACCTGCTGTCAAAGAGTGATTTGATGAAACACCTGCCTGAGAAAACTCTACTGCATTATTTAAATAGAGAAAAACAACTGGTATTTAAGCCAGACTCTTTCAGTAACTTTGGAAAGGCACCAACAGCCTCAGCGGTGTTAAATGAATGATTAATGTGGTAATGGCTGGAGTATATTGTGTAAATGTGATTAGTCATGGGAATGCAACACTATTAGCACCTCAAACAACAAGTTCCTTCTGCCTCGGTCCATTTGATTTAAAGTTTGTTCAAGATGTGCAAACCAAAAGAGTTTAATTGAAAACTCTGAACCTCAATCGTCAGGTATGGGGGTGTTGCAATTGCCGTGGTAAATGTGCACGGGCCCATCGCAGTGATAGTACAGCTGGAAGACGTCACCATACCCGTGTTCCCTCCACCATGTGCAAAGCTGTCGGTTCCAGCCGCAGGAAAGGGGGTGAAAGAGTTCCCTGTGCTCCATCCCGATCATTGTGAAGAAATCCTGATCCCCCAGGTGGCCTCGGAAGTGGTATTTCTCCGCCAGACGAGCCACCCGCTCGGGCTCCAGAAGCTGGTTGTATAAGGTGGAGCGACGCATGGCGTCGAGGTTTAGAAGCATTACGCCGCTGTTGAAGCCGGGAAGACCGTCTGGTGAAGGGTCACCCACACGGGACTTGGGATTCTCTTTGCGGTACTGCCAGAAAGTATGTCTACAACACATAGAGAAGACAATGCAAAGAAGTTGTTAAGGAAAGAATTATAGCTTTACTAGCACACCTAGGTCTACAGATGTGAACAAACCCATAATTTTATAGTATAAGTCACCCCACATTCTACTACAAGAATGACACATTAACATTTTTTTTTTTAAGTGATCAGACTAAAGATTTCCACCTTTTGGTGGAAAAAAATAAATAAATAAAAATAATAAAATAAAATAAAAAAGAAGAGTAAAATAATATAAAAGTAAAATCAAATTAAATAAAAAAAAATCAAAATAAAATAGAATAAAATAAAGTAAAATAAAGTGAAATCAATAAAAAATAAAATAATATAGAATAAGGTAAAATAAAGTAAAATAAAATAAAGCAAAATAAAAAAAATAAATAAAATAAAGAAAAATAAAATAAAAAGAAGTAAAATAAAGTAAAATAAAATAAAATAAAGTAAAATAAAGTGAAAAATTATAATAAAACAAAGTCAAATAAAGTCAAATCAAATAAATCAAAATAAAAATGAAATAAAAAAACATAAAATAAAGTAAAATAAAATAAAAATCAAATTAAATAATAGTAAAGTAAAATAAAGCAGAAAATGTAGTAAAATAAAAAAAGTAAAATAAAATTAGGTAAAATCAATAAAATAATAAAAACAAAACAGAATAAGGTAAAATACAGTAAAATAAAAAAGTTAAATAATTAAATAAAATAGAATAAGGTAAAATAAAGTACAATAAAATAAAGTAACATAATAAAATAGAATAAGGCAAAGTAAAATCTAATTAAATCAAATCAAGTAAAATCAATAAAATAATATAATAAAATAGAATAAGGTAAAATAAATAAAATAAAATAAAAGTAAAATAAAGTAAAATATTAAAATAAAATGTTCACCTTTTGCAACAAAAATACTACAATATTAAGAAAAATAAAGAAAAAAATGATAACAATATAAAGTAAAATGTAATTTAAAATAAACAAATTTGCTAAAAAAATAAAAAATAAAAATAAATAAAATAGCACTTGCAATAGAGAAAAAACCCTGTCATCTATAGGGATCAGAATATCATATATAAGAGCAGGCTCTCTTGACCTTTGACACCTAGCAACCACCCAGAACATCCTAGAAGCCACTTAGCAATGCACTTACAACCATTGAGAACACTTATGCAACCGCACAGTATAGGTGCAACAGTTCCAGGCAAAAACATGATTCCTCTCCTGTTTTTGTTCTCAAACTAAAGAATTCTTGCACACAAAGCCGTTTCTAGCTTAAGTATTAATAACTGGGGTGACAGTAGTGCTGTTTCAGGGAAAACAGTAAAATACAGTAGAAGAACAATAGCTGTAAGGTGTAAGATGCATAAATCACAGAAAAGTAAAAACAAGCATGAAGACTTAAAAACAAATTCCTATTTAAGTTCTAAAACTGAATAGATAAAATGTGTTCATAATAACTCTCAAGTATAGAGACAGTCAAGTTGGAATCTTGACCCAAGGATGTAAGCGTAACCTATGGACAATGGCATGTGGAAAATCCTGAAAATCTCAAACATGTTTTTTGTGCTGTCGAAGATCATGCACTGTTCATAAGGAGAAGCATGGAGTGCTGAAACCAAGCTTATTCAAAGTAGCTTTGATCCATCAAGTCAAGGCCCCCTGCAGGGAATTCCTCAGAGGATCTCCTCAAGTTCATAGATGCTCTCTTGCTTTTAAAAAGTCCAAGCTGGGTTGGAAACAACAAAGAGATTTCTGAAGCTGCTGCTCCTGGACCGTTCATTTGACAGCAGAAGAACAGAAGCAGACAGGATGACACACACTTGAAGCTTTTATCTTGCTCCCAGAGACTCCAATTTAGTGCAACTCCAGTCCACAGGAGCATTTCGAAGAGAACGACTGCTCGAATCAACAGGAGCACAGGTAAACAAGAGCATGACTACTGCACTAACTCAGAGGGCCCTGTCTGCGCTTTGATGGTGCTGCTCAGACAGCTTTGTGAGATTCCTGTTCCTCTAAGAAGTCTTTCTATAAAGTTCAGGTATAAAGGCATGATTATTCTAATCTTTTCTAAAAAGGCTTGTCCTGCACACACTTAATTAAAGGTCCCAACCGTCCCATATTGTCAAAACTGAAATTTCCATTAGAACTTTTCATGATAACTGAGGTCTAGGGGCCATGTAACTCATAACTCCAAAGTAAAATGCACACAGCCTGCATAAAGCAGCGTCACTTTTGTAAAAATGTGATGTCCGAACTACTCAGTCACCGCCTTTAGTCACCACCCCGGGCACCAACCACCATCCCAACCTCCTTTTGCCAAACCCACAGACAACTAGTGATGGGAAGTTCAGATCACTTTACCGACCTTCAATTTAAGTGGTATTAGGAGGAGAACAAAGAATAACTTAAAAAATAATCAATAAAATACAGAAAATATAAATATAATTATTCATTTATTTTAGCACATTTTAAAATGAATAAATAAATAAATAATACATTAACTGATTTTCAAAATAATTGTTGCAGACCTACTCTTACTGTCTCTTAATGTAATTAATTTTATTTATTTATTTAACCTTCAATTTGAGTGTTATTTAGAGTAGAATATTGGTCAGAACTAAGAATAACTTAAATAAAATACAGAAAATAAAAATACAATTATAAATGTCTTTTTATCACATTTTAAAATAAATAAATAATGCATTAATTGATTTTCAGAATAACTGTTGCAGACCTATTCATATGGTGCTTTGTAATTTATTTATTTATTTACTTTCAATTTGAGTGACAATATAATAGAGGACAATATTGGTCAGAACAAAAAAAAAAACTTTCAAAATAAAAAA
This sequence comes from Labeo catla, assembly GCA_012976165.1. Taxonomy (NCBI): domain Eukaryota; kingdom Metazoa; phylum Chordata; class Actinopteri; order Cypriniformes; family Cyprinidae; genus Labeo; species Labeo catla. Next base: position 5,151,544 of record VONZ01000001.1, read on the forward strand.
TAAAATACAGAAAATAAAAATACAATTATTCGTGTCTTTATCACATTTTTAAATAAATAATCAATCGATTGTCTGAGAACAAAGAATAACTTTAAAAATAAAATAAATAAAATACAGAAAATATAAATACAATTAATAATGTCTTTTATCAAATAAATAAATAAACAAAAAAATAAAAGCATTAGCTGCCTTTCAAAATAATTGTTTTTTAGTTTGAAGGTTAAATAAATAAATAAATAAATATTACAATTACAAAGCGCCATTAAATAAATAAATAAATAAATAAATAAAGCACTATAAGAGTAGGTCAGCAACAATTATTCAAACAAATCAAGTAATGCATTATTTATTTATTTTATATTTTATATTATATATTTTAAAATGTGATAAAAAGACATTGACCATTGTATTTTTATTTTCTTTATATATATATATATATATATATATATAATTTTTATTTATTTTATCTTAAGTTATTCTTTGTTCTAGCCAATATTCTCCTCCAAATATCACTCACATTGAAGGTTATTCTTAAAAAACAAATAATGCATTATTTATTTTAAAATGTGATAAAAATACAATAATTGCAATAATTGTTATTTTCCGTATTTTATTTTATTTTTTATGTTATTCTTTGTTCTAGCCATTATTCTCCTCTAAATACCACTTAAATTGAAGGTTATAAATAAATAAATAAATGAATAAATAAATAAATAAATTCTGCAGCAATTATTATGAAAATCAATTAATCCTTTAATTAATTTATTTTAAAATGTAAAAAAAGACATTAATAATTGTATTTTTATTTTCTTTACTTTTTTAAAAGTTATTCTTAGTTCTTGCTGATATTGACTCCTTAAAAATATTTAATATTCCACGGAAGAAAGTCATACTGATCTGCAATGACAAGATAAATAATAAGATTTTTATTTTGGGGTGACCTATTCCTTTGATAAAGATGAATGCACCTTTAACCCAAGCACTAAATACAGCAAGAACAAGAGCGATGAAACATTACTGAAACAGTGCCACTTCTGTGCATCTCTGTCCCTTTAATTCCAGCACCTGCGGATCTGAGGTGGCATGACACAGAATATTTAGGCCACCCTCTGCGAGTCTCCTTCGAATTAAATATTCATGAGGAGATGCAGCGCTCTGAAAAACGCTGCATGTCAGATGTGAGGGCATGGCTGAAGCGCGCCGGGTCAGGATGAACGCCTGCCTGGGTCGTCCCTAATGAACGAGGCTTCAAAAAGCTCCCAATTATAGCTGCGTTATTCAGTCTTTAAATGGAATTCGTGAAGTCAGAGTGGAAAACAGCGGGTGTCACCACGCAAATGCACATCAATGGCGTGGGCTGAATGGCAACTTCCTGTGTCGTCTTTTCAGCTCAGCATCGGCACTTTAACACAAACAACTTTTCCCTGCTGTTTAACGGCCTCCTCCATAAACTCCAGAGGAATGTCAGATGGTGCTTCCACATTTCATGTCTAGTTTTAGTCTCTTTTTACGAGTGGCAAGACCTGCTTTTCTGTTCGAGAGGATGTACGTGCTCTGCGACACAAATGGAGAAGAATTCATCACCATTAACAACTGGACAGCGTTTTGCTGTACATGACTCAGGAAAGGAAATGAGTTTATAATGGATGCATGCAAAGTAAAGTATACAGTGGTATTTTGTCCAACTAAAAAAAGTAGGAACATAATATTTAATTACTATTAATTTCAAAAAAAAAAATAAAAATTCACTGTCTATACCACCACAGAATATGACAGCAACAGAAATCTAACCATTAGCATTAATAAAATGTTAACATTTTTAATGCAGATATTTTATTCCAAGAATTGCTAAAATGTCACCTTCAAAATCATTTCCACCACAGAATGCTTTTAAACACACAAAAATATAATATAATATAATATAATAGAGTAAACTTTTTACAAATATATACAAATATTATATTATAGTGGTGAAAATGACAGTGATCTGTTCTATAAATTAAAAAAAATAATGTAATATAATAATATAATATAACATGACATAACATAACATAACATATAAGATATAACATAACATACATAACTTAACATAATATAAAAATAGTGCTTTTTATAAATATGTAAAAATAATATATTATTCTGTGGTAAAAATGACAGTGATCTGTTATATCAATAAGAAAATCTATAATAATATAATATAATATAATATAATATAATATAATAGTAAACTTTTTACAAATATTGAAAAAATATTATATTATAGTATTATGTGATGAAAATTAAAGTGATTTGTTATATAAAATAAGAAAATGTTTAATATAATATAATATAATATAATATAATATAATATAATATAATAAAAGTGAACTTAAATATAATAAATATATAAAAATATAGTATTCTGTGGTGAAAATGACAGTAATCTGTTCTATAAAATAAGAAAATTATAATATAATATAATATAATATAATATAATATAATAATATATTAGTAAACTTTCTATAAATATATAAAATAATATACAGTATTCTGTGGTGAAAATGAGTGTGATCTGTTATATAAAATAAGACCGACTATAATATAAAATGATATATAACAAATTTAATAAAATTATAATATAATATAATTTTAATATAATATAAAATAACTTTTAATTAATATAATATAATATAATAGTAAACTTTCTATAAGTATTTTATATTATATTGTTTTATATTGTATTATATTATATTACATTATATTATATTGCTTTATATTATATAATTTTATATAATATTATACTTTTACTTTATTATATTCTATTATATTATATTATTTTACATTATAATACTATATATTAGTAAACTTTTAATAATACATAAAAATAATATAAAGTATTCTGTGGTGAAAATGAGTGTGATCTGTTATATAAAATAAGACCAACTATAATATAAAATGATATATGATAAATGTAATAAAAAATAATATTATAATATAACTTGAATATAATATAAAATAACTTTTTATTAATATAATATAATACAACAATATAATATAATATAATATAATAGTAAACTTTCTATAAGTATTTTATATTATATTGTTTTATATTACATTACATTATATTATATTATGTTTAATTATATTACATTATATTATATTATATTATGTTATGTTATAATTATATTATATTATGTGATAAAAATCACATAATATTTTTATTTTAAATGTTCTTTTAATCACGGTCATTTCACAATACAAAAAGTGTTGTAAATGTTCACGGTTTACTTTTAAAATACTAGGGTGATTTGTGCGGTTGTGCAGCAAGACACAAAGCAAAGTTTAGTTTTTAGAGTTGCAGTTTTGTTCAAATCCCTAACTGTAAATACGAGCAACAGTAACAGTGAAGCTACCCTTAGGAAACACCACTAATGAGGCAATAATTTCCACTGCACCTTAACAGCTAATAAGTCCAGTGGGCTTTTACACATGAAATAAACATTTCCTTTAAACTGCTCCATTCTGAGAAGAGCCTCGGAAATGGCGGCATTATGCACTTATAAACAATCCATTTTTCATGTCAGAAGCCAAAAATAAAAAAATTGCAAATTGAAAATTCATATAGTGCGAGCGCAGTGAAAAACACCATGTGGCTTGTGTGTAAAAAAAAGCCCACTCACCTGACACAACAACATGCTGCAATCAGTCGCTCTGGATTTCAAAGCTTTCTCTTTTATTAAAACCAAATTAAATGCTAATGGATTTGGTTTTTAGTACATTAGAACCAGTTTGAAAATGAGAAGACAAAAAAAAAGAAAATTACCACACTATTAAGGCACCCACTGTGAGAGAAAAGGAGGATGCTTTATAAAGCAGAACAGTTTAAGACTTCCTGTCACTGCCAAACACACATTTTTGAGAACACTTAAATATTTAATTAAATATGTAGTCAAGGCTATAAAAAATGTAATGTTGGTGGTTCAACAAATTCATTTTAAGTGCAGTTTTCACATAATCCAATCTGATTGGCTGTGGCTTTAGGGTCGGTTTACAGTCAGGGCACCCTGTAAGACAATGTTTGAGGCAGCTTTCTCTCATCTCTTCATCTTTTTCTGCCATTCTTCCTCAATCATTTGAGGATGTGTGTGTCTCAGCAGTCTGGAGCTTCAGCATGCACCTGCCACTAGGAAATGATCTGCTATTTGCCTCAAGCAAGGGATGTCATGCACCTATTTGAAATATGTCAAAAAGCAGCTTTCAAAAAAAGAAAGTGAAAGAACAATCTGTGCCAAGCCCTTTTTGTTTTACATGAACAGCAAGGTCTCTGTGTGCCAAAAAAACAGGTTCGGAAACAAAAACAATGCCGTCGTCTCCAATGCAAGGTCCTCTCATAATGCCTAATGAACACTGTAAGAAAAGAAAAGCTGAAAAGGTAATTTAACTCTAAAACACAATACAATGCAATGTATAATTCAAAGTACAGGCAAAACACCTGTGAAAGATTCATTTAAAAAAATAATAATAATCTTTTAACACAGTACATTGCGCCCTATTTCTGAAGGCGTAATTTGCCTAAATAAAATCACTTTATGTACTGAGAAGAGAGGGGGAAAAAACTGTATAATGTCCTTTTCCCTCCAAAGCAAATGTTTCCTATTCATAACAAAATATCTTAATTAAATAAAAAATGTAATTGATGTATAAAAATGTAAATGAGCAAATTAAATCATGTATGTATGTATGCGTGTATATATATATATATATATATATATATATATACACATACATACATACATACATGATTTAATTTGCTCATTTACATTTTATACATTTTTATTTTTATATATATATATATATATATGCATAAAATTATATTAATTGATGTATAAAAATAATGCATTTATCAATAATCAATATATTATAATAATCAATAAAATCAACATATTTTTGCCATTTTTTGTACTGATCTTAGCATTTTTTCTATTTATAAAAAGTGCAAAAACACACAATATGTATACATAAATAATTAAATCATGCATATTTATGCATATATATATATATATATATATATATTCCATGATTTTTTTATACTGTAAAAGTATGCACCAACATTCACTAATCAGTTCTTAAAAAACATTAAATAAAAAAAATAGATAAATATATGTACACACACACACACACACACACACACTTTCAAAATAGCAATGCATATTACTAATCTAAAATTAAGTTTTGATATATTTACGGTAGGGAATTTGCAAATTATCTTCATGGAACATGATCTTTACTTAATATCCTAATGATTTTTGGCAAAAAAAACCCATACAGTGTATTTTTGCCTATTGCTACAAATACACCTGTGCTACTTATGACTGGTTTTGTAGTCCAGGGTTGCACTTATAATGAAAATAAAAATATGTATATGATTACATATTACATAACATATATATTCAATATATTAAGTATATTAAATATACTTTTATCAAATATATTTAAAAAAAGTATTTAATTCAGCACTAAAAACAATTTAAAAAAAATGTCTAGTGTAATAATAATAATAATAATTAAATCTATATTTGTGTGTACTATGAATTTTCTATGCTTAATAGTATTGCAGCACCAAGCTTTGTGTGGCAGACAGAGTTGTTGCTCACGCCAAATGCTCAAAGTTGGCCGCTTACATATTTCCTTGACCATTAACATGCTGCCTTATGAAGATAGTTTGCAAAGAGATAATGATGATGCCCTCTAGAAACAGCAACCAAAGTTCAAAAGTTTACTGCCTGCTGACCAGTGAAATGCAACATGCAACTTATAATCTCGACAAAGCCCTTTCCTAAAGTTCAAAGCTGAATACTGTTATCTGATCTGCTATGATCTATGATACAGACACAAGAAGCTGATATCCTAGCAGCGTCATCACGAGCATGATAATGATGATGCACTCAAATACAATGGTGAACTATTGCTTAGAACATAATATGATTAGCTTGTACTCATAATACAACTACAGATCTCAGTGTACCTTCAAAACAACAAAATATCAAATACAAAAGATTCTTTTAGTATTAAATTAGTTTGGTAAGTAAAGATAAGAGTGGTTGGAATTCCCTGCAAAGTATGTGGATCAAGAAAGAGGGATCTTATGCAACGGGTTTGTGAAATATTAAACAACGCTCTGAGAAGCCAGATGAATTTTAATGCGTCATCAAAGATGAGCATTTCATCGGTGTTGGCAAGCAGTGAACGAGGCCACGGGAAGCCCTATCCATCAACGCTCAGCTCGAGATGTCAGGAACTAACTGGGACGGAGGAAAAACATGATTGGAGGGGAAGAGAACGAGCGAGACACAGACAGGAAAGATACAAGCCTGACGGAGGACAAACAAGGGAAATGAATACTTGTGAAAACCTGCATGAGTTCTGGCATAAAATTCAGATTAAATCTAGGCAAGAAACAAACAGCAAGAGATTTCTGATCTGTGGTCGGATAATATTTCCATAATAACACTCTTTGAACGCACATGGATCATAGCTTAAAAAAAAAAAAAAAAGTGTTTATAGATTTCCGTGATGCAAAAAACATGGACAGAATCATGGAATGGAGTGGGGGAAAAAAAAGAATTATGGAATTATTATATATAAAATATTTAAACAAATTTATTAAACACATATACATAATAATTAATAATTAAATTAAATAATTTAAATATTAATAAATATTAATAATTACATAATAATAATTTTAAATAATAAAAGTATTATTTATGTAAAATAAATTGTTGGATTAACTTGAAGAAATTATGATAGAAATATATTGCTATTGTACTGTACAATGTATTTTACAAAACAATAATAACAACACTAAAACTTGTTCAAAAATCTGTTCACAGATTTCAGTGATGCAAAAAACGTTGACAGATTCATGGAATGGAGTGGAAAAAATATGAAATTATTATATATAAAATACTGAAACATATTTATTAAAACATTTTTAAATAATTAGGTTTTTAATAAATTAAATAATAATTATATTTTAAGTATTTTATATTTTAAAAGTATAAAGATTGAGCATATTTATTTATTTTATGTATGTATATATATATATAGATATATATATATGTTTTTTTTTTTTTGGTTTAACTTCAAAAAATTATGACAGAAATATAAAATATATTGTTATTGTACAGTACAATTGATTTTACCATATAATATTTAAATATTTTAAACACATTTATATAATATTTAAGTATATATAATAATTATTTTAGCATATTTTAATAATTATATATATTTAATCATTATAATATATTATAATATTAAATAAATATTTAAATATTTATTAAACACATTTATATAATATTTAAGTATACACACACACTCACTGTATATATATATATTATATAACTATTATGAAGTTAAGTACATTTTTAATATTTTATGACTTTAACTGACTAGACATTCTTTTTGATTATTAAAATATTGGACTGTGGAACTATTTAAACTAGGGCCGGGACTCGATTAAAAAAAAATAATCTAATTAATTAGAGGCTTTGTAATTAATTAATCTAAATTAATCGCATTTTAATCGCATATAAATATTTGACCTGAGAACAGTGAGAAGTAAGTTTTTTCATATGGATTTTTAGTATACCATTGAATAATGACTGAATACATAAGCTTAAGCAACTAAATATTGTTTATTTTTGTTCAACCAAGTCCAACAGACCAGTGCAATATTGCCATTAAGTGTAGCAATAGGATATTTAGAAATATAGTAGCCTACATTTCAGAAAATCAGGTACCCTATAGGTAGGTAGACCTTCTGTAAACTGTTTAAGTAAAACACAATACTTTCAAGTACATTCAGAACATTGGAAACCCTGACTATTACTGTAGACAACATCTCTGTTGCTTCAGAGGCCATAACAGACTTTGTTGATTTACCAACAGCTGGTTTAAAAAAATAAAATTAATTTCAGTCCAACTCTCAATAACCTTGGCCAAAACAATAAAGAGTTCAACATAAAGTTTCAGTTGCACCAACAACATAAAGAGCCAACCAAAGCGGTCTCATCAGCTTCTTTGTCCATGTTCACTGTGGTTTGTTTTTGTCTGAACGCTAGTTGGTGCTCCAGTATAATCGGTCCGCCGAAACTCATCCAGTGAGAAACGTTCCGCGGTGCAAAAATAAGTGCGATTAAAAAATTTAACGCGTTATTTTTGTGTAATTAATTAATCTAAATTAACGCATTAAAGTCCCGGCCCTAATTTAAACAGAATGTAGGAAAAAATAAAACACATTTCATAGGGCCCTATGATGGCACGACACCAGCTTCTCTGCAACATCTCAGCCTCATTCCAAACACAATTTATCAAAAGTCCTGACATAATGTTTACACCAGGGCAGCTGGTTCAGAGAGCAATGGTACCTTCCACACAATGTTAAAGCTCAGAGCAGAGAAAGAACAGAGAGAAAGAGCACTAGGGGGAAAAACAGCGGTAATGACGTGGCGCCAAATACAGTAAGTGAGGGCAGGATGGACACAGATGCAGTAAGTGACGTGGATCCGGAGCCGGACTGTTTATGGACTGGACACGGGTCCTAATTTGCAGACCCTGAGGCTGGACAAAAGCCTCTGGATACATGTGAGTACTGATAGAAATCTGTTTGTATAGACTGGAGTCCTGTCAGCACTAGCACAAGGCCTGGCTGTTTCTGCAATCACTTCCTGTCCTGCAAGAAAAAATGCCTGGCATAAGCTCACAACTCCTGAGGAAAAAAAAAGGGAACATTTTAACGACTGGTATGGCTCCAGTAAATGTTCTTATGTCATCAAAACACTGATACTGGAAAAATAAAGCTTTTGATCTCCCTCTCTCTCTCTTTTTTTTTTTTTCACATGAAAGGGGTTCGATAGACTGACTGGAATCTGAATATGACTGCAATAGAAAAACAACAAAACACAGCCCAGATCAATGCATATTAGCATGCACATTTACCCTACATATAAAATATACAATTCTTCAATTGTGCAACTATGCACAGATTTAAAACACTCATTTGGCTAAAAGGTTGTACTCTGGATGCCCTTTCTAGACTTTCAACATTCTCGCTAATTTAATTTGTCAACTAACAATGTTCAGCAGCAGTACGGATGCTCATAGACACCACATAAGAAAAAAAATTGGTGGGTCATAATTATACCATAAGTTGCCATAATAATATTTCTGGGGAAAAAATGGTCAAAACTAATTTGTGTTTATCGTAAGTCAAAATTATGACAAAGTACATCATAAACATGAATTAGTTTCAAACAATGTTAAGCTTGTATAATTTTGACTTTTTGAGATACTAATTCATATTTATGAAACAAATCGAAATCGACAAATTCAAAATTGAGGTTACATCATATAACAATTATACCATATTCTTTTTTTAATAAACTTCAGTGTAAAAACGTTACTAATTAATATTTATGAGATAAATCAAAATCAACAAAATTCAAAACTGAGATATCAAACCAAATCAAGTCTAATTTGCAGCAAAACGTCATATGACAAAAATGAATTAGTATCTCATAATTTTGACTTATTCATATTTATGAGACAAATCTGAATTAGTAGGTCTAATTATTAATTAGTATTTCATTATTTTGAGTTTTTGTCTCATAATTTGGATTCATAAATATGATTTATGACAAGTCAGAATTGTAATCATGACTATTTATCTTTTAATTTTTAATAACAAATTAAACATTAAGACATTAAATCAAATCAAGTCAAATTTGAAACAAAATGTCATATGACAAATTGAATTAGTTTTTCATAACTTATAACATATATTTATAAGATAAATCATAATTAGTAGGTCATGAATTAGTCACAAAATGACTTTGTCTCATAATTTGGACTTTTTTCCAAATTATGAGACTTCAGTGTAAAAACATAACTCATACTAACTCATATTTATGAGATAAACCAAAATCAACAAATTAAATACTAAGATATTAAATCAAATCAAGACAAATTTGAGACAAATGGTCATATGACAAATATGAATTTGTATCTCATAATTTTGACTTATTCATATTTATGAGATAAATCATAATTATTAGGTCATGAATTAATTAGCATAAAATAATTTTTCCATTCATATTTATGAGATAAATCATTATTATTTGGTCATGAATTAGTATCTCATTATTTTGACTTTTTGTCCCATAATTTGGACTCATAAATATGAATTAAGACAAGTTAGAATTGTAATCATGACTATTTATCTCATAATTTTGACATTTTTTCTGTAAACTTTAGTGTAAAAACATAACTTATACTAACTCATATTTATGAGATAAATCGAAAACGACAAATTCAAAATTGAGATATTAAGCCAAATCAAGTCAAATTTGAGACAAAAGGTCATATGACAAATACGAATTAGTATCTCATAATTTTAACTTTTTTCTATAAACTTTAGTGTAAAAATAAGTCATATTAATGTGTCATAATTACCAATGCATGATTTTTTTTTCTTAAGTGGTAAAATGTATTTCCATACAGTGTATATACACGCATTACAGTAAAATTCTATGATTTACAGTAAATTTACCCTGTTACAAAGTTATATTTGCTTTAATATTTTCTCTATTTTATCTTAAGCTTTTTGCTGACACTTCTTAGCCGCTACACTAACTTTAAAAAAAGTGTATTAGGCAAAAAAGTTGTTTGTAGTTAAAATAACTGAGACAGTCATAATTTGTGTAAAAATTTCTATAAATAATCTTTACACACAAAAATTCTGAAATATAGATTTTATGGAAGCCCGTCTGAATTGTGAGTTTATATCTCACAATTCTGACTTTATAACCCGCAGTTGTGAAAAGGTCAAAATTGGGAGATACACAATTTTGACACAATAACCTTTTGTTTTTTATTCAGTGTTTATTTTCATAGCTTCACTAGAAATGTGCTACTTAAACAACTGTGACCATAAAACAACTGATATTTTTAGACACTTCAAGGAAACCTTCATCAGACTAGCAGGAATTCCAGTTATCCCGTGAGCACACGGACAGTCTGACCGGATTGCCAAATCTGCACATGCCAAGATTAATGACAAACCATGTCCAGCTGGAGCAGATTTGTTTTGTGCTTGAGCAAACATTGCAAAATTCTTCAGTCTGTTGCTTCCATTCCTTGCTGGAAAAACAATCTTTAGTCACGGTGGTTGGGAAAACATAAACACAGGCCATGAAGCTAAGAGAGGTTTAAGTGTGTTTGACTGAACTTGTGTAAAGTAACACAGACTGACAGCACCTTAAATGGTAGTGTGAAGACAGGAAATGCTGCTGCTGTAATTAATGCAGACAGTGGACAGGCCCTTCATAGCTCACAGCAGAGAAAATGACAAAAGAACACTACTTAAACGACAGACGCCGGACAAGTGCTCATCAACAAAACACCAGGGGCTTCTCGCAGACGCAGCAAAAGAACATCGACATCAGTGGTAACATCAGAACAGAGTGGCACAAAAGCATCTGTGTGTCCAGAAAGAACATCGTCAGACCAGACAGAACACACTGGACATCACAAACCATTTCTGACAGGACATGCGCCACCTCTTTTAGAAAGTGTTAAAAAATGCTAGCCTCATTTAAAGGGGAAATCGAAAGCAAAATTCACTTTTACATGGTGTTTGCATTTAAATGTGTCTTAGCAGTGTGTGGACACAACCACGCTACAATGATAAAAATCCATTCACATTTCTATTTTTTTAACCCCCCAAAAAACCTAAAAAATCTCAATCAAGCTATTTTGATTTTCTGAGCAGTATGATGTCATACTGCTCAGGCCCCGCCCATGACCACTGACGGACTGTCCCCTATTAGCATATTTCCACCCTCTGCCAATTGTACGTTCTCCGCCATTTTCTCTGTGTTTGAGCAACTGTAGCAAAACAATGTCTTGTAACCAATGCAGGTGTTTTGTAGTTGGAGGTAAAAGTGAACATAAGAGTCTACATTTTCTCCTGATATCAGAGCCACCGAGGACACAGTGGATTAGTTTTGTTTTTGATGGTAACACACTACCGAATACACAAATAATGGGAGAGGGGGCGGAGTGAGCAGCAGCTTATTATCATTTAAAGAGACATGCACCGAAATGGGTCGCTGTGAACTTTTGAGAAGGTAAAAAGGTGTTGTTTTACGCGAATTTTAATCGAAGTATGTTGCAGACATTTCATTGTTTAGTTAGCAAAAATGCATTACATTAGCAATCTATAACTTTCCAAAAGATATATATTTTATAATTTATATATTCTTTTATTCTCTTCTTGAAGAAGCAAAAACAAAAAAAGTCACAATTTCTAGAACAACTGTTTTTAATGATAACAAATAATAAATAAATAAATAAATAAATCATGGATTTTGGATTTTCAAAAAAGGACCATCACAGGAATAAATTACATATAATAATTTTATAATAATTCAGAATATATTCAAATGGAAAACAGTTACTGTAAACTGAAATACACTATCAGTCAAAAGTTTTTGGACAGTAAGATTTAAAAAAAAAAAAAATTTTCTGCTTACCAAGCCTGCATTTATTTGATCCAAAACAGTACAATTTTAAAATATTTTTACTATAATAGAAACTTTTGTAGGATTATAAATGTTTTTATCATCAATCTGATCAATTTAAAGCATCCTTGCTAAATAAAAGTATTAATTTCTATAACTTCTTTAAAAACAAAATTGAATGGTTACAAACAATGTTACAAAACCTTTTTATTTCAGATAAATGCTAGTCTTTGGACCTTTCTATTCATCAGAAAATCCTAAAAAAAAAATATACTCAACGTTTTAAATATTGATGATGATGATGATAATAATAATAATGATAAAAATGTTTCTTGAACAGCAAATCAGCATATTATAATGATTTCTGAAGGATTGTGGCACTGAAGACTGGAGTAATGACACTAAAAATGTAGCTTTGATTACAGGAATAAATTATGTTTTAAAATATATTCAAATAGAAAATATTTCACAATATTACTGCCTTTGCTGTATTTTGGATCAAAAAAATGAAGGCTTTCTGATCAGAAGACACTTCTTAAAAAAAAAAAAAAACATTAAAAGTCTTACTGTCCAAAACCTTTTGACCAGTAGTGTATTTCACAATATTTCTGTTTTACTGTATTTTTGAATGTAGCCTGGGTGAGAACATAAAATAAATCATTAAATAAATAAATAAATAAATAAATAAAAACCCTACAGGCCCCAAACACGACTGTGGTATTAAACGACATATAAAATTATTACTTGAAACAGAAGGATGGCCCGTAATTTATCCGCTTAATACATTACAACTATAATGACTATCTGTGTCCTTACTTTCATGATGTAGCAGGCTGTGATAAAATCCCAAGGCACATGAGGTGGGGCTACATTATAAATCACCACCCTTTAACCGTGACTATAAATTGCAACAAACAAAACCAAGAGTTCAAACCGTCTTTAAGTCTGAGTTCACACCCTTTTTTCTGAGTCACAGATGCATGAATACCAGCTCTGACAGAGTTTTGTTTACAGGCGGCTCTTCTGTGCTCATACCGTACTGTCAAACATTCCCGTGCACGTTCAGCACGTGGCATCCTGCTTCCCCTCAGACGCTTGTTTACAAACAGCCTTTAGGTCCTGACCTATCGTGTTTGTATTTTGAATAGGATGTGAGCACAATGAGGCTGGAAAAAAAAAGCCTTCTGCGAGACAGAAAGGAACTGAGTCTCTGACAATCCTGAACAACAGCAGCTAAATCACTGATTTAAAGGAACAGTTAAGTCAAAAATGAAAATTCTGTCATTAATTACTCACCCTCATGTTGTTTTAAACTTGTGAGACCTTCGTTCATCATCAGAACACAAATTGGGATATTTTAAGATATCCCACTGCATTAAATTACTCAGTTTAAATCACCCATTAAAATGGTTAAACAATGGTGCGGTAACTTAGATCTGAATAGGCTTGTTTGCAGTCCTCTACACTCCATTTGTCCTTTGACCTCAGTTTCTCTCTCAGGATTTTAATATTCAGATATTACACTTAGCAGATTAGGGGATTTTCATTTCAGGAGCAAATGGTGCAATTTAATATGCAGCCAAAGCGTGAAATCAATGTGTGCAGAATGTGCAATAAAACCAGCACACACAGCTGGAGGAAGACTTTTGGTTAGAGATAGATGTCTAAAGACCTCGTCCGTGGTTCAAAGAAACCACATATCGACAACATCAAAACATGACCTTGCAATGTTGCACCAAATAATAAGCAGCCAACAAAGACAGCAAGGCAGTCTCCAAATTGCAAAGGTCTTCATGGATCATTTACAAAAGACTTCTCTGTTCAGAACAACTAATCTTCATGCAGACCTTATGAAAGCTGTTCATCAGGCCAAGCAATGAATAAGCATGAATCACCATTTATGTTTGGGTTCCACAGGGAGGTAAAGGGTGTGTGTAATTGTTGACATATTGAAGCTCTCAATCCGATTAGAGAATTCCCAGCTCGGTGTTTGCACTCATTCCGAGCCGCGCGCTCAGCGAGGATTCCAGACCGCTGGCACGCTGCCATGCACCATTTTGTGCCCTGGTTGGAACAGAGGCCGGTGGAAGGGAGAGGCTCACAGCCTAGATATGAGGGCTCCAGCGAGCCTCAGCTTCAGATTCCACTCAGCTTTTCTGTCCTGCTTCATACATTCCATACAGGCAGCAAAAATATGAGTTAAATATGCTAAATCTTTCCAAAAAGTAGCATTACGTTTATTTTTACTGTGAAATGATGCTTTAAAAGACTCAAAAGTCATAGGAACTATTACTGTATCATTTGTAACTATTACCTTCCAACTACCTGACTCCATGCTGATATTAAACATCTAATTTTAAAGATCTAATTAATTCTCAATAAGTTATGATTTCTCTAATTGAATATCTTACATATAAACTTATGCAAGTAAAATGCATTGCAAATAATGTCTCATGCTGACTTTAAAGGTCTGGGACAGCAACCAAAAGGTTGTAGGTTCAAGTCCATTGGAAGCATGAATCCAGCAATAGCTTTAACACTGCAAAAAAGATACAAAAAGAAAACAAAAACTTAAAGCAAAATAAGATATTTAAGGTGGAATTAAATTAGTTTAATATTGTAGACAATTTCAACTAAAATTTGTGAGATTAAAGTTTAAGAAAAAAACTTTCAAGATTCAAAACTTTGATTAAAAAACCTAAACCTAAAACTGCAAGAAAGCAAACAAAATAAAAAGGATCTGTAAATGAATTTTGCAAAATTATTTCCATTTTTAAGCAATAAATATATAAAACTACAACAGTAATAAAATAATATTAATAATAATATTTTGTTAAATAATAAATATTATATATTTTGTGTAAAATAATATACAACAATACCTTAAATTCAAACATATTCTATTAAAATAACCTCAATATCTCACACAACAAACTGCATTTGTTTTTCTTATATATATATAAATAATGCAGTTACCTTGTTGTGCGAGATATTGTGGTTATTTTAGTAGAATATATTTGAAATTAAGGTATTACAGATGTAAAACTATTCAAAGGCTCACTGATGCTCCAGAAGAAAAAAACATGCATTAAGAGTCGGGGGTGAAAACTTTTTGAATTTAAAGATCAGGGTAAATTTAACTTATTTTGTCTTCTGGAAAACATGTAAGTATCTTCTGTAGCTTCTGAAGGGCAGTACTAAATGAAAAATATGATATTTAGGCAAAATAAGAAAAATGTACACATTCTGTTCAAAAGTTTTCACCCCCCGGGTCTTAATGCATCGTTTTTCCTTCTGTGTTTGAATCTTCTGTAATAGTTGCATATGAGTCCCTCAGTTGTCCTCGGTGTAAAAAGATGAATCACAAAATCATACAGTCATTGTTGGAAAGGGTTCAAATACACAAAAATGCTGAAAAACCAAAGAATTTGTGGGACCTGAAGGATTTTCCTGAAGAACAGCAGGCAGTTTAACTGTTCATGACAAAGGGACTCATGAACAACTATCACTAAACCAAAAAAAAAAGAAAAAAAATGTGGATCATTCAGTTAACAACACAGTGTTAAGAATCAATAGAATATAAACTTAAACGGGGTCATTTTTATAAATTCAGCTATTATTTTCTCTTGTACACTATATGTAAATGTCTTTTATGTGAAATATCTTATTCAGGTCAGTACTAAATAAACAATAACATGCATTTTGTATGATCCCTCTTATTTTGGTAAAATAATTAACATTTTGCAGATTCTGAACTTTTGAGCTCAGCTGTATATAAATAAAATGTCTTTATATAAACAACCAACTTGGTTCCTAGTTACATCAACCCCAGCTGAAAAGTCTGAAAAGTCGTCTAACTTCATTAGCTAAAAAGTATATTAGATAAAATAGCTCTTCACTAGCTAAAGAAGTGTTTTGGAGAAAAACAGCATTATCTATCTTCAGCCCTGCTGTGTGTTCTTTCTGCCTCAGCTGCGGAGAGGCTAATGCAACAACACCAGAAAAACCACACACCTTAGAGCCAGGAGACGTCCAAACATGCTGCATCAGTGGAAACCAGAGGTCTTTGGGAGCCTAGGGAGCATCGCAAACAAAGTGTAAGGCCTGTGCCAGTCGGGCAGAAGGCTCGGAAAAGAGTTCAAAGTTAATTACAGAGGCCTAGTGGGTCATTGTGCTGGCACAGGTGTTAGATGTTATCACAAAACCCCAGCGCTGCTGCTGCTGCTGCTGACGTACCACTGATGCCTCAATGGCCGATTATGCTTTTTTTTTTCCTTCTCAATTGTTTACGTAGTTGTGTGTGAGTGCAGTCAGAGAACTGTTTTGGAAAACCTGCGCTCTGTTGTGGAAAGAAAAAAACTCTCACAGGGACAATTTTTTCATCATCTTCTCTTATTTCGTTTGTCCAGAAATTATATTAGCTCCTTACACAGCTGAAAGCCGGATCACTTCCCTGACCCGCTCAACTTCAGTACAGTGAACAAATGAAAAATCTAAAGGCAAAACATGATGAAATGTTAGTTTTTAAATTGCTTGTATGGGTGATTGAAAACAATAGAGAACTTATGACACTGGGTAAAGAAAGTTCACATCAACTGAACTCTACAATTGACGCTGCTCTCTGAAATATAGGAAGCTATGATTTCCACAAAGTCATAAAAATGGAATTGACTGTATAACGCAGAATGTTGTGGAATTTGCTAAATTTTGGATGAATAAATCACTTAACACAAGTCTGTGAATATTAAGTCGCAAAAACACTATTTAAATATGAATCCTGCATGTTCTCTGTGTGAATGAATGGCGCAGACACGCAGCTTTGTTTACTACTCACATACTGAAGCGCACGTGACGCTTGCAGTGCAATAGGAGTTCATGAACATATAAACATCTCTAAAACTGCTCTGAGAATCACTTCATAAGCATTTTACAGTTTCTTTTGAGAATAAAATATATTGTCATGCCATATATACAAACAGGTCTTCACAGGAACCTGTCAAAATAAAAGTTAGGTTTAACTTGAAGAAATTGTGACAGAAATATATTACTGAATGTAATGATAGCACTATTACTAAAAATACAATTATTATCAAAATATAATTTTTAAAGAAAAATTTACCAGAATTTATTTATGAGAAAAATGTAAATACACAACACAGTATTTCTGAAAATAATACAAATAATAATTATAAAATAAATTATTTTATTTTAATAAAATCAATTAATTAGCGATGCTTTTGATTATACAATTTTTATGAAACCATTAAAATGTAATACAATAAATGAATAAAAAACAGAATTTGGTAAAAATAAAACTGAATTTGAGAACATTTTTTAAAATTATTTCATAGGGCCTTCAAATTAAATTTTTTTAACTTTTAATAAATTGCTGTTAAATTGTATTTCATGATTTCAATTCATTATACATGCTTTCTGATTATTTTTTCTTAATTTAACCATTAAAGCAAAGTCTAGAAAAATTAAGCTGTATTTGAAAAAAAAAATAAAGCGCAAAAAGAAATTACAGGGCCCTAAAAATACTCGATTGTGATTGGTTGACTGGTTGATTCTTTTTTTTTCCCTGGTTGATTCTTAAGTCACATTTACTATAATAGCAAATTCAGTTCTTACCAAGCTTGGTGTTGGTAAGAATTTTTTTTTCTTTTAAAGAAGCCTCTTATGCTCAACCAGGCTGCATTTATTTTATAAAAATACTAAAATTAGTATATAAATAATTAAAAAAATTTTTTTTAACAATTTTAAATAATATACTTGCATATATACATAAAATGCAATTTATTCCTGTGTTGGCAAAGCTGAATTTTCAGCATCATTACTCTAGTTCTCAGTGTCACATGATCCTTCAGAAATTATTTTAATATACTGATGTGCTGCTCAAGAAACATTTATTATTAATATCAATGTTGAAAACTGCTAAGTTGTGCTGCTAAATATTTTGGTGGAAACCATGATTCATTTTTTCAGGATTATTTTTTATTATTTGAAAAATACAAAGTAAAAAAAAAAAAGAAAATAATTTCTTATTGAAGTCTTTTGCAACATTATAAATGTCTAAAATGTCACTTTGATCAACTGAATGCATCACTGCATTCAACTGAAAATACAATATATTTTCAAAAATAAAAATTTCTAAATCTTTAAATGGCGGTTTTGTTTTGTTTTTTTACTGAGAAGAAACAGTTCAAAAATTACAAGAATGTTTGTTCTTTGTGCAAAGTTATTGTATTGCTTCAAAATAAACTTTTCTTTTTTTTTGGATACCATCCAATTATGTTTTCAAGGAAGACCAAAAAATATTATGTGCTGAAACAACGAAGTGAGTAAAATATGGCAAGGTTTTCAGTTTTGAACAAAGCATTCTTTTAACATAGAGATGTACTTGCTACGATTTGCTGTTTTCTTATACAAGGGCTTGACTTCTGGGCCTGACTGAGGTGTAGCACGTCTGATGGGAATATAGGGCAAATGAAAAAGGAAGCAGCATTCAACAAAGGAATAGTGGTGACTACAGCGCCATCTAGTGCCAACCCTTAAAGCGCTATGGCAATTGCTCATTAATCATCATCAACATGAATCTGATAAATCACGCCTGTATGATCAATCGCGCAAGTCTTGAAATGTTTCGGTTAAAGATCCTAGTAATCAAAGCTGTTTTAGCACATTTGTGCCTGTATAAGGAAGCTGAAAGATGCATCAACTAGTAAAGTCTGTTTAAACTACACTGCCTTGCTTCAAAGGTGACACATCATCAATGTAGCTTGCGGGGTTTTTTAAGGCCACAGGCCCCTACAGTCTTTCCCTTTCTCACACAGAGAAATTGCACTCAGAAAAAACAGCCTCCTTTGTGAATTCCTATCACCAATCTGAGCTTCCTCCTCATGTTTCGGCTGCTAAACACTGGAGCTATTAGAAACGGCTTCCTGAAAGCTTTAGTCACATGATGGCTCTTGGAGAACACTGTGAAAAGGCTTCCACCTCTATTCGCTTCCAAAGGCGTCCCAGTTTCATGGCCAGCTTTACCAGGCCACAAGACAGACGGCACTGACCATTTCAGCATTCTGTTCGGAGAACAGGTTGTCCGAAGTCTCTTTCAGGCTTTGGAAAAGCTGTTTTCATCAAATTGTACAGTAGGACCTTGCTAGAACGGCCAATGTCAACTTTTTTCTAAACTTAGATGCACCTCTATTTCTTTTTCAGGTTTGATATATGCTACAGAGCATACTAGTACACAAAACACTAGTAATGTGCCAGTCATGTTATTATTAACTGAAATTATTAAAAAATGTTTTTGGTATATTAAATGAAAAAAATTATATAATAAACAATATTCAACCAAAAAAAAAGCTAAAAAAAAACATTTGAAAAGCTGTCTAATATAAATGACTTTGAAAACATTGAAAACTTAAATAAATAAAAAATAAATAAATACTATAACTGAAATAACACTGAAATCTATCGTATATTAAAATTATTTTCAAGTTAAAGCTGATAATCAAACTAAATACATTTAAATGTTTTAATAAATGTACTAAAACTAGATTTTGTTTTTTAAAGTACTATCTATCTAATAAAACATTAAACATTAAAATAAACATTACAATGTACTTTTTAATGAACTTTTAAGTTATTAAAACTAAACAAAAAGCTAAAAAAAATTGTAAAAGCTATCTAATAAAAATAACAAAAGAATATAAAATGACTTAAACTACAAATAAAACTGAAAACATTGATAACTCAAATTCAAAATTAATAAATACTATAACAGAATACAAATAATACTAAAACAACACTGGAATCTATCGTACATTAAAATAATTTTCAAGTTCAAGCTGATAATCAAACTAAATAGATTTTAATTTTTAATAAATGTACTAAAATTATATTTTCTATTTGAAAATTCTATCTAATAAAACATTAAACACTAAATTAACATTATGACGTACAGTAGAGGTGTGTGATATGACCAAAATCTTACATCACGTTACATTTGCTTTGAATCAGGTCATTATGATATAAAAAAAGCTGATACCATAGAAATATCACAATTTTTGTCAATAGTGACAATATCACAAAAAACTAGTAGTAGCCTAAATAAAAAAAAAAAAAAACACTCAAGCTCACTGAAGTCAGTGATTAAATAT
This sequence comes from Labeo catla, assembly GCA_012976165.1. Lineage (NCBI taxonomy): Eukaryota > Metazoa > Chordata > Actinopteri > Cypriniformes > Cyprinidae > Labeo > Labeo catla. The sequence continues at coordinate 5,172,269 of VONZ01000001.1, forward strand.
AAATAGGAAACTAATTACAAGCAATAGGAAAAAAAAAAACTACACTAGAACAAATAAATAAGAAATTCTACAGACATTGTATAAAGCAATCAAATAAACTATAAGTATAAACTCTGTAAATTAAATATATATTTCTTGTTATTAAAGTTACAAAAACAATTTAGCCAAGAGCAGTGAGAGATTTTCTTTCTTTTGCTGTTTGATTACCATTAATGACAGACAGCAGGAATATTAGACTGCTGTCACTTTAAGAGCTGCCCGGATCCAATATACTGTTGCACACGTTTTTTTTTCTCAGCTGTTTGCTTTCACTAAAGACCTAAATTACTGTGTTTAAAAGGATACTTGAAAAGATGAACATTTTGACACATATGAGTGTGTGTATTCAACCGTTCAAGGCCTATAATGCGGCAAAAATAACACTTGTTTAAAATGACAATGCTTAAAAACTCAATAAATAAGTTGATAACCGATATGGTACAGATATATTGTGTAGCGCTTCTTTCGTACTTTTTGGTGATTTATCAGTGCATTCGAATTTAGAAATGTGAGAATGGTGAATGCAATTGCACTACTATACACAGAGCCTGTCAAGATACCTGTAAACCGGCTGCATTTCATGTGCAATTCCAATGACGGCCTCCATTGGGAAATGGTTAAACTCTTGGAAGAGGTCTCTGATGTTGCTTCTGAATTTGAGGTCCAGGTCCAGCTGAACAATGCGCTTCAGTTCTAGGAGGCAAAAGAATGAGGAAGTAAAGCAAATCTGTACACCAAATAATCACATTCAACAGGTTGTGAGCAGTGTTACATGCAATAAATCAGATATTGTTTCTTCATGTGCACTAATGCAGAAAACCCGCAACTCGGTTGAATTAACAAATGATGGAACATCATCATCCGGAGGGGTTTTCTCACATCGGATGGCCTCACGGCCTTCGTGTGAGCTCACTGGACAACAAAGCCCTCAAGACAACATTGTGGACGCACCATTGTGGAGCAGAGGCCACGCACACAATGACACACATTCGGAAAGCAAAACATAGGGGGCCCAAACTATGCTTGTTGTAATTAGAACAATGAAAAGAGAGCAGCCGGCCGGAGCTGTTTAGTCGGTCAGGCATTTCACACCGACATCTCTCCAAACAAGCACCGGAAACTGGACAAATCAATATGAACGATCGCAACACTCCCCTCCAAACACACAGGCTGACTACAAAACACTACATGAGCAATGATAAAAGGAGGACAAGTGCTGAATTTGTATAAAAGAGGAAGCACATCTACAGTGTATGGAAAGATCAAAAACAAAACTTTTTTATAATGTTTAATTTATCCCATCCCAGTTTAATGAACTGTAACAAGCAGCTGCAAATGGATGATAGCTCCGTACTTTTTCAAAAATGACAGTGAAGACATTTATAATGTTAATAAATGCTGTTCTTTTGAACTTTCTATTGAGGAATCCTGAAAAAATGTTCAAGAAAAAAAGAAATTAATTATCATTACAGTTGTTTTTACAGTTTTTTTGATAAATGCAGAATTGGAGTAGTAATTAGGGGTACATGCACGTAGGGCTGAAACCCTATTATAAATGCTAGAATGGTCACAGATCAACGATCTCCACGTAAAACTGATTGTGCAGACCAAACTGTAAGATGTAGAGACTTGAAACTTGGAGGGATGGTAGTACTCATACGTCTATAACGTGACGAAGGCTCGCCCCAATCAGCCTGACGGGTGCTACAGTGAACAAAAGTACAAAATCGCTCATAACTCCTAAACCGGCAGTCGCAGGGTAAAATGTTTTACGTTGCTGGAATCCTTGGCTCACGACTGACAAAATGCATCAGATTTGATCCTGGGCTGGGCAAAATATTCGGGTATTTTGGAATTTTTTTTTGAAAAACCTACTTTTCAAACTAGTCCTAGGATTTTTGCCCGACTGGAACCAAACCAGTGCAAAAAAACAGGGTTATATCAGGGTCGTTTAGAAAGGGGGCCTGTCCCAATTTAACCAAAATCCTATAAAGCCTAAAGGAAAACTCCAAATGCAGCGCTGAAACCCTTATTGTAATTGTTAGAATGGCCAAGGATCAGCGGCCTCCATGTAAAACTGATCACGCAGACCAAACCGTACGATGTAGAGACTTGAAACTTGAAGGGATGGTAGTACTCGCACTGCCTAAAATGTCACCGAGACCTGCCCCAATAGGCCTGACGGGGGCGCTACAGCGAACAAAAGTCCATAATCACTCATAATTCCTAAGCCATCAGTTGCAGGTTCAAGCGTCTTATGTCGTTGGAATCCTTGGCTCATGCCGGACAAAACACACGCCTCAGATTCGAACATAAGCATGGCTATATTTGCGTATTTTGGATTTTTTGAAAAACCTACTTCTGCGAACTAGTCCTAGGTTTTTTCCTTAATTGAAACCAAATCAGTGCAGAAAGAGTCTCTGGAGAGTGAATATTGATATATTCATTATATATCGAAAGTTGAACTTTCGACTCACCGTCGCAAAGTGACGTCAAAACATTCAAAAGGGGCAGGGCCAATTTTAGCAAAACTCCTGATAAAATGAGATATCGCCAGCAAATTTTGGAACACTTCCTTATAGATACTTGTGTAAGACCTCAATCTGAGGTCACGGGAAAAAAAAAAATCGCAGAGCTTGGCCATCAACATAAAAATCGGTGTGCACGGTTTTGTTCCAAAGTCCCACAAGTATCTATAAGGACATTTGTGTATCTCAAAAAACATGCCCGCCATTGGGTTTAGACAAGGTATTGATATTGCATTTTAAAATGATTGTACATTGCACGTTTTTTGTGATATTCGTATCATACAATAGAATTCCTCATTCCGGACAACTTTGCCTCTAGAACCACTACTGTCACTGCTGTTTGTTAAATAATTGAGAAGATGGCTTTTCGCTCACTCTGGGAAAAAACACTGCAGTACAATTCTCTGAACACTCTAGGTCAATAATTAATAAAAAAACATTTTTAAATTGACCCTTTGGGAAGCTATGAAGGGGTCGTTTAGAAAAGGGGCCTGTCCAAATTTACCCCAAATCCTATAAAACCTAAAGGAAAACTCAAAACTTCACAAAACCTGCTGAGCACATGACACAGGTGATTCTAAACAAGCATGAAAGGTTTTACGGAGATCAGGCCACAGCTGGCACTATAACAGTCATGAACATTAAAAAATTATAGATCTATGGTAAATTACCTGGATTTGCCAAAAATACTTTTTTTAAATCATTGATTTAGGTGGTTACAGGCTTGCTAAATCTTTTTACGTGCTTTTTTTATGTAATCCTAAAACATAATGGCTGCTTGCAGCTATATTATAATTATATAATTATAAAGTTAGTATTAAAACTTTATCAGTATGTAAACTTCATTGAGTCTAATTTAAGTGTTCGTAGTTGTATGAAGTTAGTAAATTATGATTTAGTTTAGTGGTGGTGAAACTTCTGAAAATAAAAAAGCTCTGAAATGATCAAATCCCAAAGACCAACCTCGTCTCCCCAGTTTTGAATAAGGACGATTTTTACCATCCAAAACAGAGTTGCTTCAAACCTCCCAAAATAAAACCCATGCGTCACAGTACACCAGATCAAAAGGAACAATCGCTTTGGGCAGAATGAGCCACAGAGGCTTGGTGTGCACCAGAGGGCATGTCAGCAAGCAGGTTAAAATGCGCCTTTGAAGCATTAACCACTGCACTAATTCAACTCATTGGGCCTCAGCAGCCTAAAGCGATAAAGACTTTCAAGAAACGGGTCCACATGAAGTTCACCAGCTCAATCATGGCCCAGGGCACTGGAGACATGCCTGTAGAGCTTTATAAACACATTTTCTAGTTTTAGCTGAGTACATACACATCTAGGACATTCCCAGCACATTTGCAGTTGCAGTTGAACATGCACAAAAATAGCCTGGTCATCTAAAATGACTCGGGGGTGTGCCAAAGCTTGACATACTTTTAAAAGAGTGCCTGTGTTTTACAGATGTAAGAGTTTTGTACTAGCTTTTAACAGCATCATCTTGGGAAATATCTGACTTTTTTTAGTTTCTCTGTTACTTTTAAATATAACCCTCCCGCAAATGTACTGTGCATTCACAGTTTGGATCCCTATTGAGGTGAAAAACAATACAAAGTAATCCAAGTAATCTACTTAATCTAAAAGTATGGAGCAGGTGGAATTCCATCTGTTCTGTGGATTATGGCTTTGTTGCCATCCCGAGTGAAAACAACAGCAAGTGATATAGGCTGATATAGGTCAACCTCATTATAAGTTTAAAACCTGGTCTTATCTGCACATTCTCCATCAACAAGAAAAAATATCTCAAGTGCTAAAAGAGTAAATGCAATGGGGTGGTATGAAAGATCACACCCTATAGAAATGGAAACCTTTGTCCTGGAACATTTTCATAATTATGTGGAAAGTAATGCAGATACATGGAGTCACATGATTGACTATAGAATCACTGACTACTGAAAAAATGGTATTGCGCAAAGTTTCAAAATGATGAAATGTCTAGATACATGTGTTTTTAAAACTCTTAACAGTAACTTTTTGGTATAGTGACTCAATTCTAGATAAGTCAAATGGAAAATGAGTCACACAAAACTGCCTGACTGCCTTAGATATCATAGATGTTTCTTTTTAAGTATATCAAAGATCTGCTTTGTCCTTCATAGCATATAATAGAATTCACTAGTTGTTCAAACACCCTTTGAGCCTGAATATTGATAAAACAGTATCTGAGGTGGTTCTACAAATTACCTAGTTTGTTTTAATATTTTTAGCCTCTCCCGTATTTTCCATCAAACACACGGACAAAGAAAGTAGAAAATACTATCTTTTTAGGACTGTGACTTTTGTCTGCAACTATATACACTGCAAAAAACGCTTATTTTGCTTAGTATTTTTGTCATGTTTCTAGTCGAATTATCTAAATATTCTTAAATTAGGATGCATTTACTAGATAAGCAAAAATATCCAAGATATTTAAAATCTAAAATTAAGAGCATTTTGCTCAAAACAAGTAAAATAATTTGCCAGTGGGATAAGAAAAATAATCTTGTTTTAAGAATATTTGTGACCCTGGACAACAAAACCAGTAAATGTTTTTGAAATTGAGATTTATACACCATCTGAAAGCTGAATAAGTAAGGACAATATTTGGTCGAGATACAACTATTTTAAAATCTGAAATCTGAGGGTGCAAAAAAAATCTAAATATTGAGAAAAGCACCAAAAAGTTGTCCAAATGAAGTTATTAGCAATGCATATTACTAATCAAAAATAATGTTCTGATATATTTACGGTAGGAAATTTACAAAATATCTTCATGGAACATGATCTTTAATATCCTAATGATTTTTGGCATAAAAAAAAAAAATCGATAATTTTGACCCATACAATGCATTGTTGGTTGTTGCTACAAATATACCTGTGCAACTTATGCCTGATTTTGTGGTCCAGGGTCACATTTTAGTTACGAACTGGCAGATAATTTTACTTCTTTTATGCAAAATGCACTTAAATGCACTTTTGTTTTTTCCCCCCTTGGAAACAAGACAGAATATCATTTTGCTGATCTAGTAAATGCATCTTGATTTAAGAATTTGTGTCTAAACTTTCTGAACACGCATTGATTATACAGTTCACAAAAAAAGAAATGGATTCAGTTGTGAGTCAATATAAAGAGTCAATATGACTCAATAGAGAAAGTTTTCATAAAAACACCTGGATCATTTCCATTTCTATTTATAGTTTGGGGGGGCAGGACGTGTTGGTTTGTAAATGCTTATATCTTCTAAATGTGAACTTTGTCATTGTTTTGGAGCACACTAGCTTACAGATAACCTTAGGGTGAACATATTCATACTAAAAGCCCAAAAACTTAAATTTTGATTTCATGGGGACTTTAAGTCATTTAGACAGATACTTTTATCCAAAGCAACAATAGAAGCAATCAAACCAACAAAATAGTAACAATGTGTAAGTGTTGTGACAAGTCTCAGTTAAATTCAGATATTCAGGCTCTTCAGCTGCAGTACTAGTAATCACTGCTATAGTTCACAAACAGGCAGAACTGTTCTGATTGGTGGATCTGTTTTGTGACTGATTGCCAGTCTGGGTTAATAGCTTGTGTTGAAACCTCCAAAAGATCAATGACTTGAAAGACATTACTGGGAATAAACATTTAAATATCTACCTTTAGATGTTCTAGTTGATCTGTTTACCAGCAGACACAATAAAAACAACTGCTAAAATACCTCAAAGTAGCAGACTTTGTTGACAAACACATCGCTCGAGTCTTACAACACAGGCTTCTGTTCCCGCACGAGCTGCCGAACACATGCCACTGCTTCATAATAAAAGAAGATTCATAGCCACTTAAAACAAGGGCCAATTATTTTCACAGCTCCTGTTGTCACTTGGGCTAAGCAGTTAATATACCAGCCCACCTCCAGGCGCAATCTTCCTTTAATGAACAGCCAAATCCCTCACAGCGATATGACAGAACATAAAACTAGAGCATTTATTTTTAAAAATCACTGGGCATGTGCTTCTTTTTCCCCCACTCATGTTTCAAAAAAACAAAAGAATCCATCAGTACAGACTGAGCACCTAATCTTGCTCTTTTAGACCCACAGAAAACGTAATTTTTGCTCAGTGGGCCAGTGGTCTTCCAGGGATCACGTTCTGAAGTGAGATGGATGGTGTCAGACTCCTCCTCAGGGCTCACTTATTCAGCCTCTCAGCGGGCCGGTATTGAGCGCCCTGTTGGTAAAGAGTCGATGACCGGAATAAGCCTGGCGGGAGAGACGGGGAGAGAGTCATGCAAGCAGACAGACCTCCTCCTGACATACGGAGAAATCAGAGTAATCAGGATGAAATTCCTTGAGGTAGGTTTCAGTAGCCAGTCAGTGGGTTAAAAGTGTATTAAAGATTGCTGTTAAAGGGACAGTTCACCCAAAAATCAAAATTACTTCTATGATTTACTCTCCTCAAGCCATCCTAGATGTATATGACTTTCTTCTTTCAGACAAATACAATCAGTGTTATATTAAAAAAAAATGTCCTGGCACTTTCTAGCTTTATAATGACAGTGAATGGGTGTTGAGATTTTGAAGTCCAATAAAGTACATCCATCCATCATAAAAAATACTCCACACAACTCCAGCAGGTTAACAAAGGCCTTCTGAAGTAAAACGATGCATTCGTGTTAAGAAAAACATCCATATTTACAACTTTATAAACCGTAATCTCTAGCTTCCACTAACTGCCGTACACCGTTCACAAATTCGAAGTACAAAACGAGGATTTGTAAAGAAAAATGTCAGAGGATTTCGATATAAGACGAGAGGAAACCAGTTTCCTTGACTGTATACAAAACTTGGCTCTCGCGAGACTAGCATATTCTCACCGGAGCTTATGCTACACCTACATCCTACGTCCAAATGCATCAATTCACTTCAGAAGGCTTTTATTAACTCCCCGGAGCCGTATGGAGTACTTTTTATGATGGAGGGATGCACTTTATTTTGCTTCAATTTTTCAACACCCATTCACTGCCATTATAAAGATCGGAAAAGCCAGGACATTTTATAATATAACTCTGATTGTATTCGTCTGAAAGAAGAAAGTCATATACACCTAGGATGGCTTGAGGGTGAGTAAATCATTGGGTAATTTTCATTTTTGGGTGAACTAAGTAGCAGAAATGCACAAGAGAATTTTGGTAAACTATTATTATATTGTGTTAAGGTAAAATAACCAAAAAGGTAGCACTTTATAATTAGGTTATACATTAGTTAATGCATTAGGTAAATAACACACAGTCGTTTTTATAGCATTTCTTAATCTAGTTAAATTTTAATATCTAAAAATTACGTAAATATACTATTGTTCATTTTGCTTGTACTATTGTTCTTTTATTTATGTTCAGCGTTAATCTAAACTTAAAAATCAATTAGTATATGTAGAAATTAAAATTAGTCAAGAGTAATAAATTATGTAAAAATACTGTTTATTATTATTATTATTGTTATTTTGGCTATTACAGTAGCTAACATTAGCATACAGAACTGTTTAAATGTTTTGTGTCTGCGACATTAAAGACATTTATAATGTCACAAAAGATTTCTATTTCAATTAGGTGCTGTTATTTTTAAAATTTAGCCATCAAATTATCCTGAAAAAAAAAACATGAGAGTTCCCACAAAAATATTAAGCAGCAAAGCTGTTTTCAACATTAATAATAATACAAAATTAAAATAATACAAAAATGATTTCTGAAGGATCATGTGACACTGTTGGAGCAATGATGCTGAAAATTCAGCTTTGCATCACAGGAATAAATTACATTTTAAAATATATTCAAATAAAAAGAAGTTATTTTAAATTGTAAAATTATTTTACAATATTACTGTTTTTATTGTGTTTTTGATCAAAAAACAGCCTTAAAGACTCAAAAACATATTTAAAAATGACTGACCACAAGAGTTTTGTGAAGATCAAAGTATTACAGATAAAATGATTTTTTAATAATGTTTGCAAGATGCTAGATGTTAATTTTCCTGATTGGAACAAAGCATTTATGCCTTACTGGATCACAGAAACAAAAAAAAAGTAAAGAGATGGCAATGACAAACTGCACATAAGTGTCTAAACTTTCTGAACACGCATCGATTATAGAGTTCACAAAAAAAAAAAAGAAATGGATTCATTGTGAGTCAACATAAAGAGTCAATATGACTCAATAGAGAAAGTTTTCATAAACACACCTGGATCATTTGCATTTCAATGACCTGCAGGAGAACAAAGTGAGACGACCTACTTCCTGTCAACCTGCAAATTGTTTCTCACACACAGAAATTCAAAAAGTGTAACAACTAAATTGTAAAATAAAGTCCAAGACTCTTTTTTTGTCCCACAGGCCACACTCTCAACTCTCTTTCTTAGTCTTTCTCACACAAACAAATGAACACGTCACTTTTGACAGCGTGCTTTAGCACCCCTGCAGATATAAATGGCCCAATCGAGAAACCACAGGCTGTACGTGACCCACTGAATCAAGCTGTAAAAGTGAACAACTCAGGAGGGAGTTTCTGACCAAATAAGGTGCACATATTAAACTTAGACAGTACAAACAACACATTCAAAGGGTACCAACTTCCAAAGGAACAAAAACACACTATTAAGCCGCAAGCTATTGATTTCTGAATCTTCAGCTTCTAAAGCATTTCATTTCAGATATGAATTATGTCTTCTCAGTGAGAATTGACTAAATCACCAGAGACAAATTTGCAAACAAATCGACCCGAACATCCCTGCAGGCCTTAGTAAAGTGCAAGCGGCTGTTTTCAGTGAATCTCAGTTCGCAGAACGTGCATTCATTCTAAACTTTCCATTTCCCAGGGTCAGCTAGGTTCTCAATGTTGTTGTCGCTACTTTAGACTTTGTTTTCCACAGGTGCCATCTGACATCTTAAGGTCATTCTGGAGCAGTGTTCACTGAGGTGAGTGAACTCATGCATAGTGTCTTTAAAGGTCACTTGCCAAAGAAAACAATTCCAGAGCAATAAGGTGAACAGGGGAGAGACTGTAGGCTATATGATAATGTTATAGTTAATATTTTTCACAATTAAAATGCTTTTGATTTCCATTTAAGAACTGCTAACATTAAATGTGACCCTGGACCACAAAACCAGTCATAAGTGTCAATTTTTCAAAATTGAGCTTTATACATCATCTGAAAGCTGAATAAATAAGCTTTCCATCGATGTATGGTTTGTTAGGATAGAACAATATTTGGCCAAGATACAACTATTTCAGTATATGGAATCTGAGGGTGCAAAAAAATCAAAATATTGAGAAAATCACCTTTAAAGTTTTCCAAATTAAGTTCTTTGCAATGCATATTACTAAACAAAAATTAAGTTTTGATATATTTACAGTAGGAAATTTACAAAATATCTTCATGGAACATGATCTTTACATAATTTCCTAAAGATTTTTGGCATAAAGGAAAATCTATAATTTTGACCCATACAATGTATTTTTGGCTATTGCTACAAACATACCCCAGCGACTTAAGACTGGTTTTGTGGTCCAGGGTCACAAATAATTCTTACGCAAGATGCAAAGCACTGTGCATTAATTTTAATACCTCGTAATTCTCATAATAGCAAGTTTACATCTCACAGTTCTCACCTTTTTCTTAGAACTGTGAGATATAAACTCACATTTGCAAGTTATAAAGTCAGAATTGTAAACTCGCTGACTTTTTTCTCAGAATTGACAATTTACATCTCGCAGTTATAACAAAGGAATTGCAAGAGATATAAACTCACGATTCTGAGAACAGAGAGGCATTGTTTCTCCTCAGAACTGGGCTTTATAACACGTACTTGTGAGTTTTTATCTCACAATTTAGAGCAAAAATTAAGAATTGTGAGTAAAATCTTGAAATTCTGACTTTTTTTGCAATTGTGAGTTTATATCCTGCTATTCTGACTATATAACTCGCAATTGTGAGATTATATCTGAAAAGTCTGAAAAGTCAGAATTGCGAGCTATAAACACGCAATCGCAATTCTGTCTATATTTTTTTTTAGCAATTGTGACTTTATATTTCACAATTCTGAGAAAAAAGTTAGAAGTGCGAGAAACAAAATCTGAATTGCGAGAAAATGTAAGTGCCATGTAAACATGCAAGAAAAATTCTGACTTTACATCTAGCAACTGCGAGTTTATATCCCACTATTCTGACTTTATAGATTGCAATTGCAATCGTGCAAGTTTATATCTTCCAATTCTGAGTCAGAGAGAGAATTGCAAGAAAAAAGTCAGAATTGAGAGCCATAAACACACAATTGTGAGAAAAATCTCGCAATTCTGACTTTATTTCTGGCAATTGTGAGTTTATATCCAGCTATTCTAACTTTCTAACTCACAATTGTAAGCTTATATCACGCAATTCTGAGAAAAAGTCAGAACTGCCAGTTTCTGTCTCACAATTCTTACTTTATAACACGCAATTCTGAATATATATCTCACAATTCTGAGAAATAACCCAGAATTGCAAGAAAAAAGTCAGAATTGAGATATAAACATGCAATTGTGAGAAAAATCTTTCAATTCTAAGTGACTCCTGATTTCTAGCAAGTGCGAGTTTATAGCTCACAATTCTGAGAAAAAAATGCCACTATTCTGACCTTATATCTTGGTAAAAAAGTCAGAATTATGAAGAAAGAAAGTCAGAATTGTGAGAAATAAACGCGTAATTGTGAGAAAAATCACCCAATTCTGACTTTATTTCTAGCAATTGCCAAGTTTATATCCCGCTATTATGACTTTATAACTTGCAATCCTGGCTTTATATCATGCAATTCTGAAAAAAAATCAGAATTGCACGATAGAAATTTGCGAGTCTGTGAAATTAAGTCAGAACTGCATGCAATTCTGACCTTATAACTCAATTGCAATTTTTTTTTTACAATTTGGAGAAAAACTCATTTTTTTTAATTTTAAGATAAAAAGTCAAAATTACCTTTTTATTTTTTATTCAGTGGCTTACGGGCTTACACAGCTTGTCAAGGACACATAAAAATAGTTTTGTTATTAAACATTTAAAAAATTATATTAGTATTATTTTATTACTTTTGAGTATTATTTTTGCTTTTTATTTTATTTTATTTTTATTACATATCATTTTTGTATGGTTTATTTAACCTGTTTTTACAAGGTTTTAAAATAGAGACAGGACACAATAATAATAATAATAATAACAGAATATTATTGTGGCTTTAAAAAATTTTTATTAACTGTTTTACAAGGTTTTAGAAAAGATAATAACAACAATAACAATGTAATCCAAATTAATTGATTTTTTAAATATCTTGATAACTTGATCTTGATCTTGATAAACAGATAACTTGCATTCAAATTCTTTAACCAAAAACAATTTTTGACACAAAATGAAAAAAAAAAAAGTTTTATTCCACACTTTTTCTAGGTCACTAATTAAATAAACAAATTCATGACATTACGCATTTAAATTCCTTTGTAAATAGGTCCGATTTTCTACCTTCGACTGAAGCACAAGATTTTGTCTGGATGTTTCTCAAATCACACTGATGAAAGAAAAACTGTATTAAATACAATAAAGATGCGTTGTCTTTTGTCTTTTGACTGATACAAGAGACACTAAACAAGCACCGCAATATAGAAAATCTGTCAAATATCTACTTTAATGGTCATTATGTGAAAATCTCCAGAATTTATCTGATTTAAATATTCAATGTCCTAATGTCTGTTTATGTTGTTCCTTTAGATTAGTGTTTCTCAACGGGGGCGTTCGGACAGCATCGGGGGGCGCTGGAAGCAATATTTTTGAAAGGGGGGCGTTGAGCTGTTCCTGGGGGGCGTTTGGTCAAGGCGAATTTACACCAAAGATGTATGAGCTAAAACTTGCAAAAGAAAATGGTCTGCCACATCCTAACGCTGTCTCTACACTGGATACATCAGAACGCACTTTCTATATCTATTTTTCAACTTGTCAGTAGCGCAGGCGCGTGGAATCCCGCAGACAGAAACAGAACGCGGCATCCGTTTACTGTAGCGCTCGCGCTCGGTTGTTACTGAACGACTGATTATAACAGGATCTATGTGCTTTAACACACGTGTCGCGCTGTTCGCGGTCAGTGTAGTAGTGGTGTTCGCTGCTAGTTTACACCAAATCTCCCGCTCCTATTGACGGTGTATCATTTCCTTAGCAACGACTTCAGTACTTCAGTGTTTGCTTGACTTTCTGTAGCGCAGCTGCTGCGTCAAAACAATAGCAAGCATTTAGACACGATAAAGCAAGAGATGTTTTTTCTTGTTTAGAATAATTAATATTAATACTTTTTGTTTGCTGATTGGCTGCGGTTGGTTTGAATACCAAATTTCTAATTTCTAAGAGTTTATTCAAAGCTCACAAATACAGCCTAATTTATATCCACGTGGCTTTTTTTTTGCTTCTAATGATAATGATACTTCAAATGATAAATCAAAAATGTGATAAATGTCATGTGCTATTCAATAACATTAAAAAATAAATATATAAATTTATGTATGAGCTGTTTTGGGGGTTAAGATATGCTTTCATGCTTTTAAAACGGGCCTATATATTATAAGTAAATATAGCCTATAATATACACTAACATTAAAAAAGGTCAGTATGATTTGTTAATGGGTTTATAAAAAACGTTTGTTTGCATTTGTTTGTTTAAAAAAACAGCTTACTGTAAAAACAGTAAATCTACCATTTGAAAAAAAAGCTTTCTATTTGAATATATTTTAAAATGTGTTTTCTTCTCATACTAATCTACAGTATATTAGTACAGCTTTCAGTGTCACATGATCTTTCAGAAATTATGCTGATTGTTGCTTAAGAAACATTTCTTATTATTATTATAGCTGACACAACACACTGACAAAAAAAAGCAAGACTTGAAATTTAATTGACTATAACAAATATATAAATCAGGACAGCATTAAAATAGTAACTATTTTGAAAATGAGGAGCATATGACTCCCATCTTTCTACAACCCCAATTAAAAGTTGGGGCGTTTTGTGAAATGCCATAAAATTAAGAATATGCCATTTGTTCTCTTTAGCCTTTATTTAATTGACTTAAGTACATAGAAAAAATCCAGTGTTTTCACTGGCCAACTTAGTTTTATTTTGTTAATATAAACAAATTTTGAGCCATGATCCAGCTTTGCTTGCGAAGACTGAGAAGCTCCATTTATACCCAAACATGATTCCCTCACCTGTTACCAATTCACCTGCTTGCTGTGTTTCAAAGCAGTTGTTCTATAACCTTTTCACTTTTATTTTTCCTCTGTCCCAACTTTTTTTGGAGTGGGATGCATACTTCAAATAAATAAATAAATAAATAAATATTTTATAAATATGTTTATATTTACAAAATACACTTAAGTTGGTCAGTGAAAACTCTGGAATCTTTTCTTTGTACTTTTGTCATTTAAATAAAAGTTAAATAGAATGAACAAATCACAGATTTTGTAATTTTACAGAATGTCCCAACTTTTCTAGAATTAGGGTTGTACTTAGTTTTTTTTTTTTAAAGTAAACTTCTCACAAAATCTATGAAATATAGTAAAGTATGGTTTACATTTCTTCCATTTGCATGTGTAAATGTGGTATTTACTCACCAAAATAACAGTGTCCACTATGTCATTTTAATTCAGTCTTTTTAAATTTGGGGCAACAAGATATATCTGCATCTCAACAACACTGAAGCTATAGCAATGAAAACCACCAACATGCTTAAAAACTCTGCAAATTAATGTTATTACACTTATTTTAAAAGAATTTACTGTAAAAAAGTACTTCACTGTCTTTTTTGATTAATTCAGTGTATTCTTGAAATAAAGTAATTTCCTAAAAATCATAATGACCCCATACATTTGAATTACTGTAAATACAATACCAGTCCTCATTGTAAACACAAAATAATAATAATCAACTTTAATATTCAGTGAGGACAATTAGACTACGATTTATTTGATGGGGGGCGGTGAGGGACCTGGATAATGGGTAGGGGGGCGCTGGCCCCACTGAACCACTGCTTTAGATTATTACTGTCAGTATTCTGTGTCACAGCCACAAGCCTAAAAGCTTTATCAAACTCTCGTAGGTCTTTTCCCTGTCACGGTATCATTGATTTGTTCAGCTGATGGGGGAATCCGGGGATTTGCGTTTAGTTCAGCAGTAAACTCATCTGGGCATTCAGCTGGCACAGCAACCGATGCCTGTATAGCCATTTGTTTTACTGTGAGTGAATAGCCGATGGCTGTGCGTGTGAGAAGCAGCAGTGTCACAGAGGACGATCGACCGCCCCATCCCGCCGCACTCCCCCCTCCTCTCTGCCCAGCACCGTGCCATGTGCCAGTACAGCACCTGTGAGTGAGTCGGCACATCTGACACCATCAGCGGCCTCGTGTCCAAATCCATTCACATCCTGACTGATTGAGGGCCGCTTTCAGGATGGCCGAATGTACTGACCTTTAGAAAATACGGTTCGAATGTGCAGCAGGAAGTGTGAAGGGGAAGTTTACATGAACACCGAATGTTCTGCAGCTGCCACTTTTGAAATGGAAAACTTGGGTCACAATAAGAAAAAGTAGTTTAGGCTTAATTTAGTCAGGATAATAATTATGACTTTAAAAACAGACAGACTGTAACTTGTAAACATGAAGTGAACGTGCTAAAGGTGATGTCTTTTATTTGACATTAGCTTCACATAACAATACTGCAAAAATAATGTTTTTAAAGAAGCTGCATTGGTAGGCCACAGTACAGTCTTATATACTGCACTATAAAATTTTTATAATATTTTAAAATACACTTAATTTAATACAGCACTTACAAATGAGCAAGAGTAGTATACTTTGCACATAAGAGATACTATACACAAAAAATAATAAAAATAATAAAAATATACTATACTACTACTACTACTAATAATAATAATTATTATTTTTATTATTTTTATTACTATTCATAAAGAATGTTTCAGTATAATTTTTGCTTTTTATTTATTCTATTTCAATTTATTTATTTAATGTTTTTCAATGTTTTATTTAACCAAGGTTTTACAAATGAGACAAGACAAAACAATCAATAATATCAGCAATAAAAAAATATTATCATAATCATCATCAATAATAATAAGAATGATTATTGTTATTATTATTATTAAATGTTATTATTAAAGAATATGAGTATGAGTATTTTTGCTTTTTATATTATTTAGATTTTTAAAGATGTTTTATTTAACCTGTTTCTGCAAGGTTTTAAAAAATAGACAAGACAAAATAATAAAATAAAATAAAATAAAATAAATTAAAATAAAATTATTATTATTATTATTATTATTATTATAGAATATAACTGTAGCCTTTTTTAAAACGTTAATTAACTTCTTAAAAAATGTTTTAGAAAAAAGACAGGACAAAACAACAACCAATAACAATATTAATAATAAAAAAAAAGAAATACGATAAAACAAATATAAATAAAAAAAAATAATAATTACAATTATCAATAATAATAATAATAATAATAATAATAATTTTAAAAAGACACAAGACAATAATAATAATAACAATTCTCAATAATAATAATAATAATAATAGTCATAACAGTAATAATAATAGAATATAACTGTAGTTTAAAAAAAAAAAAAAAAAGTTAATTAACTGTTTTACAAGGTTTTAGAAAAGAGACAAGACAAAACAACCAATAATAATAATATTATAAAAAATGACAAAAATAAATATAATTAAAAAAGAAATAAGTAATTACTATTATCATCACCATCAATGATAATAATAATAATTATTATTAAATGTTATTATTAAATAACATTTGAGCGTTATTTTTGCTTTTTATTTTAGTTTATAATTTTTTTTTTATGTTTTATTTAACCTATTTTTACAAGGTTTTGAAACAGGACAAAATAATAATAATAATAATTCAAAAAATAATAATAAATAATAATTTATTTAAAAAAGTTAAAATTATAAAAGTTTATTTTATTTTGATTGTCCACTAAGAGACAATTTGTCTTCAGCTTCACCATACAACATAAACACAGACACCAACATAACACAAAAAAACAGCAAACCAAAAGTCACAGATGCTTTTCTTGCACCGATCAACAACATCCAAGTTACACAGCTCACCTGAAGGCATGATGCGATGCATGGCCACTGACAGGAAGAAGATGGCATCGCTATAATACGTGCCGGACCCTGCACTAAAGTGTTTCTGCATGGCCTCCACAATAGGGAATAATTTCTCCGTAAGGGTATCTACCTCATGAAACACCACCTGGAACAGACAACAGACAATATCTGTATTAAACAAGGGTATTTTAGTGACCCTAGTGACACTGACACTACATATTTGCAGATTTATGCATGGGTGAACAGGAGTGAGCAGCATTTCTACCCTTGGATGGGGTTTTGGCACCGAGATTTCATTCTCAGGTGTTCACTGTTTGGCTCACTGAACCTTGACAGTCGTCTTTTACTGTTCCTTCTATTGAAAACACACAATACCTGTGTTTGTCCGCAGTCCAATCGGCCCCCTAATCCTGCTCTGCAATGCAAGGTTTTGGCGTCGACTCGACTTGCGCAATCAGATAATGTGTATCTAACACTAGGTTGCACAAAGAGGACTGACATAGGAGGAGGGGGGTGTTCAGTCATCACAGATTTCCCATTAAGGTTTTGATTCCAGGGGTAATATATATGTTTCTTATAGACCATCGGATTAGAATAACTACTTCATTCTAGTGAAACAAAAGCATTAATTCAGCACAAGCTCAGATTCAACAGTCGATACTGTAACAAAGTTTTGTCGTGCTAAAAATTCAACTCTAAAATCACAGGAATAAATACATTTTAAAATATATTCAAATAGAAAACTGTTATTTTAAATAGAACAAATATTTCGAAATTTTACTGTTTATTCTGTACACTGGATCAAATAAATGCAGGCTTGGTGAGCAGAAGAGACTTCTTAAAAAAAAACATTATAAATCTGTCCAAAAACTTTTGACTGGTTGTGTAAATACACATATATCTGGAAATAAATAAATATGTATTTTTTTATTTTATAAAATAAATTAATCAGACATGTTTTGATGATTAACATTTAAGTAAACCACTTTTAAATCATTTTAAAATGAATGGAAACCACAGAATTTGAAAAAAAAAGTATTAAAACTGGAAGAAATAAAAAATGGATTGGAAAAAAATAAAATGGATTTCATAGGGCACTAGAAATTCAGCTTCGTTATCAGAGGAATAAATTACATTTTAAAATATATTTAAATAAAAAAACAGTTATTTAAAAACAAATCAAAATACTACTGTTTTTATTGTATTTTTGATTACATAAATACAGCCTTTGTAAGTATAAAAATAGGGATGCAGGACATTGCATTTTTGCTAATATCCAATATGCCGATCATTTTGGCCAATAGCTGATTCTGATACCGAATTCCTTTCGTTTGGAAACAACACCAAGTCTTTTCTGTGTGGAAATTATAAACAAATTATTTTTAATTAATTTTTAACAAGAACGTATTTGTTGTTTATAAAGTTCTTTTACTATGACAGTACACTGAAGCTTTGAAAATAACTATAAATAAACTATATCAATCTTTTTTATATCAAATCTATATCAATCAATTTTTTTTTCTTTTTCAGAAAAATGCAGTGGCAAACTTAAACATTTTATTTTAAGATTTAACATTCGTAGATGTAAAGCAAAAGAGTTGCAAAAATTCTGTAAATCTTTCCAAACTCAGAATTTGTTTTAAAAAATAACATTAATGAATAAATCACTATATATAAAATTAATTCATTTACAAGCATCATGTTTATGATTTTCTGACCTTTAAATCAAAACATACTCACGATTTTATGACATCAATTACGGCTTTATTTAATCAGAAACACTGTCTAAACGTTATTTGTGTATTTTACTTTCATTGTATTAGAAGTAGGCCAACAGCGCCCACTACTCAATTAAAACGCCTTACCGAACGGACGTTAGGACCCGGGGGAGGCTGCCGCTGCTGCCACTGCACCGGTGCATTCACAGGGGCGTCAGCGTCAACGCCTCTCGTTTGCTTTAAATGGAGTGACGTCAAACGTTGCCGAGGTCCGTTGAAAACGTTTCAACTTTTCAAGCGGCAACGCAGGGGTTGTGGCTAGAAGGGATACAGCTCATACCGAAAACTAATGAAATTAACTGTTCTACCTATTAGATTGTGTTTTATTAACGTCTACACCTATTCCAACCCTAAACGTAGCCCTTACTATAATACAAAAACAGCGTTAGTGTTGAACAGTGTGACAAAAATAACGTTAGATTGATGTGCGCATGTCCAGTAGCCAGAGCTGTCTCCCATTTAGCCTTTACCCAAGCAGGCGTCAGCCAATCAGATTGCCTTATGCATATACGCTAGTGCAGACGCTAGCCAATCGCGGTCATGCAACACCACAAAAAAGTAATGTGATTGGCTGCTGAAATGCAGCGATCCAAAACGAATCTAATCATCAAGGCAAAACTTTGCTTCAAGAACAAGCCACACTGCCGACATGATCTAATCGCTAACACACCTTTTATCGGCATAATTTTTCATATTTCATGCCGATATTTAAATTTAAAGCCATTATCAGCTAATTCCGATATCGGTCTGATAATAGCGTGCATGTCTAGTATAAAACGTAAAAAAAAACACTTACAGACCCCAAACCAAATATAAAAGGAAGTTTACCCCAAAATGCAGAGTAAATTGCATTAGGACAAAAAGTGTCTGCTGATGGTAAAATGTAAATGTAAATATATTTTTTGCTTAGTGTGTTTTTTTGTGAATTTAAACATACTTTAACAAAACTAGTCAATCATTAAAAAAAATAAAATAAATAAATCTCCTCCAAAAATATATTACGTTTTGGGAGCAATCCATTGAATATTTCATCACAGCTTATTTGTGATATCACCCAGAATTTTTTATCAGCAAAGTGCTTTAAAGCCACTGGTAAATAATGCAAGAGCAGTTAGAAATAACAGAGGAAACTAAACTCCATTTTGCTCGTAAGAACTTCAAAGAGAACGGAACACTCATTTGAGTTCCAAAGAAACTGTCTATACACTTTAAAAGAACTAATAAAGAGGAACAGAAACTACTAAGCGTTAGGTTGATTTTATAGATGGACTGAATGCACAAACCGGCTAACTCTTCCAGGAATTCACATGAGTTTAAGAGCATAGCCGCATACAGAGCTCAGTGTAATCTCTATTATGAGCACATGAAGTGCTGTGCAATATTAAATTAAAGGCTTCTGACAGAGTTAATGCCCATGGGGACTCAGAGCACAGCCGGATGGTCACTTTCCAAATAGTTCTGGAGGTGTGAAGGTCTATAATTAAGTAAGACCGTACTTCATTATATGAGATTGGGTGCTTGCATGAATGTTCTGTGAGGGAATTATAACAACATGGTCACTGAGAATATGATCGCCATACCTGAACTAAAAATCGCCATGTTACAGTAACAGTATTAAATGGTATTAACATCCCTCAATACAATTCATAGGATACCATGATATTATGGTACATGTCCAGGAAACTTCATAAAACCAAGAAACATGCAGTTTAGCATGGCCACATCACATGCAATAGGTGACCATTATCTACTTTTATCTGGCAGCAAAGTCAAACCGCAACCCACAGAGAATCATCAAATCATCGGCTTTCACATGCTTCATTCAGTTTCTCAAAAAATGACCCATAATGACCCCCAGCAGCAGCTGATGGAGCCGTCATCTCTTTCCTGAGAGCACACGTCTATGAGCTCATTCTGGTTTCATCTCATCTCATGTCATGAGACTGTGTGGGAGTCTGTCAGCCCACAGTTATAGTGGAACTTTCCACATACTGATGGGTTCAGTCTATAGGCCACAGACAAAGACAGTCTGCCCTAAAAACCACATGCAAACCCAAACACATGATCATTATAACAGTGATAATAATTATATACTTATGAATAAAATAAATTAACTATTATTCTAATAATAATAATTATAATAATAATTATAATTATTCCACCACCACTACCATATAATATAATCTAATATATGTACTAATGTACTGTTATGAATCCAAATAACAGTAATCATCATTATTTTTTAAAACATATTATTACATACAGTAATCATCATATTTATAACAATTTATTATTGAAAACATTGTTAGGTAACTATTATTACCACTACAGTCAGTGCTATATTATATTATATATTTACTGTTTGCTTAAAATAATATAATATAATATAATATGTACTACTATGAATTAAAATAACAATACTCATCATTTTGCTTGCATATTATTTTATACAATAATCATTATATTTTTAACATACTTTATTAAAAAACATTCATTTTTAATACTGCTGTCTAACGATTAATTGTGATTTATCACATACAAAATAAAAGTTTTTGTTTAAATAATATATGTGTGTACTGTGTATATTTACAGTATTATGTATAAATGAACACACACATATACAATATTTAGATTTTTTTTCCCCATGTATTTACTTGTATATATTTTTATTCATATAATTAATTTTATATATAAATATATTTAATATATAGACATAACATATTTTTCTTAAATATATCCATGCATGTGTGTGGATTTAAATATATATAATAAATACACACAGCACACACACATATATTATGTAAACAAAAACATTTTGGATGCGATTAATCGCATCATTTGACAGCATTTGTTTTTAATGATTAAAAACTATTATTATCACCACTACAATGAGGTTTTATATTATATATTTACTATGCATTTATAACATAATAAATATAACATAATATAATATAATATATGTACTACTACAAATTGAAATAATATTCGTTAGTTTTTAATAACACATTTTATATAATAAACATTTTTAACATACTTTATTTAAAAAATCATTAGTTTTTAATAATTAAAAAATATTATTATTACCACTATAGTGATATATTACAATATACATTTACTGTGTATTTATAAAGTAATAAAATATAATATAATATGATATAATGTAAAATAATATATGTACTACTACATATCAAATAACAATACTCATTATTTTTTAACATATTATATATAATAATCATTAGTGTTTAATGATTATAAAGTAATATTATTACAACTACAGTGATATATTAAATATTTACTGTGTATTTATAATATAATATAATATAATATAATACTGTAATTGTAGTAATAATAATAATAATAATAATAATGGTCTATTATTATCATTTTATTTTTTATTATTAAAAATTAAGTTATATTATGTGCAGTATGTTTATATAATAAAGAAGTAACTATTGGAATGATAATAATAAATACATGTGCTATTAATTCAACAATCATAAAAACGTATTATCACTATGACTACAACAGTTCTATATATTTTATTTACAGTGTGTTAACATAAGTATAGTACAGAAGTATTTACTGGATCATTTACTGGAAGTACTACTACAACAACAACAACAACAACACAATTACAACATTATTAATATTATTATTATTATCACTACAAAATAATTAATTGCACATCATATATTCCATGTGTTTATATACACTATAATGTAATACATCTGTCTTCTACAAGTGCCACAACTACCAAAAATAATCATCAGACGGCTGTTTTGTGGGTGTGTACTGGTATTCACTATGTTATGGGGACCAAATGTCCCCACAAGTGTAATAATGCCAAAAAATGTGTTGTCCTTGTGGGGACACTTGTTGGTCCACATGAGGAAACAAGCTTATAAATCATACAGAATAAAGTTTTGAAAATCTAATAATGCCTGTAGCTTTGTGTCAGGGATAGTTTTATGGTAAGGGGATAGAAAAGTATAAAAATCATGAATTGTCCCCATAATGATAGGAATACCTGTGTGTGTGTGTGCACGTATAAAACTGCTTTAATCAAAAGGTTACAGCACATGTTGGGATGGGTAGTGATGATGATTATCGGATGTTGCATTAAGCCAAATAGTGTGTGTGTTGAATAGAGTCGGGATTAAAGAAAGGTAATCTGAACCTCCGTCTCACAGCATCCCTGCTAAACTGAGCCACTGTCCATCCGCCCGTCCAGGACAGAGGATCAGCCTCCGCTAATGCCTGGCAACAGTGATGTTGCTAGGCAGGAAACACTCTTGTCTGCTCAATACACGAAGCACAGCAGAGACATTGCACTGCATTTACATGAACAATCAAATGAAATAAAGAAAAAAAACCTGACAACCTGGCTATCTAAACTAGGCCAAGTTTACTTAATAATACTACAGACAAATCCTCTACAGCAGGATCAGGACAAAGATCCTGAAGCTCAAAGAGGAAGGACAAAAAGCCATAGTGATAGAGTAACACTGCCCCCATGTGACCGGCCAATATAAGCCTTCAGAGAACTGTGATTTATTGTACCAGGGAATAGTAATCACAGACATTTCCAAAATTTGGTGAAAAGTAAACAGTTATTGCACAGCGTAAATCACATTTAAAAATTATGCTTATCTCAAGTTTCTATCCACAAAAATGAAGACCTACTCTAATCTCGATGCCATAATGTTTGTGTTCACAGAATGAGCCTAGTTGTTTTGATGAACTGAAAAATGTGTTGGAGAGTGTGAGCATGTTTGAGCGGTCCTGAGGGATTGTTGCTGTATGAAAGCTGCGTGTTGTTATTGTGTGAGCTGATGTAAAGGAAACGTCTGCTGCGTGACCTCTGGTCCTGTGCATGATGTGTGCAAAGCAACTGTCTGATTTCAGCTTTCCTGCACTGCCACCTGCTGTTCTCACAAAATGCAGAAAACGCCTACATGCATTAAACAAGAAAACCCTTAAAACGCTCCAATTTAGGGTAACAAACCAAAAATCTTGTTGGCAACTTAAGCTAGATTCAATATAGTATAATATAATATAATATAATATAGCAATTGTAATAATAATAATAAATAGTCTATTAATATGAACATAATTTGTATTACTAAAATATTAAGCTATATTATATTGTTATATTATATTATATTATTATAAAGAAAAAATACTGTAATAAATATAATATATACAATTATATATGTAATAATAATAAATATTAATATTAAAATAAATTGTATTACTAAAACGTTATATTATATTATATAGAAATAACTTCTGTGATATAATTATACTGTGTATAATATAATATAATAAATAGCAATAAATAGAATAGAATAAATAGTCTATTAATATTAAAATAATTTGTATTACTGAAAAATAAAGTTATATTATGTTGTATTATATATTTTATACAATAAAGAAAAAACTACTGTAATAATATAATATAATATATAAATAGCACTTGTAATAATAATAAATACTAAAATAATTTGTATTACTAAAAATTAAATAGTTTTAAACTAACTACTGTATTAATATAATCTAATCTAATATATAAATAGCAATTGTGATAATAATAAAAAATAGTTTTAATATTAAAATAACTTTTATACCTTTATTACTAATAAGTTGCATTATATTATATTATATTATTACAGTAGTTATTTCTTTATAATAGAATAGAATATAGAAATAGCAATTGTAATAATAATAATAATATTACTACTACTACTAATAATAAATTTTATACTAAATTTACTACTAAAAACACAATTTCTTATTTTTAATTATTATACTAAAAATTTAGAGTTATATTAGATTAGAAACAAATAACTACTGCAATAATATTAACGCATTCATGCATTAAACAAGAAAACCCTCAAAACGTTCCAATTTAATAATAATAATAAAATAAAAGTAATCATATAAAATATACATAAATAAATTAATATTAATTTTTTTTATTACTAAAGTTATTATATTATATTATAAAGAAATGACTACTGTAATAATAATAGTAATAATAAACCAACAACAACAGTATATGCATATTAGTTTTTGTATTAGTTCTTTTATTTTTTTTTTTAGATATGCATGTATTATTTAAAGTACGTTCATATAAAATAATAAAACAACATTTTTAATACAACTATTGTAATTATAACAATAAAAATAATAAGTCATATAATTAGCATTAATTACATTATTATAATTATTATTATATATATAGTATGTTTATTTAATACAGTATAGTGGTAAATTATATAATATAGTACACTGTATTTTTAATCTATTTTGAGTTTATATATATATATATATATATATATATATAATTTTGCATATTGTTGAAAAACTATAATTTTTATCTATTTTGCTTTATTTATAAATAACAAATAAAACTAATAAAAATTATGTTCCATGCATGTTTTATACCATCTAATGTAATAAAAATATAAATGTATCAGAACATCAGATTATTGTAAGCACTACTACTATTCCAAAAAAACACATTCATAACAATAAACTAAAAATTATTATTATTATTTTCATCATAATCTATTGTAAAGACATCAAAACATGAGATAAACTAAAAGGTAGCCAATGCTGCAACAACCAACATCAGCACACACTGCAAAACATGGAGGTTTGAACATACCTCGTACTTGAATGTTGCATCAAGCAAAAGTTCAGGAAGCATCTTCCTCCCGAGCTCCTGACTCCCGGCATCGGAGACGTAATGGAGAACCAGCATCTCGTCCTCCAGGAACCGTCCGTGTTTGGCCATGGAGCGCATGGCCACCTGAAACTTCTCCTGCAAGCTCAAGCTCCTGTCAACCTTGGTGAACATCATGAGAGCATGAAAGCGTGATGGCTTTCCCTCCAGGTCATCTCCAATTCCCATTCTGCTTTCTGGATGCCCAGACCGGATGTCTACAGAAAGATCTGCATCATCACGGTTGGTATTGTGGCTCGCTTGTGTTTCCTTGATCCGTTTTGTGGTGCTGGAGAAGTTCTGCTTTTCGGACCCAAAGTAGTAGAAAGCCACTACTGCCAGAGCCGCAGCAAGGAGCAACATGATCTGATAGGACCTAAAAGTGCTGATCCGTCCCATGGTGACCGACAGCAGCCGCAAGACACCCATGGGGCCACTTCTGCATGCACAAAATAGGTCAGGATGCCTTTTTTTGACAGTTCGTAATCTCTGTACGCCTTGAGTACAAGAAACAGGAATTAATCCATGATGTTTTCCTAATGTTGACCACACAAATCTTTTCTATGAGTTTAGAAGACTTATAGCGATGTGTCATATGGAATAATTTCATGAAACTTTCATGGCGTGTTTTTGTAAGACGGACAGAACTACATTGCGTAAGTAATTTACGTCATAATTCAATTTTTGGGTGAACCATCATTCAGTCGAATACGACATAACCAAGAAGCTATGAAAGATGTCAGCTCTAATGCAAGTCAGCAGAAGAGGTTCTTGTATGTACGTCTATTCATTCATTTCGCTGCAGGATGTCATGTAAGCAACAGTTACTGCACATGATGGTATTGAGTCACTCACCGCCGTCACATGACGCGTTCAGCAGCGCGCCAAAACATCCGTCACTGCTGCTGAAAGCAGACGGTCTTGCAGTCGATGACCAGAAAACGAAGGGAAAAATGAATTTGCAAAGACAGAAGAAGTGTGCAGACACAAGACATCTAAACACTTGTGCGTCTTACATCACCGGAAGTTCAACCGTTCATAATAAAAGACTCACTATCACGTGCTACGTCAAACAGAAAGGATGGTAGAACCTTTATGTGAATTATTTGAATTTATGTAAATTATTTGTTTCTATTTCATTGTGGTTGACATTTTGATGCTAAAATATTTTGTATATTATATTATATTATATTAAATTATAAAGAAATAACTACATAATAATAATATAATAATAATGAATAGTCTATTAATATTAATATATGTTTTATTACTAAAAATTAAGTTATATTATATTATAAAGAAATAACTATATAATAATAATAATAATATAATGAATAGTCTATTAATATTAATATATTTTTATTACTAAAAATTAAGTATGATATTATAGTTGGTATTAAGTTGAAGTATGATATTATAAAGAAATAACTAATAAGTCCATTAATGTACTTTTTATTACTAAAAATTAAGTTATATTATATTATAAATAACTATATAATAATAAAAATTATAAAGTCTATTAACATTCATATAATTTTTAGTACTAAAAAATAAGTTATATTTTATTTTATATATTAAAATACCTACTTTAATAATAATAATAATAATAGTCTATGAATATATATGTTATTAATTTAAATGTAGAAGTTATATTATTTTATATTATATTATATTATAAAGAAATAACTACTGTAATAATAATAAAACCAACAACAGTACATGCATATTAGTTTTTGATTAGTTTTTTTTACTTATATGTATATATATATATATATATGTATTATTTAAAGTATGATAATAGTATTGTGTAAAAATAATTTATAAATAAATTAAAAAACAAATACCAAAATAATATCCATCTACTGTTGTTGGTTTTATTATTACAGTAGTTATTTCTTTACAATAAAATATAACTTAATTTTTAGTAATAAAAAATACATTAAGACAATTATTTTTAATAATATAACATCATTTTTAGTAATAAAACTATTTATATATTATATTAATATTAACAGACTATTTATTATTATAGTTATTTCTTTATATAAAATAACTTAATTTTTAGTAATACAAAATTACATTAATAGACTATTATAATTATATTACAGTAGTTATTTCTTATATAACTTATTTTTTAGAAATAACAATAACAATAGTTACAGTTCATAATAGACTTATAATATATACTTTTTGCTGCTAAAACACTATTTCATTACAAAAGCTGATTTTTACATATTTGTCATTTAACAAAATCATTTAACTTAAACAAAAACAATCTTCTTAGCAAGAATACACACATTTTATAGATTAGTTATAAAGCCTGAGATCACTTTGAAAAAACAATTTAAAAATAATGCAAACATTAAGTTTTCAAAAAAGCTAATTTTAAAATATATATCTTATTGTCATATACATATGTATGTTTACAAATATATAAAATATTATATTTAAGAATATACATCAAGAATACTGCGAGCATAAACTATTAATGTCCGAATCATTCACATACATTAACATGTATACAATCAATTAGATCCATGCAAATTTTCTTGAAATATGTTTATTTGTACATAGTCACATAACACTCAAAATATTGAAGACAGACTGGATACAAAGCTACTTTTGAACTGAGGTGCACAATGAAACCGAACAGAAATGAAGATGAGGCTTTGTAACTGATGGCAGTTTATAGATGGTTTCTACTGAGTGCAGTCATAGGCCAAAAATCCCTTACATCTACCAAAAAAAAAAAAAAATCAAAAACTTTTTAAACTTATTTTTTTCCTTTTTTTTAATTTTTTTTTTAAATCTCATGCAAGGAAGGAAAGAGGTAAAGAAAGTATTTGGCCCGCTATATATAATAATTTCATAATAGTGATAGTAAAGAAAATTATATCTTTATGACATCAGAATCCAACACATAAATGAGTAAAATGCAACAGCAATACAGAGAGAGAAATGTAACCACTCAAAGCATTTTGAAAACATAAAAACGCAAAAAACAAAAACAAAAAAACGCTTTGACCTTCCATTAAATAGAATTTCTATATCTTCCATCTTTTTAGACTTCACATAATAGCAAATTTATGTTTATTTTTCTTTAAATTTAAATGGTCATCTTTCTCTCTTTTTATTGGTGTAGTAGAGTTTCGAACTGTAAAGAGACTCCAGACCAAACCATTGAAACATTCACAATCGGTATGAAATTGCCTATGCAAGTAAACCTTCAGTGCTATGTAACATTAGTCGACACACAAAGACGGTTCTGAGCGATGATTTTCAAGTACAACAACTGAACAATACGTCGTTTTTTTCTCATTTTCCTTTGTCATACAAAAGACGCCAGAATTAATGCATCTCAACAGTTCGTTTGCAAGTCATTAAAATGATTAAAAAGTAAATCAGATCACATCAGACGTTTGTGAATGGGCTTTTAAAGCGGGTCCAGCCCAAATAGATCTGTAACCTGTACAGACACACACACAAAAAAAAAAAAAATGTAGTGAACAGAACCATGCATTAAATGGCTTTAGGAGAGCTAACATAAGGCTGCTTACCATGACTAAGCTCTAACGTAGCTGATCTCAGTTTCAGGCAGTAAATAAGCACATAAGGTTTAAAAAACACATGCAGGAGACTAAAGCGTCCAGAAGGCAAAGAGAGAAAGAACAAAGAACGCAGGAATACAAAGTGCAAGAACCACCTGCACACATCAGTCTGACGCCAAGTGTATCTGTTCATTTGTTTACTGCATATTACAACGTTTACAAAAAGAAAACAAATGCATAAATGTGGAATACTACAAGAGTAAGTACTCAAGACACTATTTTAAACTTAAAAACAGTAGAAAAACAAACTGTCTTTCATTATGATTTGCATTGTTTGATGCTGCCCAGTATTTAAGCTCCGCGATCAGATTGTAAAGTGGAAATGAGCGTGTCGTTTCCTTCAGTTTTTCCTATGACGATCAATCAGATTTGTATCTGATCTCAGGTGGTTATACAAGTACGATCACTGACAGCGGCGTGAGAAAAATAGCTCTCAGGGGTTTCCTGCCAGTAGCAATATATCCATTTAAATAGCACGATTGCACCTTATTTGTAAAAGTACATTTTCACAGCTTTAAAGTAATGCAGAAACACGACAGGGGCTTGGATTAACTGACAAGAGCTGGGGAGGTACAGAAAAAAAAACATTGATGTGTGTCAGTTTATGTTGTTCCTAACATAAACTGTATTTTTGGATTTCTGGAACATGAACATAAGCAAACGTTTTTCACCTGAACTATTTTTTTTGACATTTTATTGGATTGGACCTGTTCTGGAATCTCGAATTACTATCCGGTTCAAAAAAACGGCGAAGCTAAAGTGTCTTTGTAGTCCAAAAAGCTGGTAAATCAACAGGTGAAATGAGCAGCTTGTACATAACAATGCCGTTCTGGCCCTAAAAAAGGCACTTAACCCGACTCTAGAGGGCGCTCGTTAGTTAGTTAACTAATTTGAACTACCTGTATTCACCCTTCTCTTCTCTAGTTCGCTCAGCCCTGTAACGCCACATCCGAGACGTCCTGCACCATGAAACATTCACCGTACATTGCCGCACTAATGAAAAACAAAAGAGACAATGAGGAACAGAGTGCGCGTATATACACTTACACATATGCATGTATGTATATAAATGGATCTAATTATAATGCACTGTACTGTAGTGTCATCGGCAAATTATATTTGACCAGTGTCATCTAAAGCATCTAAAAGCCATTTAACCATCTAAAACATACATTTCGTCCATAGAATCTTTCATTATGATGTTTGAATACATAGCACCATCTGTTTTAAAAAGACAGTCCACCCCAAAATGACCCTTTGTTGATATTTTGATTATTTCTGGATACACCTCTGTTTTCCACTCTTGGTGGTTTAGCTACCAACATTTACAACAGAATAACAAAAGAACTCATTTTTGGGTGGACTGTCTTCTTAATGCTTCGCACACAAATTACGGGTTGTATTTGTTTAAAAAAAAAAAAAAAGTCAGGCTAGTAGGAAACGTCTTGCCAGCTTTAGTGTAGTAGAATAGAGTACCCAGATATACGCCAACTCAACAGAAGGGGAGAAAGGCTATTTTGTTCTTTCTTAACTGCTCAGCGTCAAGCGATTGCTTTTCTGTGGCATGCAAGGGCACATAGAGAAGAATATCCATTCGTCCATTCATACTAAGCAAGTGTATTAAGGCTTCATATCTGCACGCTGCCAGGGTATCTGGTAGGACAATCGTTACTCTACGCTGCTCAATCGCACCGGACAACCAAGAAAACACAGAGAGCCGATAACCTGGATTCCTGTGATGTTTCGCACACTGGAACTGGAAAAACATCATTGATCTGTAAGGAATACAAATGAAAATATACGTCCTGATTAGTAATAGAACGATATACAGTTGAGGTCAAAAGTTTGCAAACACCTTGTAGAATCTGCAAAATGTTAATTATTTTAGCAAAATAAAATACATCATACAAATATGGTCATACAAAATGCATGTTATTTTTTTATTTAGTACTGACCTGGATAAGTGTATTTGAACCCAATGACTGTATGATTTTGAGATCCATCTTTTCACACCGAGAACAACTGAGGGACTCATATGCAACTATTACAGAAGGGTCAAACGCTCACTGATGCTTCAGAAGGAAACGCGACGCATTAAGAGCCGGGGGGTAAAAACTTTTGGAATTTGAAGATCATGGTAAATTTAACCTATTTTGTCTTCTGAGAAACAAATATGTATCTTCTGTAGCATTCTAAGGGCAGTACTAAATGAAAATAAATGATATCTAGTCAAAATAAGAAAAATGTACACATTTCCATTCGGTTCAAAAGTTTTCACCCCCTGGCTCTTAAAGCACTGTTTTTCCTTCTGAGGCATCAGTGAGTGCTTGAACCTTCTGTAATAGTTGCATATGAGTCCCTCAGTTGTCCTCAGTGTGAAACGACGGATTTCAAAATCATACAGTCATTGTTGAAAAGAGCTCAAACATGCAATAATGCTGAAAAACCAAAGAATTTCTGGGACCTGAAGGTATCAAAAGAAAAAACAGCTGTGGATCATACAGTCTAACACCACAGTATTAAATATAAAGTGTATGTAAATATGAACGAGTCATTTTTAATAAATTCAACTATTATTTTCTCTTGTGGACTGTATATAAATGTCTTCTATGTAAAATATCTTATTTAGGTCAGTACTAAATAAAAAAAATAATATGCATTTTGTATGATCTCTCTTATTTTAGAAAAATAAATAACATTTTGCAGATTCTGCAGATTCTGCAAGGTGTATGTAAACATTTAACCTCAACTGTATTGTGTAAAATAAGGGAAATACTTAATCAGCACTCATCTGCTTACATATCACCATCAGTACTGGCTATCAAACCAAAAAAAAGGAAAACCATATGGTAGTCGTAAAAATGAATATTTCTTTCTACCATGAAAGATCTGCACTGTTATTGTGTAGCGAGTTGCGTGCATATTGAGAACACAAACCATGTCGTTACCGACGTCTCTGAAAAGTCCGTATGAGGAGTACAAGACTCATGTAGTGCTACTGTGAGGCCAAAATGTGAGTTCGTAATAAAAAGGAAATAAAAATATTCACGTCCAGTGCATAATAAGGTATTCAGGCTATCAGTTTAGCTCGCTGTGCATATAAGGAAGAAAAGAGAACGAAACCTTATCATCCGTCTATTATAAAGGCCAGTGCGGCCAACTGAACTCAAAGGACAGGAGCGCAATTCGAAAATCAGCACCATCAGATTCGTACTGCTACGCCTCGGCTGCCTTTCGGGGGGGTTAGTGTTGGTTTTGAGAGGAAAGGCCAGGTAGCAGACCAAAAAGTTTCATACCCTGTTTTTCTAGTGTTCTCAGAGGTTCCGTGCATATTAGAAGGCATTTGTAGTTTTAAACAGGAAGACATGAACATCCCCACAAAAGCTCCTGAAGAGTGCAGAACTCTTTTTTTTTTTTTTTCTTCTTTTTCTTCGAAGGTTTGTTTTCCGCAGAAAAAAATAATATATATTAATTATAAGAAGAATTGACTCTCCAGGAAAAGAGCAGCACAAGGGGGAGAGGAAACAAAAAAATGGTGGGAGCTATAATGTACAACCACTCAGGACAATGATGGGCAAGAGATGCCTCACATGAAGAAAAATAAACAAGAAGAGGACAAAAAAAGATGTCCTTCTAGGTTGTTTTAGTGCTCTGAAGGTCATTTGTACATGAGGTTTGGGTTTCGGGGCATTAACTAGGCAGTGCGCCCAAAAAAAAGGTCTTGTTTCTGCCTGTCATCCGGCCCTAAGTTCCACCAGGGGGCAGGGATCTGTGTCGGCTCAGTTTTGTGCATGGTGTCGGATGGTGTGAAAGATCCAATCCATCTTGGTGGTCCATCCGCCATGGTGAGCGTCATTCATCTGCTTCATAAAATAGTCTAGGGCTTCCTGCTCCGTTTTGTCCAGTGCCAGGGTCTTTCTGATGTAAGCGATGTCGTCGAAGGACTGCAGCTCTGGCATGCCTGAACCCAGCATCATGGAGAAGAGATTTATGAAAAGGTTGGCATGCTGTCTGATAGCCAAATAAGCCTTGTAGCACATCTCCTGGAACCTGTAGAGGGAGACAGAGAGACATTGAGCTTCCCTGCTGCATCTAGGTAAACTCCTAAAACTCCAAAAGGAGTAACGGGTAATCAAAACATTTAAGAATCATAAACCTTTGCTGGTCACAAAGCTTGTTTTCAGCAATAATTCAAAAGTTATTAAAAAATCCTATTGGATTTTTGTCAGGGAGTGATGCTAACTTTTAACTTTGTTAGCCTACAAAATTACATCATCCCCGTGTCATCCAAGATGTTCATGTCTTTCTTTCTTCAGTCGCAAAGAAATTAAGTTTTTGGGGAAAACATTCCAGGATTATATATATTATATAGGGAATGTAGGGAAGTAGGGATTGCTCGATACCATAATTTTGGCTTTGGTACAATACCAGAATGTAATACCTCGGTACTGATACTAAATCGATACCATAGGTAACAAATAACCAGCCTCAAAAGATAATAGAACTGAAAACAATTTAGTAAGTAATTTTAACATACTAAACATCTATTAGTTCATTTATCATTTATAACTAATTATTGACCTAGATTAATATGTGCTATAATACATATTATATAATAATAATAATAATAATAAGTGCTAAAATTCATTACCTAATGAATTTTAAAGTTTGCTTTACTATAAGTGTTACTCTAACAAAGTATTCAAAATCTTGTTATTATTCATCTTTCTCTGACTGTTTTCAGATTTCAGACTCAGATATCCAAAGAAAAGGCATTAAATATAAATCTCTCTTGGCTGCTTCATATTAACAATCGGCAGTACGGCAGAAACATTCATATTAATAATACTATAATTAATAGACCAAAACTCTCTTCATTCAAATTTAATTAATATTTGATTGTTTGAAATGCAAGTGCAAATATCACGTGACCAAAAGCTAAACTGGTTCTAGCGTACATTTGAGCTTTCATGTTTACTCTATCACATCTTACGTATGTGCGTTGATCAGTTGTGAATAAAAGTTAATCAAAACTGAATGTCAATCTCTAAATTTGTGTTAAAGATCAGGATGAGCAAGTGACAAATGACAAATGTTTCTGCGGCAACAAAATTTAATAGTAAAATAAGCTCGTTTACCTTTATCATCTGTTTTGTATGCAAAATAATGCCATATTTCACTTCTAATGTTGTCTTTATTTACTAGTTTGGAGCACGTTAATGGAGTTTCATCTGTTTGATGATCCATCGTGTTGTTCTGTTGTCATGTTTACCTGCTTCATAGCAATCTGGGAAGCCACCTACAGGTGAACTTTGGAACAGCAGCGTATAAAATTCTGAACTGATCAAAATCAAACCGTTTAAAGAAAATATATATATACACCGGTATTTTTCCAGTACCGGTATTCCACACATCCCTAATGCGCAGTTAGTTCTTCGTCTGTGTACTTCGGAAATGATCAAATGATCAAACATCATTTTGTTTGTTGTTTTCTTTGCACATTTGCTTTGTAAACACTGTGTCGGTACTAGGGTTGCGTGATAATGCCCATTGTCATATCGTCCTATCGTCAGCCTGTAAGATCGCAGATACACGATAGTATCGGGGGAGGGGCAATTTTTTGATTATTTATGTATTTGTTTGCTTATTTATAAGATCATTTATTTACTTATTAGTCTACTTTTTTTTTTTAATTTACACTTTTATTTAAATATTAACGTAATTATTAATTATCACGCGGAATGACACATGGGAAATGAGGACCGTCTATCATTCTGACAAGGAGGATTGAGTTGGTGGGAAAGAAAAATGCCACATCGCCTATTTGGCAATATTTCGGGTTTACACCAGATGAAAAAGGTGAGCCCGCTGATGTCCCGCAGGCAGTTTGCAGACTTTGCTCGAAGGTTGTGCCGGTAAAAGAATCACAAACCACAAAACATGTATGTACATTTGCGTGGCCACCACCCTGCTGAGGCTGCTAAACTAGCACCAAGAGAAGGCACGATTAGCAAAGATCGAAGTCAGCCATCAATCATCGGAGCTTTTCCTTTAATGGCAAACCTGGCAAAAAAATACCTGTGTGTTACCGCAACAACCCCCCCTCAGAGCGCGTGTTTAGCGCAGCCGGCAACGTAATCACTCTACTTCGCAGCCTACTCAAACCAGAAAAAGTTAACCAGCTTGTTTTTTAGGCAAAAAATCTGTAGACGGAAGCATTACTCTTGCATCGTAAACAGTCATATTGTTTTAAATCTGTAAGCAATGTAACTAAGATTGCATTATTTTAGTTCTTGGTTATTTAATTTTTTTTTTTTTTTTGCTTTTTGTTTATTGAAACGTGTTTGGCTATTAGCGACAAGATAAACACTCTTTTATGTTAAATATGTTAAACAAGTTAGAGTTTGAAATAAACCTTCTTTTCATTTTCATAGCCGACTGATTATTGTGCATTTATTCTGAATATGCATCATACATTTGCGGCTTGCAAGGAATGCATATGACGATTTTTAAAAGAGAATCACTCCTCTTTGAAAAACGTATTACAAGCGACTTTAAAACTAAATTTCCTTCTTTCACAAATTATGTCAAGCCTGGTTGTTATAAAGAGACATTGTACAGCTGTTATTTTAACCATGTTAAAAAAAAAAAACGGCAAAACTGCATTATTTTTGTTTTGTTTTTGTTGCATAAAGTGTAAACAACAACAAAAATAACATAACTATACAATAACAAAAATTATATATTATTACATAATTTTGTATATTAGCCTAACACTGATAAATTTATGTATGATTTTTTTTAATATATTCCTCTGGTGTCTGGTGGGTGAAGGTTACGCGATGATGACAGTGTGAAACTATGCAAGGGCCAATGAATTGTACTTTGATAATAATAATTGCCTAATAATAATTAAAAAAAAAAAAAACAACAACTAGAAAATAAGCTGTATTATCGTCATTTTTATTAGCTATCGGCCATATGGCTGACTATCGTCGATAGACGATAGTATCGTCTATCGGCACAACCCTAGTCGGTACTTCCGTCTACATCTTGCATGCATGATTACATAATGCGTGAGGTCGAGCTAGTGCAAGATGAGCATTTGTGGTTAAAAAGTTGAGAAGCACCGATTGCAATTTTCTTGGCCAATTCCGATTTTTTTGGAATGTGACATGCCGATATCGATTTTTCTGTAAGCCTCATCTGGCATGACACAAATGCATTAATAAATGTGACGTCAAAACAGAACCGGCAGACTGACCAGCCGGTCACCGGTCCAGGCCAATCATGCAGAAAACCAGCTAATTCCAGTCCCTGGCCAGTCGATCGGTGCATCTCTATTAAAAATTATATACATTTGTATTTTTCTTAGAAAATGACCATTGTTTCGCTAGATAAGACCCTTATTCCTCGGCTGGGATTGTGTAGAGTCCTTTGAGGCTGCATTTAAATTGCAATTTAGCCTTCAACCCATTGGCCATCACTGAAGTCTACTACATGAAAAAAAATCCTGGAATGTTTTCCTCAAAAACCTTAATTACTACATGAACATCTTGGATGACATGGGGCTGAGTAAATTATCAGGAAATTTTCATTCTGGAAGTGAACAACTCCTTTTGTAGGAGGCAACATTAAATCATTTCTACATATGCTTTTCATTAAAAAAAATTAGCTCAAAACTTGTTTTTGAAGATACACTCAAAGCCTGTCCTTCCACCAGAGACCATTTCCTCATCGGTTCAGTTTTTGCAAGTGGAGACATGGATGTCTACTCCTCTGACACAGTGATAGAGAACAAATCCTGCTTTTTTAAAGCCTCCTTTGAGTCCCGACAGAAGCGGAGATTTGTTAGAAAGCGGAAGTCTGGAAAAGAGGCAGGAAACTTGGCAGCCGGCTGGCTGTCAGAGTATTGTTGGAGGAGGAAAGGCTGCTGGGATGAAGGCCCGAGAGGCCCATT
Organism: Labeo catla; assembly: GCA_012976165.1. Lineage (NCBI taxonomy): Eukaryota > Metazoa > Chordata > Actinopteri > Cypriniformes > Cyprinidae > Labeo > Labeo catla. Next base: position 5,209,134 of record VONZ01000001.1, read on the forward strand.
TTCAAAGCCTCTATTGTTCAACTCAATCTCTAATTGTCTCGGATAGTTAGCTGCTTGCCAATTACTATGTTAATGTTGAAACACAAAGGATTTGTTTCTGTTAAGCGCACACTGGAAAATAATTGGCACATGCGTACCTCTCAAACTCTCTGGTTTTAGTGCACTCTTGGGTTCCTCCTTTGCTGATCACAATTAAGAAGTCTTGAGTCAAGACAAACGGCACTCGCTCACGCTTGTAGCCAAACTTCTTCTTCTTGTGGTCCAAAAAGTGACCAAAATCAATATGAAACAGCTGTAGGAACACAAGCAATTGTCAATGTGAGGATATTGATGACTGAAATATTACAATGACATTAAGGCATCTAAAGAACAAGTTCACACCTGCCCGTCATCCTTCACCATGATGTTACTGTTGTGTCTGTCACCGATTCCCAGAATGAAAGTAGCCACACAATAGCCAGCGCAGGATCGCGTAAACAAGTCGATGGCCATGTCGTACCTACTCACACAGATGATTTTGTTACTAGATTTTGATTTTAAATGGTAAAATGTTTATCAAAGAAATATTCGTCACTCACATCTCGCCTTTGTTCTTGTCCTTTAGCCACTGATGCAGTGTTGAACTGTTAAACTGCAGAGCTCCTTTTAGACCTCCTTTACATTGAATCTGCATGATGGTGTGGGAACTTCTCACCACCTCGATGAGACCCACACAGTCTCCAATAGACAAGCAGCCATAGGGGAGCATTCTGGGAAATCAAAAAATTTGTTAATACAAGCTTTTCAAGCTCACTCAAGGCTGCTGGAAAATTAAAAACAACTTGACATTAATACCTGGTTAATTACTACATATTTGGCTGAACAATGTTTTGGTTACCAGGCAAGATGTTTAAGCAACACTCCCACGTACCTCAGGTCCAGCCCCTGATTTTGCCAAATGTTCTCCATTATTCTGATGATCTGTAGCGTTAGCATGTCTTGCCGAAGGTCTACAGGAAAGGAAAAGGTTTTTTTTTTTTTTAACAATTCAAAATAAGGACATTCATACTGAAAGAGGAAAAAAAGAGAATACAAATCTGACCATCCCCGTTCTTGAAGATGATCTCATTGTTTTGGAAGAGAAGTTCGGACATGATGTCAGGATTTTCCCAGTTCAGCCAGAGCGGTCTCTTGGCAGATGACATGATTCTACAGTCTTCAAGTCTACCATGCAAAAAGAAAAACAAGTCACAAATCAAAGAGACTACCGTTCAAAAAAGTGGGGTCAGTAGGTTATTGTTTTATATATACAGTTTCTGTAGGAAGTGCTAACTAAGGCATCATTTATTTGCTCAAAAACACAGTAAAAACAGTTATATTGTGATATTTTATTATAATTTCAAAAAACAGTTTTCTATTTGAATATATTTTAAAATGTCACTTATTCCTGCTATGCAAAGCTGAATTTTCAGCATCATTACTCCAGCCTTAAACGTCACATGATCTTTCAGAAAGCATTCTGATATGTTGATTTGCTGCTCAACAAACATTTATTTTTATCAATATTAAAAACAGTAGTTCTGCTTAATATTTTGGTTGAAACCCTGACTTTTTAGGATTCTTTGATGAATAGAAAGTTCAAAAGAACAGCATTTATTTGAAAAAAAAAGAACACTTTGTAACATTATAAATGTTTTTACTGCCATGCTTAATCAATGTTATAATGAAACCGACATGTGCCGACCTGCTAAGTGAAAATACATTCTCTCAGCTGTAAATGCTGCAAAGTGTGGTTCTCACCGCAGGTTACCCAGCTGGTGGGCGGGGTTGAGTGGAGAGGTGAAATTTTGGAGGGCATCCATGTAGTCCGGTCGCCTCATCTGCTCCACCAGGAACTTCATTTGCACCTGAAAAAACAGACCAAATACACTTTAAAATAAAAGTCAGTCAGTATGTAAAAATATTATTCTAAGGTCAACATCAGGGCAATGAATGATGATTTTTATTTAAAGGATTAGTTCACTTCTGAATTAAATTTTCCTGGTAATTTACTGACCCCCATTGTCAAGTCCTTCTTTCTTCAGTCGAAAAGAAATTAAGGTTTTTGAGGAAAATATTCCAGGACTTTTCTCCATATAGTGGATTTAAATATGAGTCAACACGTTGAAGGTCCAAATTGCGGTTTCAGTGCAGCTTCAAAGTGCTCTACACGATCCCAGCCGAGGAATAAGAGTCTTATCTAGTGAAACAATTGGTCATATTCTAAAAAAATAAAAATTTATATACATTTTAACCATAAATCCACATCTTGCACTAGCTCTGCAATGCGCTTCTATGACTTCACGTATTGCATAATCATGTTGAAAGGTCATGAGTGGTTAGTTCTTCGTCTGTGTACTTCGGTTCAGTAAGGCAAAAAAAAAAAAAAACACCTTTTTTGTAAAAGGCGTTTGACTTTCTTTGCACGTTCGCTTTGTAAACACTGGGTGGGTACTTCCACCTATGTCACACTCATGCATGACCTTTCCAACATGACTCCGTAATGCGTGAGGTCGAGCTAGTGCAAGACGAGCAAAACAAGTATATATATTTTTATTTTATTTTTTTTAGAAAATGACAGATCGTTTCAATAGATAAGAGCCTTATTCCTTGGCTGGGATCGTGTAGAGTCTTGCGAAGCTGCATTGAAACTGCAATTTGGACCTTCAAGCCATTGGTCCCCTCTGAAGTCCACTATATGGAGAAAAATCCTGGAATGTTTTCCTCAAAAACCCTATTTTCTTTTCGACTGAAGAAAGAAAGACACAAACATCTTGGATGACATGTGGGTGGGTAAATTATCAGGAAATGTTATTGATTTTTCTATTATCTAACTGCCCTATTATAGATTTCCCACTACACCAGTAGAGAGTTGCAATAAAATTAAATGAAAAATAAAAATGCATTTATCAATCATTTTAATCACATATTAAAAGAAAAATTACTATTTTGACCATTTGTTTTATTAATAACTCCTAAATTTAAAGTTGTGTTTTTAGTGATACCGTATAATTTTCATTTATTTATCTGTTTTAGTTAATTTATTTTTTAATCGAATTGCAGATTAATCCATTTACCCAAAGGCTAACAGCTGTTTACTTGATTTATATATTTTTCCAATTTATTTCTACATCTCCAAGTTGATTTATTAGACTCCTTAACTGATTTTTCAATTATCAAATAATTATGATTTGAGCCCCCATTGTGAAAAGCTTCTCATTCCGAAGAACAGAAAAGCCATTAGCCTCCTCCAACCTGACTCACGGCAAATGTAAAACAACTTAATTGGCTAATAAACTTTAACTCCTTCACATTAACGACACTGAGTGGGATGTTTAAGGTAATGCCTGAATGCTTTTTAAGGATCACCTCACAGATTAGATGTTGTATCCTCCGTAAATCTAATCTGAGAGCTAAGGTTTCACTTGCAGCGCGCGTAAAGACTCTCAAAGGCTGAGTTTACCTTCTGAGTTTCATCCTTCTTCTCCTGTTTGAGAATGTCTGTGAGGTTAATGAGCTTCTCCATGGCTTCCACTTGTCTGCTCAGGTGCTTCAGGTACATGCCACATGCCCGGCAGTACGACTCCAACAGCAGACCAAACCGCTGACTCACGGTTTTATTGTGCATTTCTGACCTGCAACCCCACAAGGTTACAATTTAACTTGGAACATGATCATGATATTTAGGTCAGTGTATATAAAACCCTGGCAGAAAAGAAAACAAAAAGCGGAAATAGCTTACTTCAAATGCCAAAAGAAGAAGTGCCCAATCCTCTGGTTGGTAAGAGCTTTTTTCAGCAGAAACCGCACCAGTGGGTTATCAAGATACTGCTCATACTTCAAAACCTTCAACAAACGAAAAGTGAAACATTGTAACAACAATGACAAGGCATTTATAAATAATAACTGACCATATCAGTCTTACCTGAACCAGCTGAATGAGGTACTGCGAGAGTTTGTCATCAGTCAGATACTTCTCAAGGCACCGAACTGCGAAGTCTCGGATCATTGGATCAGGATAGTTACAGTCAAGCAACTCCATGGCTTGTTCCGGCTTTATTGCGGGCCAGTCTTTAAGAAGGCAGTACATCTGTGCAACTTCATCCCTGGAATTCCACTTCACCGCCAATAGAATCTTGGGCAGGATTTCTGGAATATTTACACAATACTGCCTAGAGTAGAAAACACAAACATGGTTTAAAATACACTTTTCTACCAGAAGACACCAAAATGAGGAGAGTTAATGGGGACGTTAGACTACAGTACCTGTGTCTCCATAAGAAGTCTTTTTCCTGCTCAGTGATCTCAGAAAGTGGGTCCCTGTTGCCTAGCTGACGAAGTTGCTCTATATCTGCCTCTGTCATGGCATGGTCTCGTGCCAATCTGCTGCTCTGTAATTTAGAAGAGAAACTCAATTAATAAACATAGAACAAATTTCACAAGGAGAAATATCTCTGAAAATGAAACTCAATGAATTTACTTATTGATATTTAAAATATCACAATATTTACAAATGTTTAAAATACATTTCCTTTTTCCATTTATTTTATATATACTACCATTCAAAAGTTTGCGGTCAGTAAGACTTGGAATTGATACTTTTATGCAGAAAAGACACTTAATTATTCCACAAAAGTAATATAAATATTGCTGTTTCTTGAGCAGCAAATCAGCATATTAGAAAGAAGTATCATGTGACACTAAAGACTGGAGTAATGACGCTGAAAATTCTGCTTTGTCATCACAGGAATAAATAAAATGTTAAAATGTATTAAAACAGAAAGCGGTTATTTGAAAGTGTAATATTATTTCACAGTTTTATTATATACACTACCACTCAAAAGTTTGGGATCAGTAAGACTTGTAATGTTTTTTAAAGAAGTCTCTTATGCTCATCAAGGCTGCATTTATTTGATCAAAAATACAGAAAAAAAAAGTTATATTGCAAAATGTTATTATAATATAAAATAATGTTTTTTATTTTAATATACTTAAAATATAATTAAATATAATTTAAATAATTAAAATATAATTTATTCCTGTGATGCAAAGCCAAATTTTGATTAGCTGTTTATTTTGTTTATATAAAGACAAGTTTTTATTGATCAAAGAATCCTGAAAAAAACTATCACTGGTTCCAAAAAATAAGAAACAGCACAACTGTTTCCAGCACTGATAATAAATCAGCATTAGAATGATTTTTGAAGGATCATGTGACACTGAAGACTGGAGTAATGATTCGGAAAATTAAAATTTAATAACTATATAAATTAAATTTAATGTATATTAATATAGAAAAACATGGTTTTACATCGCACTGCAGAAAATAATATTTCACAATATCACGTTTTTTTCTGTATTTTTGATCAAATGAACACAGCCTTGATGAGCATAAGAAAAGTCTTTAGAAAACAATAAAAATCGTACTGATCCCAAACTTTTGAGTGGCAATGTAAGTGACTTTTTTCAGAAACATTTAAAAAAAATAGTACTGACCCCAAACCCAAACTCTTGAACAACAATGTGAATAAACCTCAATCACAGTTCAGAAATGTTGAGATTTTGAGCAACAATCTTTGCAAGACAGACCTAATATGACCTCTGCTGTCATTAAACAATGGTGTCTACTTCTGCAGAATTGATGCATCAGTGATTTTTATTAAGAAAGCAGTAGCATCAAGTAAGCCTTGATGAATCAGAGATGAATCAACAGTAATGTTTTGAGAAAGTGAACAAGCATCCAGGACCCATGCTGCCAAAAACTGTATAGTCACTGCTTAGATCTATTACAAAATTAATGAATGAATGAACATGATAATTAATAAATGGAGTAATGACACACACTCATGAGGTGACAGTAGAGAATGACAGAGATGTTTCTCATGCTCCTTGTAAAGGGTATTAATAGCAGCAGGAAGTGTGTCACTATAATTAATTAATTAGGATGTGTGTCTGTAAGCTCACCTGTCCAGACTGGCAGTAATTGTATCCCATCTCCCTAGATATTATCCAGTTAGCGTGATCCTCAATTGTGGCCATGTCAGGGAACTTAACGGGTGAGCTGAAATGGTCGAACTCCAGCTCAAGACATGGGGTTTCCTAGAGCAAATAAATGAAAAATACAGCAAAACACATTAATAAGAACTAATACAGTTTTACCACCTATGCAGATACACTCCTGCATGTATTAAGGCCATTAGACTAAGATTTTTCTTATAAATTAAAAAAAAAAAAAACTAAATAAATGAAATAAAAACAACACTGAATAAACAGATTTAGAACATACGTTCTTGATTAACCATGTCACCTCAGATTAGACAACAGAGGAATCGTATTAGAGCTTATTAAAGTGGCTCAGTGCTCAAAGAGGTTATGCAAGAGAGGACGAAACCTTATTAGGGTTGGAGCCCGTGACCCCAATGGGGTTGAGGAGGTCTTCTAGGCCGTGTGGTACTGGCCACAGGTTTAGTGCCATCTTTCCTGAGACCAGAGTGTGTGTGTAGTCAAACAGGTTGACGTTTCCCCAGGCCAGTGGACAGTGCTCCTGTACGAAATAATTTAAATGTTCATTTCAAAGCCCTCTGACGCAAACAACTCAAACAAAATTAATTGTAGTCATTTTAGTATTTCAACTTCAACTATTTCAATTTAGGTTTTTGAGGAAAACATTCTAGAATTTGTCTCCAAATAGTGGACTTCAATAGGGATCAACGGGTTGAGGGTCCAAACTGCAGTTTCAACACAGCTTCAAATGGCTCTACACGATCCCAGCCGAGAAACAACGGTCTTATCTAGTGAGACGATTGGTCATTTTCGAAAAAATAGAAATTGTATATACTTTTAACCACATAGTCTTGTCTTCCACTAGCTAGACTTCACGCATTAAGTAGTCATGTTTGAAAGGTCAAGTGTGACCTAGGTGGAAGTACCAACCCAGTGTTAACAAAGTGGACATGCAAAGAAAGTCAAACACCCTTTATGCAAAAAAAAGATAAAACAATGATGATGTCGGACAATATTGAAGTTGGAAGAGAAAATGAAAGAGTTTGTCCTACCCTACTTTTTTGAACCAGAGTACACAGACTAAACACACATGACAGTTTCAACATGATTACGTAATGTGTGAAGTTGCAGGCACGCATTGCAGAGCTAGTCCAAGAAGAACATTTGTGGTTAAAAAGTATATACATTTTCAACCCTTTAACCCGTTGGCTCCCATTGAAGTCCACTATATGGAGAAAAATCCTGAAATGTTTTCCTCAAAATCCTTCATTTCTATTCAACTAAATAAAGACATGAACATCTTGGATAACATGGGGGTGAGTAAATTACCAGGAATTTTTTAATCTGGAAGTGAACTAATCCTTTAAGCTTTATTTCAATTACAATAACAATACTACAGAAAAGCAAGTCATCACCTCTTTCGCCCCCTTCCTTCCTTTCACAGAGCAGATGGACAGACAGAGGCGAGCCGCCCGGGGGATGTCGGGAATGTACATGTCATAGGTCAGCCACTCGTTCCACCTGGAGATAGAGAGAGAGATGTCAGCACGCTATCAATTTTTAAAATGTATAATTTTGCATTTCAAATATCTGACACTTTTGGTCATAAAACAGTGCGTGACTTGAGGGGTCGGGCAACCTTCAGCCACCAGTGGCACACTGAGAACAATCACTTGCATTTGAGAAAAATTAATAAGACTAATTATCATGCGGCTAGGGCCTACAAGACTGAAGTAAATCTATTTACTTTTGCTGACAGCATGGACCTAGCGTTCTCACACACTCTGCAGTGAACTTTGTATAAATGAGGGGGATATTTTGAAATGAGGCTTTCTACAGAAAAAAGATAATGTGCAGTGTTTGTCACAGTGATTACCAAGAAAAATGACACTTCATGTCAGAAAGGTTGCCGACTCATGCACTAAATGTTCTTTTGACATTTAAATTTCAACATAGCACATCTGCATACTTCAGTTCACTTTGATGAACTTAGTTTCAGCTATAGAATAAAACATTTGTATACTAACTGCAATTTTTGTCTCACAACTCTGACTTTTTTTTTTATACAATTCTGAGTTTACATCTTGCAATTCAGACTTTTTTCTCAGAATTGTGAGTTTATATTTTGCAATTGCATTTCCTGAACGTAATATGTGGCCCTGGACCACAAAACCAGTCTGAGCGTGCAAAAAAATCTAAATATTGAGAAAATCACCTTTAAAGTTGTCCAAATGAAGCTCTTAGCAATGCATATTACTAATCAAAAATTAAGTTTTGATATATTTTTGGTAGGAAATTTTCAAAATATCTTCATGGAACATGATCTTTTCTTACTATCTTGTAAAATGTATAATTGCAAGATATATATTTGTAATTGCAAAATAAGAAAGAATTGTGAGACATAAAGTCACCATTTTTTTCCCATGGTGGAAACAGGCTTCCATGGGATTTTTCACACACTTTCACTTGGTAATAATTCAACTGTGGTCTCAGATAGCATCAGTGATCGCATGGTACCTTGGGTTTGAACACGGCACACGCTGTGTGTTGACATTATCACACAACTGCTCTCCACCATGGTAGATCCCTGTCCGCACATAAATCTGAAACAAAACGTAAAAAACCAATAAGCAAGAAAACGCTAGCGCAAAACCGTCATGCAGTCATAAAAAGAAACACACAAAAAGCTTCCTGTTCGTTCACAATGTGAAACTTCTGCTATCTTAATAAACACTTCCCATGCGTTTTGTATAATGAAAACTTTCAGAATACAAAACGCACCTTGTCAATGTCCCGAATATTCACATTAACGTATGTTGCGCAGAGGACACGTATCCTCAGAGTGCTGTTAATGGTCCAGAGGGATTTGGTGGAGGCCTCTCCGTTCATGTAAGGCGTGGCGGTGGAGATGCGGCGGGCGTAGGAGGGCATGGTGAAGTTGTCCATAGGCAGCTGAGAGTAAAGACTATCCTTGGACATAAGCATGAGGTTTGGCAGTCGACCCAGCATAATGCAACTCCGTACATACTGACAGAACGAGAAAGAGAGAAACACAGAGAGATTTCAGACATAAAGCCACATAATCAGCACATATCATAGACCATCAAGTCATCCAAAATGTCCAGAGCTATTTTTAGCGTCCTAAACACTAATTCTGACAATACTTTTTGTTGGGATGATATAAAAGTTCAAATGCAGCCGGATACGGAGACTACTCATTTGCATTCTGTGTACTAGCTGGTTTTGAGATAATGAAAGCCTGGAACAAACACACGACCAGTGCCAAAACCTTAAAAAATCTGAGACGACTTGAAATTTCAGATGGCTAATTAATCAGTGTCCAGTATGAAAGCATAAATCTGAACTAAAAAAGTACAATTATGCGTGTTTGTGGTACTTTAGTGAGACCAAAAGGCCCAAGATACCTTGTACTGACTGATGGGGTATTTTTCCAACAGATACTCATCACAGCCGCAGACTTTCAGGATGTATTTGCCCTGATATTCTTGCACACACATCTTTAGCTGCTCGGCCGACAGCAGCATGCTCCTAGTCTTCTTCCTGATGGCTTCGGCGATCACCTGCTCAGGTACGCAGTCGTGATTGATCTTTAGTGTGTACTTTTGCTTGTCGTTGTTGGGAGAAACTATCACCCAGATAACTACAATAATTTGACCTGGCACACAAAGAAGAAGATCAGAGCGTTAACAGGAACAGCATTATTGAATCGATTTCTTCAGGCATCAAGCATGTGAGAACAAACAATTAATCCCACATGGCAACTGAGTGTGTTAAAAAGAAAAGCTGGATATTGAATGCATCCCAATGAAGTTGTCAGGGAATGAATGTAATGGAGCTGTTGTGCATGCATTCCTCCAGGCAAAGAGAAAACTGAGGGCGAAAGCAAAAAAACAAGCATCATATGCTTCATGACTACTACTATAACAACACAGGCCCATTCATATATGAAAGTAAAGAGCATTGCAGCAATAAAAAACTTCCTGGAATGACTCAACAATATGAAGATTACAACTGGCTTCAAGCTATAAACCATAAAGAAACATTCTATGTTATTTTCAACCTCAGAATCAGTGTGCCGCACCTGTGACATGCTGTCGATTACCACAGTCAGTAACGTTGACTGGTCCGTCAGTGTGTATTAACAATAACACAATGAAAGCCTAGCAGGCAGTTGGGCAGCACCATTAATAAATGTTTAAAACAGGCAAATATCTCACTGTTTTGAAAGTAATGTGCCGTAAATCATAATTTACATCAAATATACACTGCCAGTCACAAGTTTTGTTCTATAAATAAGTCTCTTCTACTCAACCAAGTCTGCATTTATTTGATCCATGCACAACAAAAACAGTAAAATTTTGAAATGTTTTTATTTAAAATAACTTTTTTTCTATTTGATTATATTTTAAAATGTAATTTATTCCTGTGATTTCAAAGCTGAATTTTTAGCATCATTACTCCAGTCACATGATCCTTCAGAAATCTTTCTAATATTTTGATTTGCTGCTCAAAAATGTATTATTATTATTATTGTTATTATTATGTTGTTGAAAACAGCGGAATAGAATTTTTTTCAGGTTTCTTTGATGAACAGAAAGTTCAGAAGAACTTTTCTAAAATTATATATACACATATATATAGACTCCAAGCTTCTGACTGGTATAGTGATAATGTTACAAAAGCTTTTTATTTTAGATCAATCCTGAAAAAATGCACTCAACTGTTTTAAATATTAATAATAATAATAAAAAATGTTTCTTGAACAGCAAATAAGCATATTAGAATGATTTCTGAAGGATCATGTGACACTGAAGACTGAAGTAATGATTTTGAAAATTTAGCTTTGATCACAGGAATAAATTACATTTCAAAATATATTCAAATAGAAAACAGTTCTTTTAAATAGCAAAAATATTTTAAAATGTTACTGTTTTGCTGTACTTTAAATCAAATAGATTCAGGTTTTTAAAAATCATTTCATTTTTTAAAAATCTTACTGTTCAAAAACTTTTGACTAGTAGTGTATTGATTTTTTTAAAACAAACACTTTAAAATAAGTCAAGTTTAGAATAGGCAGTATATTCAAATAAATCATGCTGTTTTGACGCTCACATATTCACAAGTCATGACACAAGCACAACACAGGTCTAACAAACATTAACCAGGCACTAAAAACTGCAAAACTCTTAATAGTGTATGTAAGTTTCATATAAAAATACATCTGTCAGCTCATGCAGTGACCACCTAAAAACTCAAACTCAGTTTTGCATAAAATATGCAGAGGAATAACAGGAAAGGGCCTAGAACCATAATGCACTGTTCTGCAGTTGAGTTCTGCAAACTCTGCCCACATAAAATTACCCTGGTAATTCATAAGCAGAAGTGCCTAGAAAAATTGTCTCACATCGAAAGAACTATTTAAGGAATGTCATCACTCAAGAAAAACTTTTTTTTATCTCTTGTGGAAAATGTGAGTTTGTGTGGCCAAGCACCACTCAAAAACTCAATGTTAAGTTGTACTGAGCAGTTACCATGCTGCTATGTGTTTGCGTAGTGGACTTATACTGAAAAAACAAATTTACCAGTGTCATTACCAGCCAAAGGAAAACGTCCATTTGCTTAGCAAAACAACAGCTTTACAATTTGAGATAATATGCCCATACAACAAAGTGCAAGACAAGTTATGGCCAATTATGTGCTTGTGTCATGACTTGTGAATATGTGAGCGTCAAAACTCAAAAGATTTATTTGAATATACTGCCTAATCTAAACTTCACTTATTTTAAAGTGTTTGTTAAAAAAAAATCAATACACTACTAGCCAAAAGTTTAATACTTAAAACCACTAATAACAATATTTATACAGAAGAATTCATTCAAGCAACTGACAACATGCCATGTGGTCCATAAACTCAAAATTAAAAATAACCCAGAATACAAACCTACCTTTGTCTAATTTGCCATATATATGCTTTGGAAGCTCTGGTGAAGACTCCACGTTTGGAGGATAAACGTATAGTGCTCGACTATGTGGCCCACTGGCATCTCGTAGCTCTACTGAGTCTTTGCAGACATTAAGAATATTTCTCCTAAAGTCCTGCACCTCAGGATCCTTCACTAGATCAAACTCGCACACGGGCATGCCGATGGCAAAACCTGAAACACATTAAAATAACACCGTCTTAGAACAAGGTCAGAAGAGGGGATAAACCTGCTAAATTAAATACAGTATCATTCAAAACTTAGGGGTCAGCTTCACCAATACTAACTGATTTGATTAAAAATACAGTAAAAATAATAATATTGTGAAATAATATTACAATTTAAAATAACTTTTAAATAGTATTAGGGATGTCAAATTTGGACAATCTGTTATTAGTGAATTTCAGTTCATGTGAAATGTTTTGAAGTTGTTTCAAGTCATGCACATATGGTAAATAAGGGACAAAACAGCCCATGTGTGAGGTCTTACCGATTTCTCTGTTGAGGATTTTTTCCTCTCTGTTCCCTACAGGTTCTATGACCTTTAGGAAGGGCTGGAACAGCCGAAGGTCACAAAGTCTTCTTGTCTCATCGTAAAACTCCTCTCGTTCTGCCTCTTGCGTTACACTGACGAAAATATAGGAGGTCTCCTCCTGCAGCAGGTGGTGGAGTGGATACTTCCTAGCCTCCTTAAACAGTTCATGTTTGATTGTGATAAGGGTGGCCTCCCGGAGGCATTCTAGAGTCAGGATCATGCCATTGGGCAGTAGACAGTCCACCAGAATCCTGGGGGGCATCAAATGGATGCCCCATAATTCTCCCGAGGAGGGTCTTGGAGGCATTATGTGTAGTCCTCGCAATCTTCAACAGGGGAAAAAATAATCTCCAACCTCTTCTTCTCCTGAGGGGAGATAGGATAAATAAAGTATGTTTTGGCAACATGTGACAGCATGCGCTGTGTTCAATAACAATAAAATCAATGGATAAGACAAAATGTTCAGCATTTCAAGCTAAACCTCAGATAAACAAGTCAGCATGTCCCAAAAAAAAAAACAAATTAGGTCTTGAGAGACAAAGTCAGTAACAAACAGGAACACAGACCGCATCGAATGTAATAAAGGTGTTGCCACTCATTAACCGGAGTTATATAATTTGGGATCAGTAAGACTTGTAGTGTTTTTTTAAAGAAGTGTCTTACGCTCATCAAGACTGCAATTACTTGATCAAAAATTCAGAAAAAAACTGTAATATTGCAGAATGTTGTTATAATATAAAATAATGCTTTCTATTTTAATATACTTTAAAATATAATTTATTCCTGTGATGCAAAGTTGAATTTTCATCAGCAATTACTCCAGTCTTAAGTGTCACATCCTTCAGAAATTATTCTAATACGTTAATTTATTATTAGAATTATCTATGTTGGCAACAGTTTTGCTGTCAATTTTTTTTTTTTTTGGAAACGTTGATACTTTTCTCAGTCTTCTTTGATGAATAAAAAGTTAAAAAGAACAGCATTTATTCAAAATATAAATATTGTTCGAACAATATTCTTTGCTATTCCTTTTTATCAACTTAACACATACTTGCTGTATAAAAGCATTAATTTCTTTCAAAAAAATAAAGAATAAACATTTACCCACCCTAAACTTTTAAATGGTAGTATAAATTGCTAGAAAATATTTCTATTTTGAATAAATGCTGTTCTTTTTAACTTTTTATTCATCAAAGAATCCGGAAAAAAGCATCACAGGTTCCAAAAATATATTAAGCAGCACAACTGTTTCCAACACTGATGATAAATCAGCATATTAACTTGATTTCTGAAGGATCATGTGAAAAATGTGAAAATTTTAGCTTTGCCATCACAGAATTAAATTACATTTTAAAATATATTGAAATAGAAAACAGTTTAAATTGTAATATTAATTTTACAATATTACTATTTTTTAATGTATTTTTTTTTTCTTTTTTCAAATAAAATCAGCTTTAGTAAGAGACGTCTTAAAAAAAAAACATTTTTAAAAAATCTTGCCAAACCCAAAACTTTGAATGGTACCCAAAAGACACACACCAGTACTAAACCATTAAGCCAATACAGTCACATCACTCTTAATAGAAAAACATGCTTACAGGAAGTTTGGTACAACCCAACATCTGAGTCACTGAGCAATGACAGAAATGTATCACTCTGTGAGAGAGGAGAGATATTTCCACACAACACAGAGCCAAAAACATTTGGCACTTCATACTGAAGTGTATGAGTTGTTTTTCCCTCCAAACATGAGCCAACAAAAAGACACCCGTATGCATCTCCTGGGTGTAAGGCTGCTGAAAGCGATTCAGTATATTTTGACAAACAGCATCTTTCACCATGTTAATGTGTTATCCGAAATGATTGGATTCCAAAACTAGGCCATGTGAGAGGAACACGTCAGATCTTTTGTCCCATGCTCTGTTGTGGTTCTTCCAGTTTACTCATGCAAAACAGCATGCAAATGTTTATTGCAGAGCTTTGCAAATCTTGCTAAAGTCACGGTTGATTCTCTTCACAGTAAAAGTAAAGATGGTAATATGTGTGCTTACCTTAGTCTGATGTTACGGCCACTTGTAAATGTAAACATTCATCATAGTTCAGACTTTCATCTGATCTGCTTGCTTTATAACTTCTCAGGTCCACTGAATAACACTGGAACGACAGCAAGAAGGACGAACATTCAGTGTCTAGTGGAAAGTGGACAGCTCGCTTAGTTTACCCAAAACAACTCAACCCATACCCATGCCAACACTACCAACCACAACAAACATCCACAGCAATGTTTAGAGCGACAGAGATGGGAAGATAATAAGATTAAGAGGTTTATCATTCTTGCATATGAATAGACTGAGCCACAATGACAGAGAACAACTTGCTAAAATTAACCGTTTATAGACATACAAGTCAGGTTTATTACAATGCTTTAAAGTAATACCCAAGTTGATTAGTTTAAAACACTAGTCAAAATACACACCTGAATCATGACAGAGCAGAAACATGCACTAATATGACTATGAACCGGCTTAATATTACACCGCAAAACAAGTGTTTGACAAATAAACATGTTGGAATTTATAACAAGAACTTATTGAAGTATTTCAACCCATTAAAAACTAAAAAAAAAAAACGTGCTGTGTTATTAAAGCAGAAACAGATATTGAAAGCTCATATACCTGACATAATTAGCCAGCTAGCAATCCCAGACATAACATACTACTTAAAAGGAAACTGTCGTTTATATTTGTTAAAGAGTTTAAAAACTCCAAAATGAAAATAAATCTTAGTTAGCGTGTGAATGGGTCATTAAAGACGGACTGTTTCTTAAAACAATAAAATATTGATTGCTTTAGCCACCTAGCCGCTAGGCTAATCCGCTACAGCTAACCCGATAACTTTCAAATAAAATATGCAGTAATATCCCGCCAACGACGCTTTAATAAATAACACACTAAAACAACACATAAAACTTTAAAAGCCCACCAGCGTTGTTATTCAAACATTAAAGGAATAAACACGTATCTCACGGTAACGTGTACAGCTAACATGGGTATGTACCGAAGAGTTGTTGTGAGGTAATCCGCTGTTGGTGTTCGGTCGCTCGGTCAGGGTTGTAAATCCAGCGCGGGGCTTTGCTGGGCCTCTAGCCGCCCCGCTCCGACACGCACCGCCTCTCCATCATCATAGCAGCAGCAGCAGCGGCGGCGACGGATCGCGAGCAGTGTTTTCCCACAAATCATTCATCACCAAGGGAGAAACACGAAATACATACTGTCCAGTATTCGATGGATTGAAGAAAAATCGTCAGAAACGCTGTCACGATAGAATAAGGGAGGATCCTGTGAATAAATAAGCACCAAAGTGGCCGGATAGGTAAGAGGGAGGGTGACTGCTAAGGAGGGAGAGGGACAGAGAGAGAGCGAGGATGACAAACCCAGTGAACTCCTGCTTTTTTTCCCCCCCTCAATCGATCATCCCACTATGGTATGGGACAGCCATATGTTCAGCAAACACATGCTAAACAAACACAATAAATTATGAATTGCTAATTGTTAATATGGTATTTAATGCCATCTTCAGACTGGAAATACATGGATTTAAAAATGTGCCTTAATACGGACTGCTTGATTCTTGATTGAGACACACAGGAACTACAATTGCAGAAGCAATGAATTTTGAAGGTAATAATGAATGGCGATCAATAGACAATGTTTAAAATATTAAATTATAAATAAATCAGAGACATACACTACCAGTAAAAAGTTTTTGAACAGTAAGATTTTTTAAATGTTTTTTTAAATAAGTCTCTTACCAAGCCTACATTTCTTTGATCCAAAATAAGTAGTAATATTGTGAAATATTTTTACTATTTAAAATAACGTCTTTCTATTTAAATATATTTTAAAATGTAATTTATTGTTATTTTTTCAGCATCATTACTCCAGTCTTCAGTGTCACATGATCATTCAGAAATCATTCTAATATAATGATTTGGTGTAAAAGAAACATCTATTATTATATTATTATTATTATTATTATTATCAATATTTAAAACAGTTGAGTACTTTTTTCAGGATTCTTTGATGGATAGAAAGATCCAAAGGTCAGCATTTATCTGAAATAAATGTATTAATTCATTTATTTATTTTATGTATTTATTTATTTTGAGAGAAAGATATTATAGAAATTAATACTTTTATTTAGCAAGGATGCTTTAAATCGATCAAATGTGATGATAAAGACATTTATAATGTTACAAATTTCTATTTCTCTTTCAGAAGGAGATTTTTATTTCAGATAAATGCTGTTCTTCTCAATGTTCTGTTCATCAAAGAAACCTGAAAAAATTCTACTCAGCTGTTTTCATATAATATAATAAGAATAAATGTTATCTGATCGGCAAATCAGAATATTAGAATGATTTCTGAAGGATCATGTGACTGGAGTAATAATGCAAAAAATTCAGCTTTGAAATCACAGGAATAAATGACATTTTACAAAATATTCAAATAGAAAGCAGTTATTTTAAATAGTAAAACTATTTCAAAATTTTACTGTTTTTGCTGTACTTTGGATCAAATAAATGCAGGCTTGGTGAGCAGAAGAGACTTCTTTAAAAAACATTAGAAATCTAACTGTTCGAAAACCTTTGACTGGTAATGTACAGGTTTTTTTTTACCCATACTAATTTTTTTACCCATACTAGGCTTTTTTTCAAGACGTGTAAAAATAAAGAGAATTTAAAGGAATAAAGAAAATAAAGGAATTTATAAATGCCTGTCAAATTCACTAAGTTAAAAGTCTCATTTTTTTACATACTTGAATGGGTTTTTAGAATTAATTGTAAAAAGTTATTTAAAATGTAATCTACATTTATCGTTCAGTATTGCGGTATTATTTACGTTTAAATGGATTTTTAAGAAACAAGACGTAGCTTTAAAAATACACGTATTCGTTTTCAACACTACTCGCGGAAAGTATAACCGTACTTAAATGATATAGATAGTAGTAATGAAGTACACTACCTCAAGTAGGCTACTTCACAGCCGTTTGTCAAGTCACAGAGTCGCGCATCCTCTCATTGCGCTTGCTGAATCGTCAATCAGATTCTCACATCGATAGGAAATGGACTGTACCAACTCTTGTGAGGGAGGCGGCAATATAAATTGCACTATATTTCCGACTACCCAGCATTGTAATTACGAATACAGTTTTCCAATATATGTACTAGACTAATTCAGTTCTCCCTCTATCTTATTCATACGACGTTTTCAACGTATTTGTAGTGTTTTCGAAACCGTGCGCGATTGAAAACACCCCTCTGTTGGACATTTGAAGCATGCGGCGCACGTCTAGCTGGAAGAAGTTGAGCAGCAGAGAGAGCTTGGAAGGATGCAGGGAAGATGGCGATGAATGTAAAGAACAGAGATGCTTTTTATCCAAGTGCTGACTATTGCAATATCTACAGCTCGCAGCCTGTAAACTATGGAGATTGCAGCCATTATTTCCCGCGGATGACAGGTAAGAGAAGACAATGTTTTCGAAATGATTTTCAGTGCATTGCGTTGTAACTGATGCTCTGCATCAAATTTGCTTTGTACTGCAATGGTTTAAAACATGAGTGTATTAGTCACCGATGTTTGTTTTTAAATAACGGTAAGGTTTATGAGAAGAAGGCTCTTGATGTCATACTAATCACTGACAGATTGAGAATGAACATCCTTTTCTGCATTGGCACATCAAATGTTAATGGAACACTATGTACATGACTAACATATTTCAATTCTATGCCACTCTGTTTTTATTATATGATGATATGTTGCTTAAGCTCTGCATGGATGTTATGTGTTTGCATTAGATGTCAAGTCAAAAAAAAAATCATGCATGCAAGCTTTTTCACATTTTTTAACATGCATTTGCGTTTTCACAAAGAGTAGACTAATAATAAGTTTATTTCTTAAATAGAACATTATGCACAATAGAGTATGAGGCATGTTGAGTGAGATATCTGGTAGGTTCTGTCCATGTTCATTGTCACACCTGAGTCTGGATTACATATGAAACCAATAACTGTGGTATGGATCTGATATGGAATGATGATTTTTGGCTAAACTTCCAAATAAGAGTCCATAATGTCACAATATCCAGTCCATGTCTTCACAAAACACTAAGTAACACAAGGTTACTACTTTGGATTTTATTTCAGAGGACTTCTTGGCAGTTAATTCATGTGGCATCTAATTAACCAGGCCATAAAGGACATAAAACTTCTCAGTTTTCACATGAGAGCACTTCGTTTTGTGCAAATCATGGATGAAGTGTTAAAGTGGCCTTTATTTATGGTGAAACACCATACAGCTATGATAAAAGCTGTAATGCACACACCAAAACAGAAGGATGAAATGCATGATGATCTTAATAAACACTACAAAATGTCCCTTAAGCACAGAGAGCAACCATGCATGTAATGCATTTATTCTGCTCTCCATAATTGATGCTGTCAAAGAACAAATGTACAATGCACGAACAGCTTAGAAGTGTTTTGCCGCGGTGAGTGGTGTAAAACAACCTGCAGCATCAAGTGATAGTACTGCTTTACCGTCTCATGTGCCCTGCATACCTTGCATTATAGATGCCCAACGGGAACAATCCTCCCTAAATCTAAAAATATTTGACCCTAGTCTTGATGAAAGAGCAGATGTTGGATGTTGTGCTCTGACTAAACTTTGCATTGCTTCTTAACTTAATCTGAATGCAGAGAGCAGGTATGTGTCCCTGACCTTGAGTTGGGACTGGAGGTTCTACTTAAAGACCTATTTCTGGGCTTGTATTCTCTGATGACCAAGAGATATCAGGTTTGTTTTCAGGTCAAAAGGAGAAGAATGTAAAATGGTAGGCCATTGAAATTTTCTAAATAGTGCAAATGATCATGCAGAGACAACTACAAGTAAGGTTATTCATTCATAACCAGACTTCTGACTATTAATTCTGCCCACTCGGATTGGAAAATCTGCATGACCAACATGAAAAGCAACCAAGCACGGTCCAATGTTATATCACTTGCTCACCAATGGATCCTCTGCAGTGAATGGGAGTTGATAAAAGCATCACAGTAATCCACGTGACTCCAGTCTATCAGTTAACATCTTGTGAAGTGACAAGTTTAAGATAAATTCCTCTGTCCATAATCTAATCTGAATCAGGAGAGAAATATGCAAAGATCAAGCACTGATTACAAGCCAAAACAGTCCAAAGCAAATATGTGGGTGGATTTTGAAGTGAAAGGTCAACAGAAGATGGACTTTTTCACTGGAGGAAGCATTATTATGGATTATGGATTGGTATGTTGGACAGAAGCAACAGATTGAAATTTTAAAATTAAAACATTGCGTGATTGTTTTTTTTTTTTGCAAACAAGCAGGTTTTCACTTCACAAGATGTTAATTGATGGACTGGAGTTGTGTGGATTATTTGTGGATTTTTGGGATGTTTTTATCAGATGTTTGGACCATCATTCTGACGGCACCCATTCACTACAGAGGATCCATTGGTGAGCAAGTTAGGCAATGCTAGATTTGCAATTGATGCGATGGAGCATGCAATGGAAATTGCGATGGCCTTTTCTTCCCTATTGTGGCGTATAGTGAAATTGTTTCTTAAATGAGAATAAAAAATGTAGGTTGGGACTTGTTTTTTGTCAATTAGGAATTGATTAGATAATTAGGGTTTTTTTTAATAATGATATGCATGAATAAATATGTATAATAAACATTGCAATATTCCACAAAATTTCACAATTTAAATATGTTATCCAACTAAACCAATTGTGATAGTTTGTGGGGTTGGACTAGCTAATTAACCAAACAACTGGAGACAGGGATACCATTAGAAAAATCTGTTTAGAAACAATATTTGTGACCCTGGACCACAAAATCTTAAGTTTTAAGTCTTAAGTAGCACGGGTATATTTGTAGCAATAGCCAAAAATACATTGTATGGGTCAACATTATTTTTTTATGCCAAAAATCATTAGGATATTAAGTAAAGATCATGTTCCATTTAGATATTTGTAAATTTCCTACCATAAATATATCAAAGCTTTTGATTAGTAATATGCATTGCTAAGAACTTCATTTGGACAACTTTAAAGGCGATTTTCTCAGTATTTAGATTTTTTTGCACCCTCAGATTCTAGATTTTTAAGTCTTGTTCTATCCCAACAAACCATACATCAATGGAAAGCTTATTTACTCAGCAGATGTATAAATGTCAATTTCCAAAAAATGACCCTTATGACTGGTTTTGTGGTCCAGGGTCACATTTATTGAGATGAAAACATTAAGAAATGAAAATATGTTAACAGCTCCATTTATGGATAGAAACATTGGGGTACTTTAGAATTCCAAGAAGGGCCTTTCTAGTAGTGACACCGTCCAGGCGACCGGAAACAGAACCATTTGGCGCATTCTTATGTCTATTTTGGTCGGCTGAATCATTGTTGTCATGATCCCTTCGGAACTGATACACTGGAAATATCACACAGCCATGAAACAGCTGACTCTCCAACCCCCCATTCGCTCAGCCTCAGATCTGCCGAAGCACCAAACATGCACTGAGTTCAAGAGGCAGGAGTCAACCCTAATCACATCTACAGGAGGCCATACCGCAAAGATTCACTCTTTGACTCACATATCCGCTCCAGATGATGCATTTGCAGCACTAAAAATGCATGTGACCTTTACACTAAAAACAACTGTGGATATCATAGCTCTGATAATTTGGTTTTGAAAGAATTTGATGGAAAATTGTTTGAGATTTTGGTATCTCTTCTGAAACACCAGAAGAGACACCTTTTTTAGTCTTTCTCTCAGAAAAAACACCTAAGGAGCAGGAGACAACAGCCATTTGTTTTCTTTACATTTAATCTCACTGCTGTGAGAACAAATTGAGATATTAGAGAGATCTCATCCTTCACTCTTAAAAATAACATTCCTTTATTAGCCTCTGTGGTTCATCCATGGAATCTTTCCATTGCACAGGTTCTTATAGTGAAAAACGTTCTTATTAAAGTCTGCGTGAACTGGAAGTTCAACAGACATAAATTCAGTATTGCAATGCTGAATTCAAGTAAAACGGAACGGAATAATGAACAAGCAGATATAGAGGGTGAGGCTTGATTTTCTGCCTAAGCAATTAAATGTCATCAGAGAAGAAACGTGATTCCACAGGAAAAGCAAATTTTCAGGTTTTGACTAAAGAATACAAAGACAAACAGATTTTAATTTAATGCAGACTTTTAAATGTTCCTCTCACGTACACACACACACAAATACTGTTCACTGAAACGTTCTTTAGGGAACAAAAAATGTTTCCCTTTTATTTTTCCCTATATTTTATAGGAGTCATGGCATAGATTTTTTCCTGGAGGTTTACTTACAATGTTAAAAAAAATAAATATGTGAAAAAAATTATTATCCCTCATTCTGACCATCTGCTTAAAAACGACCTGTTTTAAGGGGCGTGTCCTTTAAGTCTTGTCAATAATCAGTTATGATTGGCTCACTGCATATGAAAAAAGTATCAATGCCCAACCCCCTCACTATAGCATGTGTGTGTTTTGACAGCATGATTAAAATAAAACGATAATTTCCAGACAAAGCATTACAAAACCATTTACTTACAGTTTGTGATGTAGCTGCATTCAGATTTAGTACCGCTTTATCTTTCAAGAAATGTTTCTTTGTGATCTCTCCACAACACTGTGCCTCGTTTATAAAACAAAACACTATGGACGACCCGGGATTTCATTAAAAATAAACTATCCACTTGTTCCTTACGCTGGGATCCTTCTGATATCTGTACAAAGATGCAAACGACCTGTTTAAACCAAATGCGTCAAAGCGAACGTTTTTTTCACTCCATTTGTCCTATTGACGACAGACTCAAGCACGTGGACTGTCAGAAAGTGAACGTGCATCTGTATATCATATCCAGTGTAGACAAGATAGCAGCAGAGATTGTAACTTCTATTTGCTTTTGACACGACACTCGCATTCAACACTGTCAGCCGTTGAGCGACTAAACAAACGTGGGTGGGGCCTATGTCTTGTTTTGGAGGCCATGTTTATGCAAACGACTGCACCCGCGTGGCATCACCCTGGCACCTGAAATCCAAATGAGCCATTTGTGGAGCTTGATTAAATATATGCTTTGTTTATAATGAGAAGACCTCCTTCTCATTTAAGCTATGAAACTTGTAGGATGTGTTAATAGTACTAAGACCTCTTATATGCTAAAAGATCAAGGCAAATTTGATTTCTCATATCATGAGCCCTTTAAGGGGCCATTCACACAAAAGTCAAACATCTAACATATTTACATTGAAAAACAATGAAAAAGCGGTGAAGAATGCAAAAACGCATGATATATGAAAGGTCCTTAAAAGTGTATATTCTCATTCAAGGTTGGGTATCGAAAACCGGTTCCGTTTTAGAACCGGTTCCAAATTTCCAAGAACCGGGGATTCGATAAGACACGTGGATTTCGGTTCTGCTTAACGATTCCTGCGTTCGCATTTTAATGAGATATTAAAGTTTAAAATCAAACGATTTAAGCGCAGGAAGGGGGAAAACTTGCGCACTGTGTGCGATCTGAAGCGCGAGCATGAACAACGGTCCTGGTGCGGGTTCCCGGCCTGTGTCCGTTCTCGAACCGTTCCGTGCATTTCCACTGCAGGAAAGGTCGCTCTGGGCTGGATCTGACTTTTTTTACCACCAAATATGCACAAAATACGTCAGTATGTCATCATAAACACAGCCGTTTTTTGTCGAAAGTGAAAGTGAAAGTAAACAAATGAGAGAGAAAACGCATGTGTAACATTATTTTTAGATTTGCGTGTGTTCGGTGTTAAAGACACAGTAACCTAATAAATGTGCTGCCTGTCATTAATGTTAATGCAAGAACAAAAAATCATTCACTGATCTTGAATGAATATCTCTTGTAACTTTAGTGAGTCAATCTATATTTTATTTATGAAAAGAAAACTATGCAGTGTTTCTAAGGTTTTGATTTAAATTTCTGTATCTGTGATTTGTTCAGTTATGATGCTCTAGCTAATTTATTTGCGTGTTCCTATTTTATTACTGACTTTTAATGTCAATATTTTTTGTTAAAACTATAGGCAAAAGTTCCTCTTAGGCCTAAGTGGTCTGTAGACTGCTAATTTTTAATGTTATTGGACTTTTTAATGTTATTGGAATCGAAAATTGATAAGCAGAATCAGAATCTGAATTGATAAAATTCGAACGATACCCAACCCTATTCTCATTCTAACACTTTAATTCTGTCATTTTGCTTTCCAGGTCCAGACCCCGTTCTAAAACCACCTCTCAGTTTGATATGTCAGCAGCCACCTCAGCCCTTCCAGGCCATGACCCCGACCCAGAACCTCAGTCCCCCGCCGGTGATGATGTCGCCAGACCCCTTGCGATTCCCACACTGCACCCCACTAGCCGTGAAGCCGCCCCCTCACCTACAGCTGCCGCCCAACCCGCCCATCCCAGCACCCCCTGTCCTCAGTCCCAAGCCCCCTGAGGAAGACGGTCAGGCGGTGGGTGCTGACCAGGAAGCCACTCTGGAAGAGCTTTGCAAGCCTCTGTACTGTAAGCTTTGTAACGTCACTCTCAACTCTGGTCAACAGGCTCAGGCACATTATCAGGTAATCTAAAACTCATGTTATGGTCCATGGGGTATGTAAATAAGATAAGGGAACAGTAAATGATTTCACATTCTGTGTCTATGTCAACAAGGTGGGTTTGGATTGCACAATGCCTGATGACACTGAAATAATAGTCAGCCTTGATTGATTTACTATATGTTTACAAATTGGAAGTTTTTACTTTCGGTTTTGGTTTCTTTCAGTTAGTTGTTTCTCTTGAGAATCTGACTCCTCGTTTAAATCTTCACTGCAATGTAATCAATCTTTTGTTTCGTCTACAGGGGAAAAACCACAGCAAGAAGCTGCGCAATTTTTATGCTGGTAGCCAGCAGCCACCTCCCATTAGAATACCAGAGGTAGTAGAGCCTGTTTCCCAGCAACCCTCTGCCACTCCACCCACAGATTCTGCAAATGTGACTGCCAGCCAGGTACTTATGACTCTTATCTGGTGCATTTCTGTCCAAACAAGTGTGTTCTTTCAAGCTGCCTGGGAATAGGGCTGGACGGTGAAAAATAAAGCAACATTATAAATGCACATCATTAGACTAGATTTACTTTTTTGTCCGTGAAATATATCATTTATGTGCTAATAGTAGCATCAAACAGGATGGCAAACTATTGGAGTATCTGTCTGGGCTGAACTGAATTTGGGGCAGAACTTTAAGACTTTTCAGTAGGGGTCGACCGATTTTTGGCACTAACGTTGAGTATTTTTATGGTTATCGGTGTTGGTTATTTTCAAAACCGATTTGCCGATAAAATAATTTAAAAGTATTTAAAGAAAGTTTTTGTCAGAGACCTTATTGTTCTTAAGTTTGACATTTAATTTAAATTTTCACACCAAATATACCTATATCGGTTCAAAATATCGGTTATCTATCTACTTGATCTGTAATAATCGGTATTAGCATCTACCCTGAAAAACACATATCGGTCGACCCCTACTTTTAAGTTTTTGATTGTTTTTCTTGTTTGTTGTAGTAGCAACTCTAAAATAAACTCCAAAAAATGACATTAGAGATGGTAATTTTGATTATTTCCATGAATTTTAAAATGTTTTTGAAAGCAGTCTCTTGTGCTCACCAAAGCTTAATTTCTTTGGTTAAAATACAGTAAAAACATTAATTATAATTTGATTAATAATAATAGTGTTGTGAAATATTATTACAGTTTATTCCCGTGTTCCAAAGCCGAATTTTAAGCAATTATTACTCCAGTCTTCAGTGTCACATGATCCTTCAGAAATCATTATTAAATAATTTAAACACATTTAAAGAAAGCCTTTGTCAAAGCCCTTGTTATTCTTAATTTTGACATTAATTTTAATTTTTACACTAGACATATATATCAGTATATAAATATCAGTTATTGGTCTACTTTTTTGTTTGTTGCTGTAGCATTTCTAAAATTACCCCAAAAATGACATTAGAGAAGGTAAATTTAATTATTTCCATAAATTTCAAGATGTTTTAAAATGTTTTTAAAAGCAGTGTCTTATGCTCACCAAAGCTGCATTTATTTGACTGAAATTAGGTAAAAAATTAAGAACAATTTAATTAATAATACTAATTTTTAATTACAGTTTATAGCCGAATTTTAAGCAACCATTACTCCGGTCTTTAGTGTCGCATGATTCTTCAGAAATCATTCTAATATGCTGATTTGCTGCTTAAGAAAGGTTTATAATTGTCAATGTTGAAAACAATTGTGCAACTTAAAATATTTGTGGAAACTTTGATTATTTTTTCTTCACTGTCACATTAATTTAAAGTAATAGTTCACCCAATCATGAATATTCTATCATTAATTACTCACCTTCATGTAGTTCCAAAACCATAAGACCTTCATCTTCATCTTCAGTGCACAAATATTGATATTTTTGATGAAATCCGAGAGCTTTCCGACCCTGCATAGACAGCAATGTAACTACCACTTTCAAGGCCCAGAAAGGTAATTGAAAGAAATTGGTAAAGCCATTATTTTGGGTTTTTTTGCACATAAAAAGTTTTCTCGTAGCTTCATAAAATTAAGGTCATTTAACCACTGATGTCACATCGAGTATTTTATCGATGCCCTTACTACCTTTCTAGGCCTTGAACGTGGTAGTTGCGTTGCTGGATCAGAAAGCTCTCAGATTTCATCAAAAATATCTTAATTTGTGTCCGCAAGACCTTACGGGTTTGGAATGCCCAAACTTTTGTGTATATACACTGTACGTATATATTGAATATCCTCAAAAAGCTTAAAATGATCAAGATATTTCATAGATATAGGTAGCTTTATCATCCAGCCCTATCTGGGAATATCTTTAAGTGCAGTTTGATCATGCAGTGTCACTCTGCAAGCATCCATTCACTGAGCCCTGTGCGATAGTAATCAGACACGTCCCTGTAGACGCACACCTTTCATCGCTCTACTCTTTCTAAAAGCTCTACTGTCATTGTCCCGTCTGCAGCCACTCTCTAAGGGCGCTAGCAGAGTCATACTGGCCACGGAAAATGACTACTGCAAGCTGTGTGACGCTTCCTTCAGCTCCCCCGCTGTGGCCCAGGCACATTATCAGGGCAAGAACCACGCCAAAAGACTGCGGCTGGCTGAGGCGCAGCAGAACGCCACGTCCTTGTGAGTCTGTCACACCCACGCGCTCCGAGATAAAACAGCCGTTGAGTGTGGAAAATCCTTCCCTATTTGTAGGCGGTGTTTTCTTTTTTTTTTTAGGGCATCAGTTATGCAGTTTGTCACGAAGGTGATAGCAGATACAAAAATTGGATTGAAACCTCAAGTCATGAGCCCTATTGTTGCTTACATTGAGAGGGGTTTATGGGTAATTGGTATGGAAATACTTTTAGGAAGTTTAAATATATCTAGGATATCCATCTTTATACACTCATGAATTTTAGCCTCAAATCTTAATGAGAACAAAATCCAGTACACATTATGCACGCATGTTTTGCATGGAGGAAGAAGTTTTTCCTGTTAGCTTTATCTTCAGGCTGTTTTTGCATTGATAAGTGGGGCATTCATTTTAATGCTACTGTGGCCAGAGTTGGGCGGTGCTGATAACAAACCCAGGAAGATACATCCTGTTGCACTCCAAACGTCTGATTGTATCTAAGCAAACATGTCTGTGGGTAGTTAAGCTAGGTTTGAATCCCTTTAAGTCATTCAAAGCAAAACAAATTAGTAAGCAGCAGGGCTGGGTGAAAATACATGATATATTCACAGTGATTTTTCTGGTGATATACACTTTATTCTTCAATATCTTTAAGGTTTAAAAGCTTCATTTTTTTTTGTTTGTTAATACTTTTATGTGCCATTAAAATAAGCATTATTTTAGATATTACTTATTTATTGTTATTATTATTTATAATATATATTTGTCATTTAAATATTTCATGATCTGCTTTTGCTTGTTCATGGAGGCCTGTTTCCACCATTAAATAAAAAATTAAAAAAGGTATTGCAACTTTTTACCTCACAATTCTGACTATAGAATGCATGATATAAATTCACAATTCAGCTTTTTTACTCAGAATTGTGATTTTTTTTTTTAGAATTACGGGATCTAAACTCATAATTCTGATTTTTTTCTCTGAACTGCGTTACACAAATTCACAATTCTGAATTTTTTTCTTAGAATTGCGTGATACAAATTCACAGGTCTGACGTTTTTTCATAATTGCGTGATATAAACTCAAAATTCTGACTTTTTTCTAAAAATTGCATAATACAAACTCATTATTCTGACTTTTTTCTCATAATTGCGTGACACAAAATCACAAATCTTACTTTTTTCTCATAATTCCATAATTCAAACACACAATTCAGACTTTTTAATTGCATGATACAAACTCACAGGTCTGACGTTTTTTCATAATTGCATGATATAAACTCAAAATTCTGACTTTTTTCTAAAAATTGCATGATACAAACTCACAATTCTGACTTTTTGCTCAGAACTGCATGATACAAACTCACAATTCTGACTTTTTTCTTAAAATTGCATGATACAAACACACAATTCAGACTTTTTTTGCTCAGAATTGCGTGATACAAACTCACAGTTCTGACTTTTTTCTCATAATTGCGTGATACAAACTCACAATTCTGACTTTTTTCTCAGAATTGCATGATATTAATTCATAATTCTGACTTTTTTCCTCAGAATTGCGAGCTCATATCTGGCAAATTCTGACTTTATCATTTAGAAAAAGTAAGAATTGTGAGATAAAAAGTCGCAATTACCTTTTTTAAATTTTGTTCAGTAGCAAAAATGCTGCTAGAGTTAGCAAGATTGATTCACTTCAGTGACTCAAACTATTTGAATGATTCAAAACTATGATTCAATGATTCATTTGCTTCATACTGTAACTAAAATGTTCTCAGAAGTCTTTTTGTAGGATTTTTTTCATGTTCATATATTGTAGAAAACACGTTTGTAGGTAAATATTGTTCTTTACAACAATATTGTTATTATTATTATTTTAATGGATATACGTGTAATTTTTCCATATATTCAGAATTTTTGGTTAACATTTTTGTAGTTAAATAGTTATTTTGTAGCAGTGTTGTCATATTTTTTTGTTATGTTTGTGGATATATGTAAAAACCATTTTTAATTCTTTTTCATGCTATTTAGTAAAATATTCTGTAATATTATGAAATATTGTTACACTTTAAAATAACTATTTTCTATTTTCTTTTAATACTGTGAATATTTAATGATTTTAGCTTTGATTTCAAGTGTATTTCACTTTAACATTTTGATTCATCTTAGAAACAATGGTTTAGTTGAAGTAATAGAAATTACATAAAAGCAATTTCATAGCAATTGCATAAATATAGGTATAAGATATCATCAAAAGGCTGAGAAATATCAAGATAATGTATCCATACTACGTGCTAAATTGCATTTTCATCTAATGTGTTTTCCAGAGACTCATCCAACACTCAGAGACGTTCACGGAAAGAAGGCTACGAGTACCGATTAATGAAGAACCGTAGGGCTCAAAACAACACTGCCATGCCAGGTACTGTCTACACAGATTGATCTCAACCAGTAGTTTAGGAGAGACAGATTTTAGTCATCATGTCATCTTGCCCCGAGACTATCCCTCGGGTTCAGTTTTCTGCTCAGTGGTCCAAGCTGTGGTGCAAAACCTCCATTTGTGATCAGTGCTTTGGCAGCAGAGCGCTTGGCAGCTGCGCGTGTTAGTTTGCCAGCCTGTGCTAATGTAGCGCAATGCGCTAGTCTCGCTAAATGCAGGCCAGACGCCAAGGCTTTGGACTATGTAAGCCGATATGCCACCCCACGTCAGCCCGGGCTCACGAACGTCACCCACACGATGGCAGATCTCAATCACACACATGCCCCCATTGCCCCGCGGTCCTGTCCTCACATACGCACTAAAAAACACACGCCCTTGCATTCCGTAAGTGAAGCAGTTAGCTTTTGCATGTGATAAAAGAAAAAGATAAATGGTTTTTGAAAATAATATGTCTATTAGTTAAAAATGCTTGAGGATTCTTATTAGACTCTAACTGGCACATGTACATTTGCCAAACAAATGTATCTCTCTACACTGAGATGTCCTGGCAGAGGACTGATGTTTCCCTCGGGTGTGGGTCATCTGCTCTCATTATATCCTGCAGAATATACCCATGATGAGCCACAAAGTGTGAGTGCCAGGGTTGGAAAAGTAAGGTTTTCTTCTACAAAATGAATGTGATAAATTAGGGCTGTCAAATCGATTAATCACGATTAATCATGACATAAAAAACGTGTGTGTGCTGTATGTATATATATATATATAAATACACATACATAAATGTATATATCTAAGAAATATTTACATATATATATATATATATATATATATTCATATTTATGTGTGATTTATATTATGTATACTGCTATCAGATCGATTAATCGCGATTAATCACATCCAAAATAAAAGTTAGTGTTTACTGTATGTATTTATATGTAGACAATACACACACATAACTTTGTAAACACAAACTTTTATTTTGGGTGCGATTAATGATAAATCGATCTGACAGCACTAATTATATATAAGTATTTATATATTACATATATTTCTTAAATATATACATATATGTGTGTGTATTTATATGGACATAAACATATACAGTACACACATGAACAAACTTTTTGGTTGCGATTAATCGTGACTAATCGATCAGACACCACTAATTACATATACATATATATTACATATGTTTCTTAAATATATACATATATGTGTGTGTATTTATATGTATATGTATATATGTAAATATAGACAATACACACAAATATATATTATGTAAATCAAAAACTTGATTTTGGATGCAATTAATCATGATTAATCCATCTGGCAGCACTACTTATATATAAATATACGTATTACATATATTTCTTATATATATAAATGTGGGTGTATTTATATATACATATACAAATATATACAGTACACACACATATAAACACAAACTTTTATTTTGGTTGCGATTAATTGTGATTAATCGTTTTGACAGCCCTAAATAAAATATAGAAATTAAATACAAATTTCTGTAGGTGGCACTTGGAGTTATAAAAACATCGTAAATTCTATTTAAATTTAAATTCTAATTATAATTTGCATCCTGTTTAACTCAGTTCAAATTAAATGCAAATTCAGGAAGTGAATTGGAATTTAAAACCATTTTTAGTTAAGTTCTGAATTATGCAGGTATTAAATATGGTGATTTTTCCAACATATATGGTTTTTATGATTGCAACATGCTTGTTTTTTCTTTATTTATTCTTGTTTGGGGTTATGGGGTTATTCTTGTTTCTCTTATGTTCACAAAAGCTGTATTTTATTAAAAATATAGCAAAAACAGTAACTATTTTATTATATTTTAAAATTAATTTATTCCTGTGATGCAAGGCTAAATTTTTAGCATCATTACTTCAGTTTTCAGTGTCAAATGATCCTTCGGAAATCATTCTAATATGCTGATATCGTGCTCAAGAAACATTTCTTATGATTACTAATGTTGAAAACAGTTGTGATGCTTAATATTTTTATGGAAACCATGATGCATTGTTTCAGGTTCTTTGAAGAATAGAAAATTCAAATTAACAGTTTAATATTTAATATAAAATGTATTAAAAATGTAATTGATTTAAATCTTTTTAACATTTGAAATGTCTACTCTTATTTTTAATCAGTTTAAAAGCACCAAGGTCATTTCTTCCAAAAAAAAAAAAAAAAGTTTGTGTGAACATGAAAATTAGCACACAAGTCAGCGTGACTGCATTTCAAAGTGTATTTCATCACCTTCTAATATCTGCTTAGTCATGCAGCCATTTATTTGAAGTTTCACTGATTCACATGACCCGACATGTTTCCTGTGCCGTTTCAGGCCCTTACTACAACCCACGGCCGAGGCAACGTATCCCACGAGACCTTGCGATGTGCGTCACGCCCAGCGGCCAGTTCTATTGCTCAATGTGTAACTCGGGTGCCAGTGAGGAAGCAGAGTTTCGTCTACACCTAGAGAGCAAGCAGCATAAAAGCAGAGTGTCCGAGCAGCGCTACCGTAGCGAGATGGAGAATCTGGGATACACTTAAGAGGCAGCCAATAAGTGATTTCCAGATCCTGAGGAAATAATCTCGCAGTCCTGGAAGTAGCCACTTTTGTTTTTAAATAAAAGGCAATGTTTTTTAATGTTATTCTACAAGCAATTTATGTGTGAAAATTCGCACATTGCAGAGCAAACGTTTATGTGCCAGACAACAGCTCTGTTGGAAAGTTTTAGGAAGCTTTATTTAATAAGGGATATCTCACAAAAAACGCTCATAAGCACAGATCTAGGATCAGCTGGCAAATAATTCATAATTTCATGATTTATAATTAACTAAATACTTATCCTAGATCACCTTATGAGCAAGTACACAAATATTATAGTATACTTATACAATATGGATTTCTGTATATGTCTAGCATTTTTTAGTATTATTTATTTAATTCTAATGTCTAAAATGACCTCCAACATGCTTTGGAGAGGTAATAAGTGTAAAAAAAAAACTTTTTTTTTTTCTCAGCTTTTTTGTGTGCAATTGATGCCTCAAAAAGGGAAAAACCAAGCAGCAATCAGTTTCCTAAACAAACAGAAGTGGCAATCCTACTCACTCTGAGCCGTAGATTCACTGTGTTTCTTCAGGAGCTGCAGAACGCACGCTACCGTTCTGCCGATCAGATTAGAGACTGCATTCCCAGGAGAATCCGCACCGCGGGTCTCCGGCGTGCCTGCTGAATGTACTATGAAAGCGATGACAATAGATCTACGCCCGTCTGGCTTTGCACATGTTTACTAGGTGTAGTGGGAGATTTTCAATCAGACATCATTTGGTCTATTTTGGTGGGTGTACATCTGATATTGTTAACCAGCATGCTTCAGTGCGAAATTATTTGGGTGATTGTTGTTTATTTTCATCTTGGATTATCTCCAGGGAATCTTTCCCCACACTAAAGGGAGAAATGGAAAACATGGCTATTTTTAATGAGGTCCGTGCCGCCCGTGCCCCCTACCTCAGTCACAACCCTCTGACTTAGTAGTTTTCAAGTTGGCCTACCAAAGCTTATTTGTGAAAAGCTTAAAGGAGAAGTCCACTTTCAGAACAAAGATTTACAGATAATGTATTCACCCCCTTGTCATCCAAGATGTTCACGTCTTTCTTTCTTCAGTCATAAAGAAATTATGTTTTTTGAGGAAAACATTTCAGTATTTGTCTTCATATAGTGGACTTCTATGGTGCCCTGTTTGAATTTTCAAAATGCAGTTTAAATGCAGCTTCAAGCAATCCCAAATGCAGTTGTAAATGATCCCAGCCCATAAAGAAAAGGTCTTATCTAGCAAAGCGAAGATTTATTTTTTGTCATTTTTAGCCTTTATTATGACAGGACAAATCAGTATGGACAGGAAGCGAAGTGGGAGAGAGATAGGGGGCGGGATCGGGAAAAGTCCTCAAGTCGGGATTCGAACACAGGACGCCTGTAGCACTGCCCACAAGGCTATCGCGCCGACAGTTTATAAACTTTTTAAAGGGTCATGAAATCCCCTGTTTCAGCACTGGTTAGTTCTCACCACAGTTTTAAAAAATGCTTCAAAAGTGGACGTGGTGCGCTGCGGAGCGGAGGGGGAAGAGGGGAGAGAGTCAACTTCGGGTTCAGACAGTTTCGCTCCCTTTGAGTTAACAACACAAATAAATGCACATTCATTTGCACTCTACATCGAAAACATATATGAACGCGCTGTTGCACCTCTATTAACTTTTTAAGGCTTATTTTGCCGCGTTTATAATCCTTTTGCGTCAAGGAGTTGTAAAAACCGCTATTATACTCACTTTATGAATGAATGGCCTTTGTGCTGAACTCTTACAAAGCAAACAAAAACAAACAGTCTCCTTCGATCCATGAACGTTTCTCTCAGTTAATATACGGAATCTCACAGTCTGAAGCGTCTGTCATAGCAAATCAACACGCGCTGTCGTGAATAATTAGTCGAAGCTTCTTCTCATAGGATAAGAACACGCAGCCTCATGAATAATTATGAGAGACCGACGCGTCATCGATGTACTATAGTCCGTTGCCACGTCACAAAGTGTGACGTCAGCACAAGGTAGATTTTAAACCCGGAAGGTGAAAATTGCGTAAAAGAGCTCAAAATGAACCAGTTTTCTCCAACAATTAAACGTAACAGATGCTAACACTGTCATATATGATGTGCAACACAAACATCTCAGAAAAAGTAGTCTGGGGTTTCATGAACCTTTTAATGTCAAATGCTCGTCTTGACTTCATGACAGTTAGGGTATGTCGAAAAACTCCCATTTCATGTTCTCCCTCAACTTCAAAATCGCCCTATATCGCTGTTTTACCTTTTTTGTTAAGGGTGTTTGATCTTCTTTGCATGTTCACGTTGCAAAGACTGGGTCGGTACTTCTCCAGCGATGTAGGATGATTTTGAACTGATTTTTGAAGTTGACAGAGAAAATACGATTGGAGTTTTTCGACATACCCTAACTGTCTTGAACCAGAATACATAGGGTTCAGGCAGAGCAAGACAAGATGAGCATTTGAAATTTAAAAGTAGTTAAATTGCATTTTTTTTAATGAAAATAACTGCTTGTTTCGCTAGATAACACCCTTCTTCTTCGGCTGGGATCATTTACAATCACATTTGGAATCACTTGAAGCCGCATTTATACTGCTTTTTGGAAGTTCAAACTCGGGGCACCATAGCAGTCCATTATATAGAAAAAAATGCTGAAATGTTTTCCTCAAAAAACAAAATCAGTTTACGACTGAAGAAAGAAAGACATGAACAACTTGGATGACAAGGGGGCGAGTACATTATCTGTACATTTTTGTTCTGGAAGTGGACTTCTCTTGTAATATTTTACTGAGGAAACATGACCTTGAAGAAATAGTTCACCCAAAAATGAAATTTGCTGAAATGTACAGATTCATTGCATCACTTGCTCACCAATAGTTTTTAATCAGCTGTTTGGATTCTGACGGCACCCATTCACTACAAAGGATCCATTGGTGAGCAAGTGATATAATGCTAAATTACTATAATGCTAAAATATGTGTTCTAATGAACAAAAACCCATCTACAGCAAATATTTAGCCATTTTTAGGTCAACTGTACCTTTAAGTGGTTATATTAGGACAAGTAGGAGCTGTTAAAAATGTAAGATGCTTTATGTTTTTTGTTCATGGATGCATAATTGTATGCATAAGCATTGCCCTTCATCTATTTTATCACTTAAAATGCTATAAATATTTTATAAAATACAGTATATACTAGAAGAAGTGACCCGGTTTTGCTCTTGCTGTTTTTGTTGCTCCTTAAATAAGCTATAACATCACTCTTCAGAGCAGTTCATTGTCACTAAATGTTTGCGATTGTAATTCTTCTCTGATTTAGTATTAGTTCTGCATGAAATTATTGCTGCTTGTACATATTAAGAGGATGATTGCAGAACTGATTTGCACTTGTTAAGACAGTATTGTGAAAAGTCATGCTATATATTATTACGCAGACATATGTTCATTCAAATCAAATGTTTACAGCGGGAATCATCACAAGGGACTTATGGGAGCGCTTGACGGACTAATGGACTCAGTGGAGCCGTGAAGACATCTTAAATGTGCCTCGGAGTATAAAGCCTACTCAACTGTGATGTTGAACATTTCGTGTTGTTCTGCTTTGCATATGTTTCCAGTAGGAGAGACTTTCAGTCCGGCATAACGAGTAATGTTTTGCGTATTCAAATAACTGACCATTTATGTCAAGCTCTTTTTATATAATCGTGGTGATTTGTTTCATATGTATATATTGAAATCAATTTAAAGAGTGCACTTTGCATTTTAAACATGTTATGTGTTAATCTAACATGTTCATAGTGCAGATTATTGTGTAAAATGCACCACTGATCCATCAATTTGACAATTTGTCGGTAAAAGTTTGTGGTTTTCCAGGAAGGAAAGAGGAAATGGGATCAGAGCATGTTGCAGGCTGGACTAGAACCTGCACTGTCCACATAAGCACTACAGCTATATCAAACTGTGGTGGTGTATTCTACTGGTAGCTCCCAGAGATTCACCAGAGGCAAGCCATATCCTGTTTTGTGTTTTGTGCGGTCAGGAAGTTGTGACCCTATCTGGAAACAGACCTTCCCAAAGGACGCCAGCAGGGACGCTAGGTTCTCCCCCCGATGGAGAATCCCAACAGTCTGTTCCCTTAAAGCCAATCCTGATTTTTTTCCCATCCATAAATACCTCTGTTGGGAGTTAATATCAAGTCATATTTCACTAATGTTTTCTAAAGGATTAGCAGAAACATTTTATTTTGAAGTGCGTCGAAATAAAATCTAGCTGTAGTGCCTTTTGAAGACATTTTGAAGTTCTTAAAGTTGCCTTTTCATGTTCATTAAAGGTCTGAGTGCAATACAGATGATGTGATGATATTTATCTGACCTCTTCCTTTTTTTCCCTCGAGGTGTATTATTAAACAGTAGTTCAATGTCTTGAATGTACAGTACAGATGAAAGAACATTTTAACTTTATTGTAGAGTCCTGGAACTCAAATTTTGAACGCAATATAATGTATTAATAAAATATTTCATTAAAAAACAAGTCTTTTATTACTTTGTCAGCATCTACATCACTGTGAATATATAATATATGTTTTAGGAATTTGAAAGCATCTTTCATTGACTTCAGTTAGTTCATCAAAAAATGAAAACTCTGTCATTACTCACCATCATGCTGTTCCAAAACCACAAGACCTTTGTTCATCTTCAGAACAAAAATTAAGATATTTTTGATGAGATCTGTGAGTTTTCTGACCCTGCATAGACAGAAAGGCAACTCAAGGCCCAGAAAGGTAGTAAATGTCTCATTAAATAGTCCATGTGACATCAGTTGTGTAACCATAAAGTTATGAAGCTATGAGAATGAATTTTGTGTGGCAAGAAAACAAAAATAAATATAGCTGCAAGTAGCAATTACTGGGGTTTAAGCGCTTAAAGTCATATGAAAAAAAAAATTATGTACCAAGCCTGTAACCACCTAAATGAATTATTTAAAAAGCATTTTTGGCAAATTGAAGTAATTTACCATAGAAATATGATATTTTTTTTAATAATTATGACTGTTATAGTGCCAGCTGTGGGTCTGATCTCCTTAAACCTTTGCATGTTTGTTTAGAATCACTTGTTGCATGTGCTCAGCAGGTTTTGTGAAGTTTTGAGTTGTCCTTTAGGCTTTATAGGATAAACTTGGACAGGCCCCAAGGTAAATTTGGACAGGGCTCTTTTCTAAACGAGGTTGTTATAGCTTCCCAAAGAGTAAATTTCAACATTTATTTGATAAATATTGACCTAGAGAGTCCAGAGAATTGTACTGAAGTGTTTTTTTTTCCAAATTGAGTGAAAAACCTAGTACTAGTTTGCAAAAGTAGGTTTTTTACATCTTTTTAATCGTTTAACAAACGGTTTGATTGACAGCAGTGGTTCTAGAGGCAAAATCCAGAATGAAGAGTGTCGTATGATACGAATATTGTGCATATGTGCGAAAAACCGTGGAGCGTACAATTGTTTATGCTCTTGAAAAATGTATTATCGCCCCTCAGAGGCCAATTTCTTTTAAATTTCTTTCAGACCTTTGGGGCCGTGAGTTGAACAGGTCCACCGAGCTTTGTTCCATTCAGCTTCCGTAAACCTGGTCTAATAGGTGCTCAAAATTCATCAACCAATGGCGGCCATGTTTTCTGAGATACGCAAATGTCCTTATAGACACTTGTGGCACTTTAAACCAACACCGTGCACAGCAATTTTCATGTTGAAAGGACAAAGGGTTGCACAGTTATAGCTATTTTTATGTTTTTTGCTCTAATAGTGCCACCAAATAGACTAGCTCCACGTTTTTTTTTCCTGTGACCTCAGATTGATATCTCATCAAGTACGAAATTGCTCATAACTCCTAAACCGTCAGTCGCAGACTCAAGTGTCTTATGTTGTTGGAATCCTTGGCTCAAGTCAGATAAAACACGTACAGATTTAATTGTGGCGAAATTTTCGGGTATTTTGGATTTTTTTGAAAAACCTACTTTTGCAAACTAGTCTTAGGTTTTTCGCCCGAACGGAACCAAACTAGTGCAGAAAGATTCTCAGGAGAGTGAATAGGAATAATTAGCAAAAATAAAGTTGAACTTTCGACTCACCATCGCAAAGGGACGCCAAAACGTTTAAAAGGGGCGGGGCCACTTTTAGTAAAATGCCTTTAACTCCTGAGAAGAATGAAATCTTCACCAAACTCAGATCACAGGGAAAAAATCGTGGAGGTTGGCCACTTGGTGGCGCTATAAGAGGCAAAAAAAACATAAAAATGGCTATAACTATGCAATCATTTGTCCTATGGCTGTGCACGGTCTTGCTCCAAAGAGCCACAAGTGTCTATAAGGACATTTGCGTATCTCAAAAAAACATGTCCGCCATTGGCCGATGAAATTTGAGCACCTTAACAGAGGCCGATCAGAACGAAACTTGTTGGGCCCCAAAGGTCTGTGAGAAATCTGAAAGAAATCGGCCACTGGGGAGCGTAATGGCAATTTTCAAAGCCATAAATGATTGTACATTGCGCGTTTTTTTTGCACGTACACAACATTTATATCAAATGATTGTCCTTATTCGGGACAACTTTGCCTCTAAAACCACTGCTGTCAATCAGATCGTTTGTTAAATGATTGAGAAGATGAAAAGAACCTACTTTTGCAAACTAGTCCTAGGTTTTTCGCTCAGTCTGGAAAAAAAACACTTCAGTACAATTCTCTGGACTCTCTAGGCCAATAATTATCAAAAAATATTGAAATTTACCCTTTGGGAAGCTATAACGGGGTCATTTAGAAAAAGGCCCTGTCTAAATTTACCCAAAATCCTATAAAGCCTAAAGAAAAACTCAAAACTTCACAAAACCTGCTGAGCACATGCAACAGGTGATTCTAAACAAACATGCAAAGTTTTAAGGGGATCATACCACAGGTAGCACTATAACAGTTAAGAAACATATTTCCATGGCAAATTACTTGGATTTGCCAAAAATGCTTTTTTAAATCATTGATTTAGGTGGTTATAGGCTTGCTAAATAATGTGTTTTTTAATGTACTTAAATGCCTTATAGAGCTTGAAACTCGGTAATCACTGCTTACAGCTATATTTTTCTCTTGTATCCTTTCAACCATTTAGACTTTAAAATATTAAAGATAGTGTTATGATGTGTGGATTTCATGTCTGCAAAACAACATCTTTTGTGCAACTGTTCTATGTTACACCTACTGTAGTAGGTACAGCCTGGATTAATATGCAAATCTAGTTATGACTCATTCCAAACTCAAACTTTCACACCAGTGGTTAGTTTTAGGAGAGCACAACATGGTTTCCTCCCTCAAATAATGACATTTTTTTAAGCACTCTGTTGTTTGCTCACCCCACCCATAAGTCTGTGGGACTGCAGTCACGCTGTAATGAGTGGGATGCATTGTACGGGGGCCAAGTCAACTGACAAACTTGTGTCCTGTTTTTTTTATGGTGTGCATTGCTGAGGCCCTGCGGGATAAGTGACAGCTGGAACAGGGAACAGTAAGGCTGAGAGTTCCAGTGGCATCAGCTGAGATGAACAGATGTGAAGGGCTCTGATTCTAATGAAAGTGTTATTTCAATTCCTGATCACATGCAAAGTTCTTAGATATGTATGCATTGTTTTGATATTTATATGAATTTAGAAAAAGTATTTAGCAAAATTTTTACAAAATTACGTTTAAAAGTTTAATACAGTATTTGTTTTTCTTAGAAAATAATAGTAAAAGATTATGCAAAGTTATTTTTAAAAGTTTTATTTCGAGAATTTCATGCTTTATTTTTTTTTAAGTTCTCATGCTGACTTAAAAATGATCAAAATTAATATTCATTGAGAAATTAAAAACATATTCATCATAAAATACAGTCACTGTATGTATAAAACAGCAATTTTGTGATCTATTTATATTTAGATCTAATAAATGCAGCCTTGGTGAGCATAAGAGACTTATTTTTAAAAAAATAAATTAAAAAAAATTATACAGACCTTTTGAATGTTAACGTAACCAATAGGAAATTCCGTATTCTCTGTCATATTCTGTTAACAGCCTGCATGGAGAGGAAGTGAGTCTGTTGTCATGGTGTGCAGGCGACGACTCGGAGCTAAAAACACAAACAATTGTGGAGATGGTTATTGATTTCAGGAAGAAGAACGCCCATCTCCTTCCTCTAGAAAAACTCTAGCACACAACAACCAGAAATATCACAACAATTATACAAAAGGCCTGTATTGCTTTGAAATGTGTCCTATAATAGCAACAAAGCATATTTTAATTGTTTCATCTGAAAACACAAAATAGAACAATTTAATCTTAAATTATTGTGTTACCTCCAAATTTGACCATCCTCATCAAAGGGACCCCCTTCCTAAAATATAAAAGGTACACTACCGTTCAAAAGTTTGGGGTCAGTACATTTTTATTGTTTCTTTTTTTTTTTAAGAAATTAATACTTTTATTCACCAAGGATGTATTAAGTTAATAATTAAAAGTTTATTAAAAGTTGATAATAAATAATTTACATTGTTATAAAATATTTATATTTTGAATAAACACTGTACTTTTTAAACTTGTTATTCATGAAAGAATCCTGAAAAAAAAAAATCTCAGGTTCCAAAAAATATTTGGCAGCACAGCTGTTGATATTATCCAACATTGATCATTCTAATAATAAATCCGCATATTAGAATGATTTCTGAAGGATCATGTGATACTTAAGACTGGAGTAACAGCTGATAAAAATTCAGCTTTTCATCACAGGAATAAATTCTATTTTAAAGTATGTTAAAATAAAAAACATTATTTTATATTGTAAAAACATTTTGCAATATTACTGTTTTTTTTTCTATATTTTTAATCAAATAAATGCAGCCTTGATGAGCATAAGAGACTTCTTTAGACTATTACAAGTCTTACTGACCCCAAACTTTTGAACGGTAGTATATATCAGTTTATTTTATTCTTATTTATTTATTTATTTATTTATTTACATCATTTTCTCTACACCTCTCTTGTGCTTTATTTATATATTTATTATGTAATTTATGGGTTTTTTAAATTGATTTGAACTCATTTTAATTATTTTTTCATTTATTTTAGTCATATTTTTTATTTATTTGTTTTTACATTTTTTAAAATTGTTTTTCTTTACAGATTTCCATTGGCCTTCTAGCTCTCCCTTGTGCTTTATTTATTTATTTGTTTGTTTGTTTGTTTTAATAATTTTTTATTGAATACATTTGTATTATTTATTCATTTTTATCCATTTATTTTAATCTTATTTTCTTAGTTTTTTGTTTTTGCATTTTTTACACTATTTTCTCTACACATTTCCACTAACCCTCTAGCACTCACATGTGCTTTATTTATTATTTATTTATTTCTATGTTTGTTTGTTTTTTTATTTTATTGTTTGTTTTGTTTTATTTATTCTTTTTATCCATTTATTTTATATAATATTTTTATTTATTTGTTTTTACATCTTTGGACTGTTGTTCTCTACAGATTTCCAATGACCTTCTAGCTCTCCCTTGAGTTTTATTTATTTATTTATTTATTTATTTATTTATTTACTTTAAAGATTTTTTTTTTACTGATTTGAATAAATTTGTATAATTTATTAATTTTTATTTTTTTATTTTTTATTTATTTGTTTTTATATTTTGTACACTATTTTCTCTACATATTTCTACCCTTTAGCACTCCCTTGTGCTTGCTTTATTTATTATGTATTTAATTTTATGAGGGTTTTGTATTGATTTGAACTCATTTGTATTATTTTTTATTTTTTATCCATTTTGTAGTCATATTTTTATTGATTTGTTTTTACACTATTTTCTCTACACATTTCCTGTGACCCTTTAGCACTCCCTGGTGCTTTATTTATTTATTTATTTATTAAATCGATTTAATTTTTTTTTTATCCATTTATATATTTTAGTCGAATTTTTTATTTATTCGTTTTTACATTTTTCACACTGTTTTTCTCTACTTCTCTACACATTGCCAATGACCTTCCAGCACTCCCTTGTGGCCCTCTTACTTAACCTCAAAAACAAACAGCCCAAACAAACCATGAGGTCAAAAGAGTCATTTACTGCGGACACACACATCTCTTATGACATCAGTCTTGATAAGAAAACATGCTGTCATCCAGCAGCTTCCAGGAAGTGCAGTGCAACCCAACATCTGAGTCACTGAGAAATGACAGGAATGTATCACTCTGCGAGAGGACAGATATTTCCGCTCAACACAGAGCCAGAAACATTTGGCACTTCGTGAAGTATTTCCCTCGTGATATATTTCCCTCAAAGCAATTCACTAGTTTGCTGGTTTAGTCAAATAAAACACAACATCAACATCACTTCTGAATAAACATATGCCAATTCAAGATTATGAATTTTTAGACATAAATGTGCCACAGCATCTCTTCAAAACACCCAAGTAACATTTTGAAAAACAAACACTATGCTAATATTTCACTTAAGCACACACCGAGTTTCCAAGGCAGTAGCGCCATCTTGTGGCGTTACTTTATCAGTAACGCTGCCCAAATATTTCATTTAAACCCATTCTGTCTTTCAGGTGTTTTGCTGTGACTTTGTGAGTATGTGAGATATGTGGGGATTTTCCTAGTATAATTATTAGACAATTATAGGTATCATTAAGAGTAAAGGATAAAACATTGTTGACAAAATACAATTAAGCAATATCACTCAGCTGTGATTTTCTCACAGCACTATTGCGAGTGTGATATTGCTTCCATACAACAAGTTCTTGAAACTAGTAATTAATATCGATTAACTTACGTTTCATGTTAAATGGGTCGGTTAGTTCGCGTCTTTCTTTCCCGCTGACTAAAATATCTCTAAGAAGCCGAAGCATCACCAAGCCACGATCTGGACTACAGAATATGACTGGAGCGGAGCGACAGAAATCCCCCCTTCAGCGTAAGCGTTCTAATTTAACTCCTCTCTAGATCCATTCCAGGTTTTCCATTTCAAACCGTCAAAAGCACAGTAGTTTTAACGGACTAATATTTTCATGGATCTGTCGAAAAAAAGCTGTTTTTTACTATAGTAAATTAATTTGACTAAAACAACTGCTGTTATTCTTTGAGATGGGAATATATATGAAAAAAATCCT
This sequence comes from Labeo catla, assembly GCA_012976165.1. Taxonomy (NCBI): domain Eukaryota; kingdom Metazoa; phylum Chordata; class Actinopteri; order Cypriniformes; family Cyprinidae; genus Labeo; species Labeo catla. The sequence continues at coordinate 5,252,246 of VONZ01000001.1, forward strand.
TTTTGGCCAGTTACCCGGATGCGCGGCCATGTTGGCGATACTGGGATGTAAACAACATTATTGATTGCACAGTTAATGTACTAATGAATAGGTTGTTCTGCTAATTTCTGCCTTCTAAACCGCTAAAAAACGTGTGGAAGCTGCTAAATCATATAGAGAAGGACTTAGTAAGCAGAAAAGGGCGCAATATTTTGAAATACTAAAATTAATAGGTGGTAAAAATACATACGAGCAGTATTAAGTAATATATTCGCAAAATATTTCACCTGCCTGACTAGAAATGATAAGCACAAACACAAAATGTTGTTAAAATTCTTGCCCTGGAAATCCTAGTTAAGTCTAGCCAAACACAAATGCCTTCTGTTCTTGTTATAACTTTTGGTAGTCTATAGTAACATTATTCCGAATGTTTTTCCTGGTCTGACTAGTACAGCCTAAAACATGACAATAATCGACCATTTTCAGCAGCAATAATCAGCTAAACTTGCGAGTTCCGTTCGGTTCAGTGCTGCCAATATTGCCGATTGATGATGCGTCATGAAAACACTCTATACTACTATATTGGAGGCATAAAAAATACAAATATAAATATAAAATCACCACAAAAGGTTTATTCAAGAAGGTGATACAATTAAAACACACAAACACAGATTGTATTTTCAACAGTTCCAAAAAAAATCCATGTAATTTGACATCAAATATATTATTTACACATGATGCTGTTGTAGCTGTACAATTCGTATCTTTGTTATGTCAACACGGTGGAACAATATGATTGCATACACAGACAGTATATTCAATGAATTAAAATCTGTGATTATTACTATTAATGAACTACTACATCAAAACATACCTTTATTTATTTAGTGTGATACTGGCACCAAAATAATCAGAACAATACTACCAGTCATACTCCAGAAAATCTCATTTAAATAGTCAAGATCTGTTTCAAATGCACAGTATATATCACAGCACTCTTTGGACATGATTTGAGGCAACAATTCAAATGAATTACAGATCAACTTTATACTATATTTTAATCGTTATATGGAAATGGATATTGATGAATCATTTTTGAGCATATTAATATGGTAAAAACAAATACTGAGACTTTGTTCCCAAATTTGTTAATGTAACAAACAGCTTATGTCTTTCTCACAAGCACTTAAATTTCTCAGAAACATGCAGTTATTCTGAATAAAATTTACATGATAGAAAAATACCTGCCTGAACACCGGTCAGTGTTGTTTTAGCACTTGAATCAACAACCAGTGTCTGAATTTAAACGTCAGGCGAAAAAGGTCGATATTTCTAAATTCTTAAAGAACATTAAAAAATGAAGATAAAGTCACTTTATCATTAAAGGTAGATGAAGTAAAGACAGTCTTTTGACACAATGAGTGTTTTCTCTGATTTCTATGTACACACACGCACACAAACACAACTTTTGTCATCTCATCCCTCAAAATAACAGAGAGATTACCTTTTAGATTTGACAAAATGAGAGCACAATTGGAGGAGCAGCAAAATAACATACCTGCAGATCCCGTATCTGTAAATATATGTATATTACATATACATATAAGAGCCATAGTAATGTAACATCCATCCCAAACACCATAAGTGCAAACACAATCTTTCAGGTTTATCTCATGCCATGTAAACTGATTATGGCTCTTTTAAAACATGGAGTGAGAAACCATTTACTATATATAGAATCAGTAGAAATCTTACAGCCACTAAATAACCGGTTAACGTGACAGACCAGAACCTGATCAGGGGTCTATCTGAAGGCAGGGTTGACCTGTTGTAATGGCAATCCCAGGCTCGGAGAGACATTTGTGTAGTGAATAGAGAGAAGGCGGTGTGGCTGTAGGTCAGAGGTGAGGCGGGACAGTCTGTAGGGCATCCTCGGCAGTGCGGTGCACATTGACATTCTAGGACAAGAACAGAAAATAAACTATTATATTGTTGTTTTTTGAAAAACCACTTGTTATCTTGAAACATAAACCATGTACTGGTACTGGTAAATGTTTTAAATAATATACACTACCAGTCAAAAGTTTTTGAAGAGTAAAATTTATAATGTTTTTTTAAAAAAAAGTCTCTTCTGCTCACCAAGCCTGCATTTATTTGATCCAAAGTACAGAAAAAAAACAGTAAAATTTTGAAATATTTTTACTATTTACAATAACTGCTTTCTATTTGAATATATTTAAAAATGTAATTTATTCCTGCGATTTCAAAACTTTATTTTTAGCATCATTACTCCAGCCATATGATCCTTCAGAGATCATTCTAATATTCTGATTTGCTGCTCAAAAACATTTATTATTATTTTTATGTTGAAAACAGTTGAGCAGATTTTTTTTCAGATTTCTTTGATGAATAGAAAGTTAAGAAGAACTGCATTTATCTGAAATAGAAATCTTTTGTAACATTATAAATGTCTTTATCATCACTTTTGATCAATTTAAACCATCCTTGCTAAACAAAAGTATTAATTTCTATATATATTTTCTATAAAGCCTTATATTGACTCCAAGTTTTTTAATGTTATAGTGTATAATTTAAAAAAAGCTTTTTATTTCAGATAAATGTTGATCTTTGGATCTTTCTATTCATCAGTGAATCCTAAAAATGCACTCAACTGTTTTCAATAACAATAATAATAAATGTTTTTTGAACAGTAAATCAGCATATTAGAATGATTTCTGAAAGTGACACTAAATACTGGAGTAATGATGCTGAAAATTCAGCTTTGAATTCACAGGAATAAATTCCATTTTAAAATATATTCAAATAGAAAGCAGTTATTTTAAATAGTAAAAGTATTTCAGAATTTTACAGTTTTTGTTGTTCTTTGGATCAAATAAATACAGGCTTGGTGAGCAGAAGAGACTTCTTTAAAAAACAATACAATTCTTACTGTTCAAAAACTTTTGACCGGTAGTGTATATATACATATACACGTGTGCGCGTGTGTGTGAAACAGTAAATCAGGATGGAGGTCAAAGGTCATGGGAGCAAAGGTGAGGTGATATAAATTATATAAAAAAATCTGATATGATTAGCTTAATATCTATATCCTGACACTGCACTTTAATTTCAGGCCAAAGTCCATTAAAATAAATCACATTACTGCCCTTTATCACTGTAATATGGCAAACACCTTGATTGTCTCTCATATTAATATTACATCATTTATGGTTAGCAAATTTTGCAGTGTAGTGCAGTTGTTTTATAAGCTGTTCTGTTTTTTTATTAGCGACAGACAGATTTGTGGGTGAATGTAAAGGGAGACAGGATTTCACTATTCAAATACATTTTATTAGCATTGCAAATATTCATTACAGTAGAGATTTTTCCTCCTTCTCAGTTACCAGAAGAAGTGGGCTTCACATCATAACATTCCTTAGTGTTTAAAAAAAACGAAAATTTAAAAAATTAAGTATGTAAAAAAAAAAAAAAAGTAAAAAACAAAACACAACAAAAAAAAAACTAAAATTTATTTCTAAATTGACCCTTCTTATATACATGCTACACATTCCTAAATTACGGATAAATAATTACTTTTAAGATTATAACGTCAAACTAACCAGCCAAAACCAAACTTAATTTACATATGCACCATAAATAAATATCACATGCTACTGGAGTGACTGGTGTTTTCATAGCAGCCATTAACATTCATGTGCAGCAAGAGCTGAAAAACATCAGTGTGCATTTATAATAAAGTGCAATTTAGTGAGTTAACACAGGAATACATAATAAATCAGTTAATTAAAAAACAAGTCATTCCATACATAATCATCTCTTCCGAGCTGTCATTCAAAAGGCATTTACTAAGCTGTAAAAATTGCCCCTGATTTCAAGAAATGAAATGCATTTAGGAATGTATGAATGTCTGCATTCCTAATAAAGGGGAATATGAATGGGATAATGGGGTGTGAGAAAGAGAGGGACGAGGAACTGTCAGTGATGATCTGGCACTGTTAACAAAGCCTCTTCCGGCATCCGTGACACATCTACGTTCTGTTTGAAGCAAACACAGGGAATGACGTCACATATTAATAGAGGAAGCGGGTGACGGTGACTCATATCATAGACAGGACCAGTACTGGATAGATTACTTATGAATTGTAGTCGGTTACTTATTTTCAATTACCTTACCTAAAATGTAATCAGTAATATGGGTGTGGCTTCCGGTCTCATCCGCATCCAGCTATTTTTAGCTGTGCAAAACAGCTCATTTTTCTTGATATTGCAAACTGGTGTGTCTTACCATATTATTTTAACGTGAGCACACTGGTTTGTAGTGCAAACAGTTTTACCGTTTACTGCACGCTGTTATTGATCTCGTTATTTCCCTATAGCGGCTAATGAACTGGAATTCTCACCCATAGACTTACTTCCACGTTGAAGAAAAATATGGATTACATTACATATTTTTTTGTAATATAATCTGACTACTCTTAGATTACTTTTGATCTAACTCATGACATTGATTTAAATAGGACAAAGTAATATACTGATATAAAAATACAAAAAGAAAAACATATATGCCATTTTTTTTGTTACCAACAAGATGAAATGCATTAAACATTACGTTATATCTGGTAATGCTTATAATTTAATTGTAAAAATGTTTTATAATTTTTTAAATATATAAAAGCAGTAGGCTTTTTCTAGAATTAAGCATTTTATAGAAAATATTAATTAGGGAAAATTAAAAAAAAAAAAAAGAGAGAGAGAGATTTATTGCCACTGTGTGAATATGTAATCATGTAATCACTAAAAAGTAAACATAATATAATCTAATTACAAGTACTTCTGATTATGCATTCCAGATTACGTCCAAGGTTATTATAGTTAACTAAAACCATTATAAAAAAACTGTTACTGAATATAAACATTGAGGGATATAAAATGTAATATTATTTAAAAAACTTATTTTATTTCAGCTAGTTGCCCACAAAATATTTCTCAGTTTCATTTAGTTTAACTTTATGTGCTACTGTATTACTGGAAATAACAAAAACTATATATACACTGTCATTCAAAAGTTTAAGATTTTGAATGTTTTTAAAAGAAGTCTCTTATGCTCATCAAAGTTCTATTTATTTGATCTAAAATATAGAAAAAAAATTAATTTTATTGAATATTATTGCAACTTAAAACAACATTTTTTTTTATTTTAATATACTTTAAAATATAATATATTTCTGTGATGACAAAGCTGAATTTTCAGCATCATTACTCCAGTCTTCAGTGTCACACGATCCTTCAGAAATCATTCTAATATGATGATTTATTATCAATGTTGGCAACAGTTCTGCTGCTTTAAAAAAAAATTGGAACCTGTGATACTTTTTTCAGAATTCTTCGATGAATAAAAAGTAAAAAGAACAAAATTTTTTCAAAATATAAATCCTTACTATCACTTCTTATCAACTGAACACATCCTTGCTGAATAAAAATATATATTTTTTTTTTCAAACAAGGTAAGAAAGAAAAAAAATTACTGACCCCAAACTTTGAACGGTATAGTTTTTATAGTTTTTTTTGTATATTGTTACAAAAGATTTCTATTTTAAATAAATGCTGTTCTTTTTAACATTGTATTGATCAAAAACCCTGAAAAAAGTATCACAGGTTCCAAAAAACATTTAAAATAAGTAGCAAAACTGTTTCCAACATTGATTATACATCAGCACATTAGAATGCTTTAAAATAAATGGAGTAATGATGCTGAAAATTCAGCTTTGCATCAAGGAATAAATTGTATTTTAAAGTACATTAAAATAGAAAACCACTAGTTTAAATTGCAATAATATTTCACAATTATACATTTTTTCTGTATTTTTAATAATAAACGCAACCTTGATAAGCAGAAAAGACTTCTTTAAAAAAAAAAAAACATTAAAAATCTTACTGATCCCAAACTTACATTTTTTTAAATTAATAAATACAACAAAAACACAAGAAAATTACTAAATTCTAACTATTAATAACATTAATAGTATCTCAGTGATACTAAAATAACACTGCCTAGCACTGGACAAAAAAAAGAAAAAGCAGCAGTATAGTGAAAAGATGTGAACCCCCTAAAAAATGTGAACTGTAAACTTGCATGCTGCAGTGCTTAATGTCAAATGTTTAAATTCATTAGTGAACCCGACACCACATCTTTAATGTGACGGCTGAGGCTCAGGAGACCACAAAGCTTAATCACTCTATTATACAGAAGAGCTCTCAAGCATAACTACAGACTGACAGCACACTTTCCCTTAAGCGATAACAGGCGGGGAGGCTTTTTAACCACCGAATTGACTGACATGCTTAATGGATGTGAGTTTGTGAGTCTTACCGTTGGTCTGTCTCTATGTGTATTCACAGCATCCACGTTCAAACAGATCGACTCCACCTTACAACCTGAAGACGCAGAATGATTCACAATCAAGACCTGAATAGCGTTACTTAATGACTAATGTCCAGATTAGTTAAGAAAGGGTTCTTGTCTTACCATAGGCCACTGGCGTTAACTTCAATACTGTGTGAAGAGGGCATTTCAGGTAAGGCAGTTCCTCTGTTGGACAAAAACACACCAAACAAGTAGACGTTAGATGACTTGAGTGCATTTTAAATGCATTAATCATCAGTGCAACTCTGTGCAAGTGAACTGAAAAAGGGAAGATCTTCATGGGTGGTGTCAATGTGGTCATTACCTGCAGACTTGTCCAGAAAGTAGGCCAGCAAGCATCTCATGACAGCTTGATGACAGATGACCAGAACATTTTCCTGCCGCTCTAACTCCATAATCACAGGTTCCAGCCGCTGAACCAAGTCTTCATAAGACTGTGAGGAGAGAGCTGGATTATACACTGTTTATGGTGTAATATTCACATGAACATGAACGTCAAGCAATATTACACTGAATATTTGTACTTAAATGTTCATTTATCACACAACAGAACTCTTGAAGTGAACTGCAGAAAGGCTAAAAGGTGATTAAAACTGTGACAACATATATACACAATATATAATTATAAATTAGAAGGAAAAAATAGATTAAAATATATTAAATGGAATTATAATACATTAAATGTAAAAATGTAAAAGTGTAATAGAAAAGCTAAATAGAAATATTAACTAATAAAGATGACAAAAACATCACAAATTTTAAATTAAGATGAAAACAAAAAATATAAAAGTGAACACTAATTTAAAATATTGTAAACACTATGATCAAATAAATATATTAAATGGAAAAACTTAAAAGAAAAAGAAAAAAGCTAAATAGAAATGTTAAAAAATTAATAAAGGTGACAAAAGCACGTGACAAATTTTACACTAAGATGAAAACAAAATTAAAAAGTGAACGCTAATTCACAATATTATATACACTATAATAAAACAAATATATTAAATGAAAAAACTCAAAAGTGAAAGCTAAATAGAAATGTTAAAAAACTAATAAAGATGACAAAAGCACGTCACAAATTTTAAATTAAGATGAAAACAAAAAACATTAAAGTGAATGTTAATTTTTAAATAGTATAAACACTATAATAAAATAAATATATTACATGGAAAAACTTAAAAGTGAAATAAAAAAGCTAAATAGAAATGTTAAAAAAACTAATAAAGATGACAAAAGCACATCACACATTTTAAATTCAGATGAAAACAAAAAAATCTAAAAGTGAAATAAAAAATAAAATAGACAAAACAGAATATAAAAGTGAACACTAATTTAAAATATTATAAACATTATAATGAAATAAATATATAAATGCAAAAACTTAAAAATGAAATAAAAAAGCTAAATAGAAATGTTAAAAAAAAAACTAATAAAGATGACAAAAGCACATCACAAATTTTAAATTAAGATGAAAACAAAAAAATAAAAAAGTGAACGCTAATTTAAAATATTATAAACACTATAATAAATACAGAAATGGAAAAACTTGAAAGTGAAATAAAAAAGCTAAACAGAAATATTAAAAAAAACTAATAAAGATGACAAAAGCACATCACAAATTTTAAATTAAGATGAAAACAAAAAAATAAAAAAGTGAACGCTAATTTAAAATATTATAAACACTATAATAAATACAGAAATGGAAAAACTTGAAAGTGAAATAAAAAAGCTAAACAGAAATATTAAAAAAAACTAATAAAGATGACAAAAGCACAACACAAATTTTAAATTAAAATGAAAACAAAATAAAAAAAAAGTGAATGCTAATTCAAAATATTATAAACACTATAATAAATATTTTAAAAGGAAAATGTAAAAGTGAAATTAAAAAAAGCTAAATAGAAATATTTTTTTAAAAACTAATAAAGATGACAAAAGCACATCACACATTTTAAATTAAGATGAAAACAAAAAAATCTAGAAGTGAAATAAAAAATAAAATAGACATAACAATATAAAAGTGAACACTAATTTAAAATATTATAAACATTATAATGAAATAAATATATAAATGCAAAAACTTAAAAATGAAATAAAAAAGCTAAATAGAAATGTTAAAAAAACAACTAATAAAGATGACAAAAGCACATCAAAAATTTTAAATTAAGATGAAAACAAAAAAGTGAACACTGATTAAAATGTTTTAAATTTCATGTACTTTTTAAGCATATATGTTAACTACAATTACAGAATCTGGAACAGTTCTTAAAATCCAAAAATCGATCAGTCTATTATTTTATTTTATTTTTATTTTTATTTAATTTATCTATATTATTTTATTTTCAATGGATGTGAGAAGATTTTCACAACATTCACCATTATATTTGTGAAAAAAGCTAATTATATTTAATGGTTTCAGGCCTACTATAAAACAGAAATGTTTTGATAATGCACAGATGGAATTTTCCCAATAGTTCAAATCATGTTTACACAAACCTTTCTTAGAACTAAAACTGACCAGCAGCTGAAATGAACTGACACTGAATTAAAATTGATACAAGAACGACGCACAGTCCTAAAGCACACACCCTTATGTACGGTGCTAAAATAAATGCATGCACTGCAAACACAAGGACCCAGTCTTTATCTAATACAGTGAGAACAGCATGGTGCTTTAATGCACTCAGAGTAAATAGGCTTGAGATACTGATCTAAATGAGAACTGCTTGCTCTGATAGATGAGCGAGGCAAATGGAAGTGTGTATGTGCGGGCTGAGGGTAATGGCGTGTGATGTGCTCGGTCAGAGTAATAACAGCTCACAAAAACACGTGAAATAACGTCAATTAGACCTTTTTGGAACAGCATCAATGCAGGCTAAAAAACAGACTTGTTTACTCCATTTGGCCAGTGAGAAATTCTGAGAAGAGCCTAGCAACTAGTAACATTAATTTGATGGTTGTTTAATGTCCTAAAATGTGAGTAAAAGCTCTTTGTTGCCAAAAGGGACATAAGAGCGTAATATAAACACTAACTGATAAAATATCAATGCTGAAAAACATCTCACTATCACGTATTAGGTCATTAACCCTTATCAATTAAAACGAAATGCACATTTAAAATAAATAAATAAATAAATCATTAAGTGAAAGTAAACAGATCTGAGATCTGATGTAAACCGACCTCTCCTTTGGGATAGCGATAACGATATTTGTCCTGGTCGCGTAATGCAAACTCCAGTGGATACCGCTGCTGGATCTCCTCATACATGAGTTCCTCACAAACACCCTAAACACACACAGATGGACAGAGTCAGTTAACACAATATCCACAAAATAAATACAAAGCTTGTTTAACGTTCATTAATAAAGAGACTTACGGCATCAATCTCATTGAGAGCTTTCCACTGTTCATATGGCACACCAACAGCTTCTGCCGTCTGTATGGTCCTCTTCATCTGACTCGTCCACACCTTCAAATCACGAATATTCTGCGACTGGATAAACTGGCCCAAAGCATTAGCAAACTGGAAAGGAAAGTGAAAAAGCAGAAGTTTAAATTATTAACTAATACAAAAGCATATAAAAAGTCAGAGAGAAATCATAGAGAAGCAGAACTTTGCATCAAGTATTTGTCTTTGCATCAGTTCAGCTTGTCTAAAAGCTCAAGTCACTTGTCCAATAATACTTACAAATTAGGGCGGTACTGATATGGATAAGCAGATGATTATTTCCATTTTATGGTTAATAACTACTAAAAACTAAATGTAAAATCAATCATTTTAACTGCATTTGCTAGTGTTGCGTTTAGAATTCACACAGTTTGTTTCTGGACCCTGCGCATTTCAATATTAAATTATTATAACATCTAATATTTATTATTATCATTATATCCATTTTTCTACAATAACATTCAAAGGTTTGGGGTTAATAAGATTTTATTGTTTTTCTTATGCTCACCAATGCTGCATATATTTAATAAAAACTCAGTAAAAACAATAAGATTATGAAATATTTCATACACTACCAGTCAAAAGTTTTTGAACAGTAAGATTTTTAATGTTTTTTAAAGAAGTCTCTTCTGCTCACCAACCCTGCGTTTATTTCAAGTACAGCGAACAGTAAAATTTTGAAATATTTTTGCCATTTAAAATAACAGTTTTTCTATTTGAATGTAATTTAAAATGTAATTTATTCCTGTGATTTCAAAGCAGAGTTTTTAGCATCATTACTCCAGTCACATGATTCTTCAGAAATCATTCTAATATTATGATTTGCTGCTCAAAAAACATTTATTATTATTATTATTATTATTATTATTATTATTATGTTGAAAACAGCTGAATAGAATTTTTTCAGGATTCTTTGATGAATATAAAAGTTCAGAAGAACAGCATTTACCTGAAATAGAAATGTTTAGTAACATACAAATGTCTTTATCATCACTTTTGATCAGTTTAAACAATCCTTGCTAAATAAAAGTATTAATCTCTAAATAAAAAAACATACTGATTCAAAGCTTTTGAATGATTTATTATGTTACAAAGGCTTATTATTTCAGATTTCTATTCATCAAAGAATCCTGAAAAAAATTTACTTAACTGTTTTAAATATTGATAATAATAATAATAATAATAATAATAATAATAATGCTTACTGAACAGCAAATCAGCAGACTGGTAGTGTATTACAATAACTGTTGCAATATAATTTATAATTCTATTGGAATAAAATTTATTCCGGTGATTAAAATTTATGCTGATTTGGTGCTCAAGAAACATTTATTAATATTATCAATGTTAAAAAGTTGTGCTGCCTAATATTTTTGTGAAAAACCACATTTCTTTGATAAGCAAAAAGTTCAAAAGAACAGCATTTATTTGACTTTTTTATTTGATCTTTTGTAACATTCTAAATATATATATATATATCCATATATATATATATATATATATATATATTTTTTTTTTTTTTTTAAAGATAATAATTTTACTGACCCCAAACTTTTGAACAGTTCTATATATTAAACATAAGAATGTTATAATGAAACAAGAATTTATTAATATCCTGATTTCATCATTTTTACATGTTATTTCAAGACCATCAAGCCATTTTTGTAGGGGTGTGACAATAAATCAATTTCTGGATCAATTCTGCAATTTACACAAATGCATCATGATTCTCTCTTGAATTGACTCAGATTCTTTTTTAACATCATATGGCACTGGGTGCTTTAGAAGCAGCTGTACTTTGCTTGCGTCCAGTTCCTTACATACACACCACTTAAAAAACTCAAAATAAACATTCATAAAGTTCGAAAAAGGTGAAGCACATTACAAGAGTGTTTACAGGGAGCTGTACTGACAATAATCTTGCATCATAAAAGCCTAAGTGCAAGTACATTTACCCACTTACATTACTCAGCCAAACGCACAACCACTCTTTTTTGTGAGCATTTAAGTGTAAATAAAGTCATTCAAGTGTAAAAACAAAGCTCAGAATCGATCAGAGAGAATCATGATGTATCAGGAAAATCAAATTGATTTATTGTTGCTCCCTTACATATTTATGACCCTGGCCCACAAAACCAGTCTTAAATAGCACAAGTATATTTTTACCAACAGCCAAAAATACACTGTATGGGTCACAATTAGCGATTTTTCTTTTATGCCAAAAATCATTAGGATATTAAGTACAGATAATGTTCCATGAAGATATTTTGTAAATTCTCTACTGCAAATACATAAAAATTAAATTTTTTGATCAGTAATATGCATTGGACAACTTGATTTTCTCAATATTTTTTGACTCATATTACTAGTATTGCACTCACAGGTTCCAGATTCTCAAATAGTTGTATCTCAGCCAAATATTGTCCTATCCTAACAAACCATACATTAATGGAAAGCTTATTTATTCAGAAAAAAGTGGTCCTTATGACTGGTTTTGTAGTCCAGGGTCACATTTGTGTTTGTTAGTTGAAAATATGATCAGTCAATAAAAATAGGTCTATATAGCTTACATCCTTTCCCCTGGCCGAGAGCCCTGAGTCTCCACCGATGCGTCCTTTGATGTTAAGATCACTCTCTCCATGCCGGCACAAGTAGATGGAGCGGGGTGTGATGTGGATATTCATGAGGTAGTAAACTATTCGGCTCTGTATGTGGTCCTGGACCCTGTTCACCAGGTACCGCCGCCCCACATCAATAATCTTAATAAACGAAAGGTCCCTGAACACATAAAGAAAACAAAAAAGGTGTGAAATTCATAAATTCATGAATTGGATCCAGAAGCACTGAAATGGCATTTACCTGTCCAACTCCTCATCCAGCGGTTCATAAGAGTTCTCATAACACTTTATCCTCTTCATAAAGTCTGCGACGGCTTCCTCCGTGTTACAGTGTGTGTAGTCTGGACTGCCCAACTTCACTTGCTGAAAAGCAAAACCACAAATTTAGATTAAAAAACCACAGATTTTGTAGATATTCTGCAGTTCTGAGACTTACCACAATGTTCTCGGCTATAACGTCTGGGTCTTCACAAACAGATTCCACAAAGAAAACCTGAAGAGAAAAGAGTTTTAAAAAGAGCGAATACTTGAGGAAAAACACCTTAATGAAGAAGTCCACTTCCAGAACAAACATTTACGTATAATGTACTCACCCCCTTATTATCCAAGATGTTCATGTCCTTCTTTTTTCAGTCATAAAGAAATTGTTTTTTGAGGAAAACATTTCAGAAATTATCTCCATATAATGGACTTCTATGGTGCCCTGAGTTTGAACTTCCAAAATGCAGTTTAAATGCAGCTTCAAAGGGCTCTAAACGATCCCAGACAAGGAATAAGGGTCTTATCCAGCAAAACGATTGGTTATTTTCTACAACAAAATTACAATTTATATACTTTTTAACCTCGCTCGACTTCGCTAGGTCTGTGTGAACAGTTTTTTCTGGTTCAAGACAGTTAGGGTAGGTCGAAAAACTCCCATCTCATTTTCTCCTCCAATTCCAAAATCGTCCTACATCGCTGTTTTACCTTTTGTAAAGGGTGTTTGACCTTCTTTGCATGTTCACTTTGTAAAGTGATGAAGGACGATTGTGATGTTGAAGGAGAGAAATGTTCATGCAGAACTAGACAAGCCAAGCTTTGAAGTTAAAAATGATATAAATTGTAATTTTTTTAGAAAATAACTGATCAATTGTTAGATAAGACCCCTATTCCTCATCTGGGAACATTTAGAGCCCTTTGATGCTGCATTTAAACTGCATTTGGAAGTTCAAACTCGCAGGCACCATAAAAGTCCACTATATGGAGAGAAATACTAAAATGTTTTCCTCAAAAAACTATTTCTTTACGACTGAAGAAAGAAAGACATGAACATCTTGGACGTACATTATCTGTAAATTTTTGTTCTGGAAGTGAACTTCTCCTTTAAATAAATAATCCCATATCCAGCACCTTGAAACCATTCTGCTCTGCAAATCTGAGAATCGTCTCTCTTCTTTCTCTAGTTGTGTTTGTGGCATCAAAAACCTGAAGATTGAAAAGCAAAACAGTTAAATGCATAATGAATAGGGCTGTCAAACGATTAATCGTGATTAATCGTATACAAAATAAAAGTTTGAGTTTGCCTAATATATGTGTGTGTACAATATACTTGTAAATATTTCTTAAATGTATACATGAATGTGTATTTATATATACATAATAATTACACACAGTACACACACATATGTTAGGCAAACTCAAACTTTTATTTTGTATGCGATTAATTGCGATTATTAATCATTTGACAGCCCTAATAATAAAACAATTAAACGTTAAACTGCAACACTGTACATGAGCACAGTATTTGTAACCATATGACATTTTCTGTCTATTCAATTTGTGTTCAGATCACGTTTTCCTTACCGCCACCTGGCCGCCTTCATCTGTTAGGAACTGCCGTACGTCATTGAGAGCTGCCAATGCACACTGCCTAGAAGAGAATATAAGCAAAATAAGCATTTTTTAAGTTTCATTTCATATTTTGAATGGTTGCCAGTCATAAAAATCCCTGTCTCACTTCCTGATTTTAAGCCCTTCTTCATTGTCTGGCCGAAAGAACTCAAAGGATTTGTAGATCTTCACACATTCACGTCTGTACTGCCCAACGTTAAACTCTGCAGAGGTAAAATTTCAGGATGAGCAAAGCCACTAATATTCAACAACATCTGGATATCACTGCGAGTGCTGCTTACCTTTTGTTGGAACATCAATCCAGTTGAGGTAGCGTGTCAGTTTCTTGGAGATGTAGGTCTTTCCTCTGGCTGGTAGACCAACGGTTACTATAAGTGTGGGGCAGTTGGTCATACATACTGAAAGACAAAAAAAACAACAGCTCATAAAAAACTTACCAGAGATGTTTAGCAATAATATTCTTCCCATATACTGCACGTGACCTGTCAATTATCACACCTTATGGTGTTAATAACATAAATGTTTTAATCTGATGTGCAGTTTGGGTAACCTTTTTATTGCTTTAATAAAATCGGTGAGTTGTCATTGTAGAGCATAAGTCATTTCGGTATCTCTACATAAAACTGGATATTATCATATCAATGTCCACATCGTGCTGCAATTTAAAAAGGGTGAAAAGTAAAAGTAAAATCTACATGATGTACGATTTACTAATACACCAAAATTTAAATTAGTCTAGCTTTTAGAACAGAAAGACAAATCAAGAACAGAGCAATTTTGCAAGAGCAATATTTAGTCATTTTAGATCATATTTTTAGATAATTGCATTTGCAATTCACAGTTCGTTTCTGGACCCGGGGCATTTGAATAATAAATTAAATATTTTATAATCTAATGTTTGTCATTATATCCATTTTTCTACACTAACATTCAAAGGTTTGGCGCAAGAACAGATCAATTTTATGAAAGCATTTTAGATAATATTTTAGATTTTAAATTTACATAATATTTTAAAGCACAGATTATCTGATAACGTAGAGATGAAAAAAAGTATTTTTAAATTTTCTTTTAAATTTATAAAGTCTCTTCTGCTCACCAAGCCTGCATTTACTTCATCCAAAGTACAGCAAAAACAGTATTATTTTGAAATATTTTGCTATATAAAATAGAAAGCAGTTATTTTACATTTATATTTTAAAATGTAATTTATTCCCGTGATTTTAAAGCTGAATAGCATCATTACTCCAGTCACATGATTCTTCAGAAATCATTCTAATATTCTGATCGAATTTTTAAATAAAAATTACACTCCAAGCTTGGTGTATAATTTTACAAAAGCTATTTATTTCAGATCTTTGGATCAATCTTTTCATCAAAGAATCCTGAAAAAATGAACTCAACTGTTTTAAATATTGATAATAATAATTAAAAATGTTTCTTGAACAGCAAATCAGCATATTAATGTGATTTCTGAAGGATCATGTGACACTAAATACTGGAGTAATGGTGCTGAAAATTTTGCTTTGATCACAGGAATAAATTACATTTTAAAATATATTCAAACAGAAATCAATTACTTTAAATAGTAAAAATATTTCACAAATTTACCGTGTTTGCTGTATTTTGAATCAAATAATTGGTGAGCAGATGTATTTACTAAAATGTATTCACTAGTGAACTGTTGAGTATTACGTAAGAATTTACATTGTTTTTAATGAACAGTAACGTTATATACAAATATATACACCTCATTATCGTCCATATAATTTTCTTACGGATTATTTGACGTTTAATTAAAAAATAAAATGCATTCAAACAGAAAGCTTCCAGAATTGTTCAAGTCCTGCTCTAAACATTCTTAAATGTATCACCACAGAAGTATTGCATCAGAAAGCGCTTTCACCCCGCATCTGACTCCAGAAGCATCAGTGTCCGGCTCTCATCCTTTCATCCACACTTACCCTTTCTTTGACTAATGTGTCTCTCAGGAAGGCCGTTTTTGCAGGATGGCACCCATATTTTCTTTAAAGGATTCTGAGTGAGCTCTCGGGTTAGACTATTACCGCATAGCTCCGTGCTGTCCTCGGTTACATTCATTATATTCGTCGTTTCTACGCACTAGCGTCCATAACCATCAGTGCGCACTAAAGACAGCGTTGAAGAATGTCATGAGGCTGGTAGAGAACAACACTACCGTAACGGTAGGAAAAGACGCGCACACCCTAGGCTTTACGGTAATTCCTGGTGTAATTTAACAGCGGGATACAGTGATAAAATATATGAGACAAAATAATCCAAAAATAAGTATTTTAGCGGTTTGGTCTATATATGAGTCTTAATTTTAATACTACAATATTAACCTTAAACTTACGTTTTTTCTGTTATTATTCTGTCTATTTCATAGACGGTGAGCTATGAAAGTTACGTGCTGTCTGTTACTTTTCTCAGCGCTATCACAGATAAACCAATCAGAGTCGTTTAAGGTATGTAAAAAGACATGTGTACCGAAACCTGAAGGTGGATATTTTAAGAATTACAGTATGAAAAAATGGATTTCACTTTCTAAAAGTGTATGAACTATCAATCAAACAACAGAGGACATGTACACTACAAGTCAAAAATTTTTGAACAGCAAGTCTCTTCTGCTCACCAAGCCTACATTTATTTAATCCTAAGTACAGCAAAAACAGTGAAATTTTGAAATATATTTACTATATAAAATAATTGTTTTCTATTTGAATATATATTAAAACGTCATTTATTCCTGTGATTGCAAAGCTTAATTTTAGCATAATTACTCCTGTCACATGATCCAACAGAAATCATATTAATATTCTGATTTGCTGCCCAAAAAAAATCATTATTATTATTATTATTATTATTATGTTGAAAACAGCCAAGTAGATTTTTTCAGGTTTCTTTGATGAATAGAAAGTTCAAAAGAACAGCATTTATTTGAAATAGAAATCTTTTGTAACACTATAAATGTATATTTCATCACTTATGATCAATTTAAAGCATCCTTGCTAAATTAAAGTATTAATTTCTACAATTTCATTCCAAAAAATAAATAAATAAATACATAAAAATTGTACTGACTCCAAGCTTTTGAATAGTTTCTATTTATCAAAGAATCCTGAAAAAAGTGCTTAACTGTTTTAAATATTGATCATAATAAACAAACCACAGCAAACCAGCATATTGGAATGATTTCTGAAGGAACGTGACACTCACGACTGGAATAATGATGTTAAAAATTTTGCTAGGAATAAATATTAATAAACACAGGAATAAAATGCATTTTAAAATATATTCAAATAGAACACAGTTATTTTAAATTGTAAAAATATTTCACAACATCACTGCTTTTGCTATACTTCGGATCAAATAAATGAAGGCTTGGTGAGCAGATCAGACTTCTTAAAAAAACATTAAAAATCGTTCTGTTCAAAAACTTTTGACTGGTAGTGTAGAAGACTGTGTACAACCAGATTTACAGCAGTTTTGATCATGTTGATTCATTTAGATCAGGGGTGGTGAACTCCGGTCCTGGAGAGCCGCAGCCCTGCAGAGTTCAGCTCCAACCCTAATTAAAACTCACGTGCCTGTTGCTTTCTAGTAACCCTTCAGACCTTGATTAGCTTGTTCAGGTGCGTCTGATTAGGGTTGAAGCAAAACTATGCAGGGCTGCGGCTCTCCAGGACCGACATTCGCCACCCCTGATTTAGATCATTTAGAGCTCCTAATATATGACACAGAAGGTTTTATAGGGTAAACATAACTCTCTTGATCTGAAAAAGTGCTTGTGCTTGCGCCCCCGTGTGGTAACAGACATATATATTACTCTTTTTTGCACTATTTGAATGTTTAATAATAACTTTGAATTTATTTATCAATTTAACATATATGCTTGAGAGTTAAATTACTAAATTAAATGTAAACTGTTCAAACAACTACTAGTTCTGGCTACACAGATCATGGACATTTTCAGTGGCCTTAGCAAGGTGCTGACAACAAGTTCTAACTTGGATAGTCCAGTTTTACCAAGGTGGTACTGTGAATCACTGATCTCGTTAAACCTGTTTGAACAATAGCATTTGGATGTACACAGCATGCTTGGAATAAAAACAGTTACATAAAATGCAAAAGAATGCAAATTAGGTCAAAGTTCACATACAAAATTAGCAGTGTAACAGATCACACACACGTCCCACACGTAAAAATCAAAACACTACACTTCCAGAAAACAATGTTAGTGCAGCCAGTTACAAAAACACACACATTTTAAGGTTTAGAAAATTGCTAGAACTTTTTATTTCTTATATTTCGGAAGTGAAAGTAATGCTAAGGACATGATGCTATACACACATCCACCACTAGATGACAAGAAAGAGATCATTTCATGGCTACGGGCCCTATGGATTGTGGGTAGGGGATTGGACTTGAGCTGTGTGCAGAGCTTGATAATAACAGTGATCTGTGAGAAATGGCATATAGTTATATCACTGTGCAGTCTGCACTGATGTAGAGTTAAAGGATAGATTTTTATTTTTATTTTTACAGCAAACACATCAAGCCTAAAATTAAGGCACAATTGCACATTTGCAAAATGTATTCTACAAATTGACTTCCTAGACATTTCTGAAAAAACACTGAGACAACTGAGATTGAGCAGTTTTACATAAGGAACTAGTAAACCACAAAACCTCAACAAGCATACATTCACTTCCAATTCGCTTCTAGTTAGTAATGCAAAACTTATTAATCAGAATTCAGTATTTCTAGGTCTGGTGTGGCTAAAGAAAAAAGTGGAAAAGTAGGTGTGGAGTATGTTGATATCATTGCACAAACAACTAGTCATAACCATATCTCACAAATACTGCTTATCTTTTCTCATACTGGCATACAGCATTTGATAAACTGTCATTGCTCTAAATCTCTGATATATATATATATATACATAATAGTTTTAGTTTTAGTTTGAAACTGTCATTCTCATCACAATGGACTGAGCTATGCTAATCTACAACCATTTAATTACCAGCCCAGATTGTTAGCAATTACTCCACACCAACCTCCTTATTTTCTAGTTATTGAAACAAATCTGGAAGAAATCCAACAGCAGCTGTGCTCGGTATAATGCATCTCATTTGCTGTTAACCTTAATAATAAAATCCCTCTGATTTTTGTCTTCTCTCTAGGTCATAGTATTCTATTTTTACAACCTGACAAGCTGCAGTTTAACTCCAGGTCAGTAATCCAACTGACGTTGGATGATGGCTATGGCTATGATTTGACCTCACACACTCCTATACAGCATGTACGACAACGAAGAAATCGACCACATTAAACCTCAATGCATTTCAATGCATGCAGCACATGACCCAAACACAGTGCTTGTCTTCATTCATTCAGTGCATTACACAGAACACAGCGTTAGTTTATTTTTAGACCACATGCATGGTTTACAGCAGTGTATAAGCATAGGTTAAACGAGTATACCATTAACAGGCCATGTATATAACGTTACTGCTCAAATAAACGGCTCGTGGACTCTTGAGTCCACGCACACGCGCCTACGTGACAGAGTCTTGTTTACTTCTTCCTTCTAGCACACACAATACCAGCTGCTTCCGCTAGAGAACAGCCATAACGTCATGTTCCTTACCCCTTTTATCCAGATTCTGCGTGTTTTTGGACCTGCTGGCGCCCCTCATTGTCCGCGTTTTCTGTGTTAGTGCTTTATTTTGATGCTCGAGCCTTGAGGTATAAAGGAGAAGTATGTGAAAACACGAGCGCACACGCCCACTGATTGACAGCTGGCGCAGCCAATCGCTGCGAGGCGGCGGCGGGGGGACACGCCCACCTATCATTGGAAAGAATCGGGGGAAAGTTTGTGTTGATACTGTTGCGCAGTGTTATGCAATGCGCAAATGTGTTACAGGAAAGTGTCACAGTGTAATCAAAGTTTTTGAGCCTTTGTTTGTAGTTTTTAAAGAAAAATGATGGGATTTTGGAACACGCCCAAAAACGGACAGAATAATTTTTTGTTGTTGTAAATAAATAATTGTTTTTTTATTTATTTATTTTTAACATTGGGAATTCTAAATGTAACTTTATAGATAGATAGATAATATAGCTATAATATTTATATATAGATATAATATATATGTTATATAGAATTTTCTCATGTGACAATGAATTTTTTATTCATGTAAAAAATGTATGAAAGTACAAAATCTGATGTTTTGGGGAGAAAGTATTATATATTAATAGTAAATTATTACTTAATACTAAATTATACTATATATGTAAAAGTATTATACATTATGTTTTGGTGAAACTGCAAATATAAAGTACGAAATAGGATGTTTTGGGGAGAAAGTATTATATATTAATTTATACTTAATTATACTATATATGTCATTTATTTGATTAAATATACATTTGTTGGTGAAACTGAAAATATAAAGTACAAAATAGGATGTTTTGAGGAGAAAGTATTATATATTAATTTATACTAAATTATATTATATCATTTATTTTATTAAGTATTACACATTATTTTCTGGTAAAATTAAAAATATAAAATAGGAAATAGGATGTTTTGAGGAGAAAGTATTATATATTAATTTATACTAAATTATACTATACGTCATTTATTTTATTAAGTATTGTACATTATTTTTTGATGAAACTGAAAATATAAAGTACAAAATAGGATGTTTTGGGGAGAAATTATTATATATTAATTTATTCTAAATGATACTATTTATGTCATTTATTTGACTAAGTATTATACATAATTTTTTGGTGAAACTGAAAACATAAAGTATGAAATAGGATGTTTTGGGGAAAAAGTATTTTATATTAATTTATACTAAATTATACGTAATGTATAATCTTAAACAATTTCATTATGAAAATAAAATTCACTGCTTTTAAAAGGAATTACAGCATTAAAGGTGGAGAATAATTCAAAATCTAATTTAATAAGGCCTACATGGCAGACTAATACAGGAGAGGTGTTTTAATTACACGTTGTCTCTCAGGACGTCTCGGCTACATTAGGAACATCTTGACCTGCTGGATGCTGCAGTGCTTCCGCATTCAAAAACATATTTAGCATGGACAGTGGAGCATGTCGGTCACGTAGCCACACGCTCCGTAGTAAAGCGTCGGTAAAGACAGACAGAACTGTGGACACAGGCCAAGTCAGGATACAGGTCACATGGGTCTGAAAATAACTAGTCATATGGCAAATGTTAATAAACAAAGCTGATTTGAGCTTGACTTGCCATCAATGTTTTTATTGCTTGTTAAGTCCAGTGCTTTCTGGTATCTGTAAAAAGTCAGAAGTGTGACAACAGTCACGGTTACGCTCAGACTGGAACAAAGCAGGGCATGAAATTGTGATGAGGGCATGAAATTAAGAAGGGTCCTGAAAAACAGGATGTAAATGTGATCTGGTGTACGCAAACACACACGTCACCGTAAGCTTGTGATCTCACTATCAGACAGCACTATTTTTACAATTACAATAACAAAAGCACAAATTGTCAAAGAAGCTGGGTCCTCTGATGAAATATTTACAGTGGCACAGTGGAAAAAAAGTATTAACAGATGAAATTTAAAATGTTGGAGAAGGCTGAAAATAAATACACAACTTGTGACAACAAATTCTGACCTTTACGTGGAACATTCTGTGTAAAGGATTAGTGACCCTGCTTCACAAGTCGTACCCCTATTCCTGGCTCTCACGGCATGGACGTGCTCTGGAGCAAAACACCCTCACAGCCTTGTTGTGAACAAATACAGCTCATACCATTACATATACGAAATGAAATGCAGTCATAAAACTGTCCGATGTATACATACAGTACATCAGTCTGAATATCACATTGTTAATGGGTGTTTTAATCAAAACAAAGATATAGAGGAGTTTTTTGTGTGAACGGAACTGTTTAATAACCGTTTCTCACAGCGAGTGTCATGGCGGACACTCAAATCCACTATGATTTTCCAAAATAATACTGTTTTGTGTCACGGAATGTAGTTGTTTAGACTTAAAATATGCGGTTTGTTAATAAAGATAACGTCTATTTTAAAATTTGCTTCGACGTTTTCGTACATTGTACGAAATGTACCAGAGCCAGGGCGTCAGCGGCCGCCCATTAAGCCCGCCGAGAGCGCCTCACCTCGGCCAGATCTTTTGGAATTTGCCGCTGGCTCTGATGCCTCCGTAGTGGTTAAACATTAGTTTTGGATAAATCCAACATGCATTCTTTGGTCTCATTCATCTATTTTATGTTCCAGAGCAAATACTCTGAGGGCAAAGTCTAAAGTTGTATTGCTGTATATCAGAGCGTTGCCTTTGTATACTTTTGCCTGAATTGTCTAGCACTTTATGTTGGCTGTTGTTGTTATTTATTAAATATCATTATTATTATTCAGTAAATAATACTGTGCAAATAATAAAACCATGTGTGTTCATGATGGTGATTTTAGTTACATTATTCCGCCATTAGATAAAGAGACTGTTTGTATGAGTGTTTCAGTCGTAAAGACTTTTATATTAAAAGAGATTTAAACAGGAGGGTCTTAAACAAGGAAGTTATTTTACATTAAACAACAAGAAGCAGCCAACCAATACCCACTAAGGAGCGTCGTCATCTTAAATCATCCTTAACAGACGAAAGTATAGTACGACAAAGATCGTTTTCCTCAGTTTAATCGGCCATATTTACGGCACTGAATGTAAACAAAGCCCCTGACTGAACAGAACGAAACTCGCATATTTTGCTGATTATGCTGCTGAAAATGGTCAGTTATTGTCATGTTTAGGGCTGTGCCAATCGGTCGGACCGGGAAAGACATTTGGAGTACGTTACTATGGACTGCCAAGTTAAAACAAATCAAGAAGAGTGCAAAAAATTGTCTGAGGAACAAAAGGCGTTTGTGATTTGGCCAAATTGAAGCAGGATTTCCAGGGCAAGAATCTTGACAACATTTGTGTTCATTGTATTTTATAGTTCTTATCATTTCCAATCAGGTAGGAGATATATTAATATCTTAATTAATACTGCTCGTACTTATCTTTACCACCTATTAACTTTAGTTTGTCAAAATATTGCGCCATTTCCTAATTACTAACTCCTTCTCTATATAATTTAGCAGCTTCCACGTTTTTTTTTTTTTTTTGGTGTGTGGTTTAGACAGAATAAATTAGCAGAACAACTATTCAGTAGTACATTAATCGTGCAATCCATGCTGTTGTTAACATCTGAGTATTTCCAAAATTGGCCGCGCATCTGCGTAACTGACCAAATTGTGATGTAAGTGCAAATCTTCTATTGTTTTATCCTTTACCATATTAATTCCATGAAATATCGTGCTAGAAAACTATTTATGCTATATTTCTGTAAAATAAATGTCATTTTTTGACAGTTTTGTACATTTTGGGTGCGGATGTTACTGTAATCTTATAGTAATAGTTTGTGATTGCGGTAACTGTGATTCACAAAACCAAACAATTTCAAAATACCATTTCAAAACTGTTTTGACTGCATTCGTTTTTAACCACAGGCTTGATCAGCACAGGCACTTGTTCCTCAAACATCAGTTGGCAGAAACTAGGGGAAAGGTCAGTGTGAAGTGGTCATCTAAATATGCTCACTAGAAAGTGGCCCGCTATCATCCAGACTAATGCTGGCTTCGCACCAAAGCGCTGTGTGATAAGTGCTATTTATAAACCGCACGTAGTGCTTGACGACAATGAAAGCAGAGCATCTAGCACAGGCTGCTTTCAGATTTTGTAGTAAAACATTTAAAAAAGTTAAAGGAAAACATTCCTTATTGGAATCTACTCAGATTTGCAGTAATCATCGTCACAGAATGTGGGAACTTCTAGTATTTCATCACAGTGATGAGCTTAATGGGTAATTATCTCTGGTTAATGCAAATTCTGGCAACCAAAATATTAAACAACTGAACGTTTGAGATGGTAAAAGGAGAGATTAATTATGTTGATGTTGACTTCTCTAGAACTGACTGGTCCACCTAGGAATGGAATCCAGTAGGAAATGTCGTTTGAACCTGATCTGACATCAGGTTTTAGGTACTTATACAGGTTCAGATAGTGACTCACTGCACCAAATCTCGCAACACAAGGAATATTGTGAAACATTTCCAGTACAGACATGCAATTCCTCTTAAGAATTTTATTTGCAATAAAAAGGGCCAATAACAAAAGCCCAAAACAACATCAAATTAAAGGAAAAGTTCACCAAAAGATGAACATTTCTTTAAAATGTACTCACCTTAAAGCCATCAGAGATGTAGGTCAGTTTGAAAATGTCTTAATGATGGATTTGTGTCTTACTTTTGGATTAACTGTGACGTTTTTATCAGATCTTATTCTGACGGTACCCATTGACTGAAGAGGATCCTTTGGTGAGAAGTGATGTAATGCTAAATTACTCCAAATCTGTTTTGATGAAGAAACAAGCCTGTCTACATCTACTTGGATTGCATAAGGGTGAGTACATTTTCAGTAAATTTATTTATTTTTATTTTTTTGGTGAACTATTCCTTTAGAGTCTCCGGAGTGAACTGCGTGATATGACTGGTGAGACGAAGACACATAAACACATCTTATACAAACACACGTACATAGTGCGAATAGTGCGTATCAAGTAATAGATCAGTACACAAAAAAGACATATATAACATAAATAACACACACACACAGCTGAAGGATTTTAAAGCAGCTTTTTCAAAGTCTTCTTCACTGCTGGTGGTAGAAACAAGGACTTCCTCTGTGTACATGTGCGTTCACTTCAGTTATTCCTTTTTTTTCTTGTTTATCAACAAAATTGTCTCCTGTTCTTGTCTTTTCCATTGATCCATCCATCTTCTGTTCGTCTTTGGAGAGCCCATCTATTTCCCTGTGCTTCCATTCTTGCTCTGGACTCTATTTATCTGATCTTGCACTTTCCTTCGTGTCATTGATCTGTCTGTTCTTCAGCCCCAGTCCCTCATTGGCTGCTGCATCCACTTCCTCCACTCTTCTCCCCTGTTGCCGCTTTCTTGCGTCTCTTGTTCAGCAAGGGGTTACTGGAGGCATCCAAGTCCTTAATCTTCACCTGCTCGTAATCTACACGCATGGTTGCCAAAGCACTGGTTAACTCTTCCTACAACCAAGAAACAAAAAAATAAATCAATTAATGAAATAAAAAAGAATAAAAATTAAAAATAGTAAAATATAAAAAGGTGTTTTTGTATAAATTTGTCCTTTTATTGTCAATATAAGGATTATTATTATTATTAAAATATTTTAAAAAATATTTGCGCAATATGAATGCAATTTAAAAACAAAAATCACTGTTAATAATAATAATAATAAAGATTTTTTTTTATTTACATGGCATAGATGTATTCTATATTCTATATATTTAAATAGTATAACATAAATGTTATTTATTGTTACTGTGTGTGTGCAATTTAAAAATAACCATCCTATTAATAATAATAATAATAATGATTTGTTTAAATTGCATAGATAGATAAATATTATTGTTAATTAAAATTAAAACATTAAACTTGTTTTATTTCAGGTAGTTGCCATTTCTGTTTTGTATAGTTTGACTATAATTAAAACTAAATAAACTAAAACTTATAAATAAAAACTATATATACATATTTAAAAAAAATGAAAATGACAAAAATATAACACATTTACTGAAACTTTGTCTTAAAGTGAAAACAGAAAATCTAAAAATAAATTTTTATTAAAAATATTTACAAAAGGAGTAAAATTATATAAAAGATACTACTACTAAATAACATTATTTTATTATTTTATTCATATATATTCAATATATTTGTTAAATTGCTTAAATATATATATTATTTAAAATAATAATATATTTCATTACTTCAAATAAAAATAACTGAAATAAAATTAAGCTAGTTGCATTTCTGTTCTGTTGAGTTTGACTTGAACTATAGCTAAAACTAAATTAAGCAAAACAAATAAATAAAAATTAATAAAACAATATATAGACATTTAAAAAAAAATGAAAAAGATAAAATTATAACAAAATTATTGAAACTTTAACTAAAAAAAAAAATTAACAAAAGCTGTTATATTACATAAAATATTATGTAAAAGATACTACTACTACTAAATAACACTGTTTTATTACTTTATTCTTATATATTCAGTATATTTGTTCACATACATGAATATGATATTTAATATATTACTATATGTCATTACTTGAAATAAAATAAAATAAATGTTAACTGAAATAAAATAAAAACATCTAAAAAAGCTTAAGCTTATTTTATTTCAGCTAGTTGCCATTTCTGTTTCATTTAGTTTGTCTCACCTTAAACTAAATAAGCTAAAACTAATAAAAAAAAATTAATAAGAAAAAATTATAGACATGTTTAAAAAATAATGAAAATGGCAAAAATATACCAAAATTACTGAAACTTTAACGGAAAGTAAAGTAAAAACAAAAATCTAAAAATTACATTTGAATTAAAAATATTAACAAAAGCTGTAATATTACATAAAAGATACTACTACCAAATAACAGTTTTATTATTTTATTCATATATATCTAATATATTGTTAAATTACATTAATATATGATATTATTTAATACATTAATATATTTTATTGCTTAAAATAAAATAAATGTTAACTAAAAAATAAAACATAAAAAAGCTTAAACTTATTTTATTTCAGCTAGTTTCCATTTCTGTTTCATTTAGTTTGACTTGAACTAACCTAAAACTAAATAAACTAAAACTAATAAAAACTAATAAATAAAAATGAAATGAAAATGACAAAAATACAAAAACCTTTTTTACTATTACATAAAAATACTGCTACTACATAACACTGTTTTGTTATTTTATTCATATATATTCAATGTATTTTTTTAAATTATATAAATGTTTCTAATGCTATATATATATATATATATATATATATATATAGTTACTTGAAACAATATTTTCATAGTTTACCTTGAAGTACTAAAATAACTAAACCTAATACATAATTCATAAAAACTATATAGACTTAAAATTGACAAAACCGAAAACAAAATTACTCTATCGCTATCTAAAATTAAAGTAAAAAATATATAAAAATAAAAAAATATATATAATTTGAGCAGCATATCTATTGTTTTTACAATTTAGCAAATTCTTTTCATGAAATGTTGTTCTAGAAAACTGTTCATGCTATATTTCTTTCAAATAAATGTCACTTTTTTGACATTTTCATACATTTTGGGTGTGGATGTCACAGAGTTGTTTTTATTCTTGTGTGGCTCCCCCTTGAGGATACAGGTGGTATTACAGAAAATAATGCCCTCACAGAGTGCTACCACTCTTCAGTGTCAGATATTACATAAAAATATCAAAACAACTAAAAAGACACTTGGATATTTGGATATTATTCCAAACTGGTCGTGTAATTCTCTCAATGGCCAGTCCAGCCTGTGCTCACCTTGACCTCGTCCCACATCTCGCTGTCTTCCGTCAGCACTCGTGTGGTGTGGAGAGGCGTTTGGGGAACCACCATGGATTGCTAAAAGAAACATCTCAGTGTTGAAATCCTCGTATATGCAGAGCAAATATATCCAAAGAAACGTCTGAAATACTCACATTGATCCAAGGGTGGTTCATGAATTGTTCAATGGTCATTCTTTCATTAGGGTCCGTCTTCAATAACTGGTGAATCAGCTGTTTGGCTGGAGGAGGAAAAGGAACATGAATGTTTTAGGTCCCCATAATCTAAATTAGTGTTTTAGGCTACTTGAGCATTATAGACATAATGCAAAAAAAGTTGGAAATACTGATCTAGATAGTGAATCATGACACCAATGTGAACAAACACACAATATCTGAAATACTGAAAACTATAATTATAACTATGCATGCATAAACAGGTCCATGATTACATGCATGAAGACAACAATAAAAAAACCAAAAGCGACACTGCCCTCTGGTGGTTTAACAGGCAGCATGTAGTTTAACAGAGTGCAAAATGGACATAAAATGCATCTCACCCTCCTCAGACACTTCTGCCCACTCTGGGTTGGGAAATTCATACTGGCCCATGCGAATCCTCCGCTTCATTCCTGGCGAAATGGCTTGTCCCGTGTTGGAATAGAATGGCGGGAATCCACACAACCTTCATGCAACATAAAGATGAACAAAGCAGTTTCAGCTAGACATTTTAAAATGATATACACTACAGTTTTAATTTTGCACTTGACAGAGTTGTTATACTCACAGGATGTACATGATCACACCCAGAGACCACATATCACATGATTTGTCGTATTTCTCAGGGCCTAAAACCTCTGGAGCTGGAGACGCATGTAAAAAACGCATTTGTTTACATTACAACACTGAGTGTTATTGTGTTTACAATACATATACAAACAGAACTCAGTCTCAGTCTGTTTAAAGAGAGGCAAAGAATGCAGCACTCATGATAAGAGTGACATTCATCTTACTGACCTACATAATACGGCGTGTAGCAGGGCGTCTGTAACGGGTTATGCAGTGAAGTCTCCTTAGCAAAGCCAAAATCTGTAAGTTTGAGAACTCCAGTGTCTTCCTTTTTGTTGTAGAGCAGGTTCTCTGGCTGAGAAGAGTATAGAGATGCTCAAAATCTTGTGGAATATCGCAGTTTCCTGAATATCTGAGTGTTATTATTTGTACAGATTCTTACAGGCAATCATTTGTTACCTTGATGTCCCTGTGTGCAATGTTCATGTTGTGCAGATACTGGATGGCTGTTCCGATGTCTCTCATGATCTCAGAGGCCTCTGCAGGTACAGAATAGAGAGAATACAGTGGGACTGCGGCCTCTGTTGTCATTTCACGAAGTGAAAATTTCAATTATCTACTACTCTAACAAAAGTTATGCAAAAACTCCTGTTATAATCACTGAAGCTACGAAATTAATTTTTTATTTACATCATATCTGCACTGTGTTGTTTATGATAGAATTCGCAAGCATGCGCAATCATCAACAGCTCCAGGGTTTTAGCACTGACTAATCTAAGCGCCTCTTATTGGCCAGTGCGTTCCTAAGTTCAACAGAAACACATTTGATTGGTTATAAGGCTCAACGCTGCACAAAACAGCACGTAAAAGCAATCTGATGCAGTGTTAGCAAATCTAAATGTAATTTCGCAGATTGACCCTTTACAAAGACAATGCTACATCATGTTCTCACGCAGTGAAAAATACATTGCAGAACAAAGGGGAAACTGACAACACACCGACAGACAAGACAGAGCAGGTGTGAAACTTCTGGTTTGAAACAAGGCCTCAGCTTCAACAAACAAACATGAATGAAAATCAGAACGTAGTTTATTTTAGCCGCGGAATGACGTCAATACACAATTTTTCAAGTTTAAGTCCACCAAGTTATTGTGCTCTTCTGTCTGATTTGTTTGTCGGACAGAATAGTGGATTTGGCTTTATGATTGGTCAGACTGCCTGTCAATCAAGCTGTTTGCGAATAGTTGATTAACTCACTTACCAACCAATGGAAAATACACTGGAAATTTCCTTCTGGTTGTATTTATTGTTAACTAACAATTTAATAAGTACAGTAAATGGAAACTGCATAGGAATTGAACGTTCTCTCCTCTAATTAACTAACTAACCAACCAACGGAAAATACATTGGAAAGGATCCTCCTTGTTATATTTATTGTTAACTAACAAACTAATCACCTAAATTGAATTTGCATGGGAAATTAACCAACCAACCAATTGAAAATATATTGGAAATTTCCTTCTTGTATTTATTGTTAACTAACAATCTAGTAAGTACAGTAAATGATAACTGCATCGGAAATGAACTTCCTTTCCTCTAATTAACTAACTAACCAACCAATGGAAAATAAATTGGAAAGGATCCTCCTTGTTATATTTATTGTTAACTAACTAATTTACCATCTAAATGGAAATTGCATGTGAAATTAACTAACTAACCAACTGATGGAAAATACATTGGAAATTTCCTTCTTCTTGTATTTATTGTTAACTAACAATCTAATAAGTACAGTAAATGGAATCCTCTAATTACCTAACTAACCAATGAAAAATACATTGGAGATTTTTCTCCTCTATATTTATTGTTAAAGTCCCCCGTAGTCAAAATTTTTATCCCTAAAAATTGATCTTTGATCATCAAAATGACATATTTAAATGTTTTTTCTTGTGAAAATAATTTTCTCAATGTAACTCTACCCCCCAATGTAATTTTCAATGTAACTCTACCCCCCTTGCCTCATTTACTATACGGGGATCTATGAATATGCAAATTAGCCCCGCCCCACGCAGTCACACCAGCCAGAGCCCTATGATCCAGTAACTTAACTGTAGTAGACGCGATATAATGGCGAAACACGGATAATGACACGGATAATGATAATGTTTTTACTAGGGGACAACTACAGTAGATACTGTAACATTTGTTAAAGTTACTTACTTGACGATGTTGTGCCCTCAAAATGCCTTGAAGGCTCGCATGCAGCCTAGTTTGTGATTCCAGTTCGCGCCCGCGAGCATATGCGAGTACAGTGCAGACCGCAATGCGGGAAAGGTGTCTCTCACTCCGGGCTACTTTTACACTGTTGCCGCGGGTTATTTTTCAGGTTAGCGGTTGGGCTCTATCTACTGCTCTATATGCTCTATTAAATGCTCTATTTAATGTTTGGTTTTGTGCTGACAATCCTATTGGTATATTTTGCATGCTAATAATAGGAATCTATCCTTTGACGTGATTAGTTACTTATTTTGTGACGTAGCAAAAAAAGGGCTGTTTTTAAACTGCATTTCTGGGACAGCCTTTGGGAAACTACAGTTTTAAGGAGATAATACTCAGCAATGGTGTTGATTAATGGACTGGGACATGGTTTGTCTAAAAGCATATTAAAAACACCACATAGACAAATAAACAACATAAAAAATCTTTTTCACTACAGGGGTACTTTACCTAACAAACAAATAATCTAAATGGAAATTAAATGGGAAATTAGCTTCCTCTCAATATTTATAGTTGACCACATAACTTTTAAACGTCATTATCACCATGTAAAATTGGTGGCAGCAGAAAGAGTTTCGGTTGTTCTAAATGTATGTATGTGTGTATGTGTGTGTATGCGCGTTTGTGGCTATATACATCTATATTTGCATGGTACATTTCCTGTGTGTGTGTGTTCTATGTATCACAAAGACACAGAAAACCCACCTCGCTCAGTGAAGGCCTGGTCTCCTCTAGCCTGAATTCTGCTGAAGAGCTCTCCCCCCTCCATACTGACACAACACAGACACACACACACACAACACACATTTTCTAATTACACAGCTTAATGCACAAATACACAATCACAATAAGCTGAGTTCCTTTCCCAGCTGAGCATGTGAAAAAAAACAACATGGCTTTATGGTTATAAAATGATGTGAATCATATTATTGCCAAAATGTCCAAAGCAAGAGGGAAACAGGAAATGAGCTCTAATTAAGGGATGGAACGTTAGTCTCTGTGAATGCTGAACTATGACGGTCTCTCTCTGCTCTTCTGAGTGCTGCTCTCACAGTGAGAGTGAATGAGACGCTCTCAGACCGCTCAAACACCTCAGATAAAGCACATCACAGCCACTTAATACAGCACTCAAAGCCACCATTTGATTAAACAGCATCAAAATTGTGTGGCTTTTAATCCATGTCTATTAGCTTTGAAATCTGTGTAAAAGCTAGCAGAATTCACTTGTTGCTTTAAGCATTTACAGGCTGACTTTTCTGGAAAATGAATGACTCATGTCGGACTGCACTAATTTTTCTCAAATGAGAATGTCCCGAAAGTCTACTGGCTAAAAGGGATAAGCAATTTAATATATCCCAATGAGAAAAACATCAGCATATTTTGTTGAAGTTTTGTGGTTGCTGTTACTGAAACAATGCAGTCCTAACAAATGAGAATACAATAAAAAAAAAACACTTGAGATTTTACCAGAGAAAAAGAGAACTGAAACCTTCATTCAGAACAAGACTGTGACACAAGATCACATGGTATGACTGGGTGCAAAAATACAGGAAAAACACCCACAGCACTGTGTTCTGTTTTTCCTGTTGTGTCTTTGTGAAAAAGAAATTGAAAGAGCTGAACTATTTCTGGCGACCGGGCATGATGGGAAATTCTGTTTTACCACTGACAGGACTCACCATTCCATAATTATGAGAAGACACTTTTTCCCACGATACATGTTTTCGTAGAGGCTGAGGATCCGAACTATATGTGGCCCCCCGGACACTCGCCAGTGCAGTTCCACTTCTCTCTGGGCTTTGGGACACTCATACAAAATCTAAAGAGATGAGAAAAAACATACAGACTGTCAGTCCAGATAGATCTGAAGTCCACTTCCAAAACAAAGATTTACATATAAAGTACTCACCCCGTTGTCATCCAAGATGTTCATGTCTTTCTTTCTCCAGTCGTAAAGAAAGATGTTTTTTGAGGAAAACATTTCAACATTTTTCCCCATATAATGGACTGATATAGTGCCCCGATTTTGAACTTCCAAAGTGCAGTTTAAATGCGGCTTCAAATGATCCCAAATGCGGTTGTAAACAATCCCAGCCGAGGAAGAAGGGTCTTATCCACCGAAACGATCGGTTATTTCATAAAAATAATATAATTTATATACTTTTTATTCTCAAACGCTCGTCTTGCCTTGCTCTCCTTGAACTCTGTGTATTCTGGTTCGAGACAGTTAGGGTATGTCGAAAAACTCTGACTGTATTTTCTCCCTCAACTTCAAAAATCATTTCAAAATCATCCTACATCGCTGCAGAAACACCAACCCAGTCTTTGCAAAGTGAACATGCAAGGAAGATCAAACACTCTTAACAATAAAAGGTAAAACAGCGATATAACACAATTTTGAAGTTAAGGGAGAACATGAATTTTTCCACATACCCTAACTGTCATGAATCGGAAAAAAACCATCCAGGCAGAGTAAGACAAGACGAGCGTTTAACATTAAAAAGTATGTAAATTGTATTATTTTTATGAAAATAACTGATCGTTATGCTAGATAAGACCCTTCTTTCTCGGCTGGGATCGTTTACAATTGCATTTGGGATCGTTTGAAGCCACATTTAAACTGCATTTTGGAAGTTCAAAATCGGGGCACCAAATCAGTCCATTACATGGAGAAAAATGCTAAAATGTTTTCCTCAAAAAACTATTTCTTTACGACTGAAGAAAGAAAGACATGAACATGTTGGATGACAAGGGGGTGAGTACAATATATGTGAATCTTCGTTTTGGAAGTGGACTTCTCCTTTAAGACTGGTTGTGTGGTCCAGGGTTACATATTTTATAAAAATGTATAATTTACTCACCCCTTATGCTATCCAAGATATTCATATCTGTCTTTCTTTAGTCGAAAAGAAATGAAGGTTTTTAAGGAAAACATCCCATTTTCAACATATAGTGGACTTCAACTGCAGCGGAACGGGTTGAAGGTCCAAACTGCATTTTCAGCGCATCTTAAAAAGTATATACATTTCTTTTCCACTGAAGAAAGAAAGACATGGGGGTGATTTTTAATTCTGGAAGAGAACTACTCCTTAAAATATATATTTTTCATGAAATAATTGTCAGCATGTCACGTATGCAGTCACAGGAGCTTAAATTGTTTTGAACCGAGAACATTCCTTTAATAAAACTCAACTGCTTTCCAGCTGCGTGCTGCCCATTAACGAAAAACGGTTATGCAATAGCTCGTTTCATCTAGGAGAAAAGAAAATTTCTATTCATATCATGCAATTTACCACACAGATTCAGTACAGAAAGACCTTAATTGGTCTTTCTGTGCGTTCGTCCTTTCTCTCCTTCTAAGTGGGATGTCAAACACATGGCGTGCACTGGAACAGAGTGAGACCTTGACATTGCACATGCATCCCATCAGAGTGTATTTATGGGGCTTCAAGGCTTGCACTGCAGTAACACCCAGTGAAACGTATTGGTTAAGTTAGTGTTTTGTGTGCCTTTTAGGCAATATAATGACTATGATCAACTGATACTGACTGTAGTAGTTTCTAGGGCTTGGTAAAAACTAGTTGTCGATTTTAATCCAAACGATATTCTTAAATAATCCCAAAGATTCGATTAGTCTAGTCTGTAGCGCCGCCTCCCGTCCAATAAATCGCAATTAGCTTAGTGCTTACTTACTTTTGTTACAAAAAGAAGTGTCAGATTTCAAATTCTGTCTGTTTTATTACAGTATTAAAACAATAAATGCCGTTTTGGCGCTCTTTAATGTGGAGTGACGGATCACTAGCGCCTCAGTTGAGGAGAAGCAGCAGTACGAAACGGGCGTAATTTGATTATCTCCTCTGCTTTAATACCAGTTTCAGCGCGAAATAAATATGAATAAATATCCGAAGGTATGCTGAAAGAAAGAGTACATCTTACCGAAATCCTTATCCTGTCTCATGTAATCGCTCAATCAGTGTTTCAATCGCGGAAAGACGTCAGTATAACAGCTTGTAAACAATGTCACGTAACGTCACATTTACCTCAGACAAAAACATATTCGGTGAATATAAACTCGTTAGTCAACTAGAAAAATAAACTCTAGAGAGGAGCATCTTACTAAATATATGAACCATATAGCATATTCATTATCATTTTTACTGGTCTTCAAAGTTAATTTATGTTTAAATAAACAGCCACCCTTTAAATGTTTCAAAAAACGAATTGGAGTAGAAATATATATATGTAATTGTAACTTTATTATTATAAAAACTTAATTAAGTGTAACCTTCCATATTATAGTGTTGACTCGTGTATATTTTACCGCATTAGTTGAGAGATTTTTGTTTCTTAAAGGGGTCATCAGATGCTAAGTTCACTTTTACATGTTGTTTGAACATTAATGCAACATGTTGGCAGTGTATGTACAAACCTACCATATAATGGTAAAAAAAACAATGCAGTGGTTTTTAATTAATCTGTAAAAATAATATCCCCTTTTTCTCAGATGCCTGTGGTTGTGGCGTCACACCCACAGAGGCCGCTCCCATGATAGTTGATTGACATGAGCGTTTTACCTCAGATCAGCTGTAACAGTCCGCCCTCTTTGTTTCGATGCCGGAGCAGAGATGTAAGTTAGACAAGAATATCTCCGATTGAGCGATTGAGGTGTTGTGTTGCTGGATGTAATAATGAACATAGTGGTCGTTATTTACTCCCGACATCTAAGCAGCTGAAGATACAGTAGATTACGTTTGTTTGTGAAGGGAATGCGCCTCCCGATCTACATATATCCGTCTATGTTCGCGCGAATCATTCATGATCCAGCTTCACTTACAGCAGAAGTGAGTATATGGGTTTTTTTATGAATCTTTGCGATCGCCTTTCCTAATAAAGTGCTAGTTAGCAAGTTTAGAGGGGTGGGGTGAGCAGAGCTCATTTGCATTTAAAGCAGCCTCGACCAGAATGAGATGATTTTTGCAGAGCTGATTTTGGCAAGGTAAAAAGGGTGTTGTTTTACACAACCATTGAGAAATTTTAACCAAAGTATATTATAGACTTTTCTTTAAGACCCTAAAGAATCATATCAACTTGTGGAAAATGGGCATCCGATGACCCTTTTTAAAAAAAAAGACATGTACTATACTTGATTTATATCCAAAGTAATCGAATTGAAGCTTGTGAATCAGAATTGAATCATGAAATTTGTGTCAAAACCTAGCCCTAGTAGTTTCATAAATAGTTTACTGTCAGCAGCTATTTACAGAAGCTAGCTCATAATCACACAGGATGTCTTAAAGGAGTAGTTCAACCAAAAAAGAACAGATCTGCAGAAATGTAGCATTTGCTCACCAATGAATCGTTCGCAGTGAATGGGTACCGTCAGAATGAGAGTCCAAACTGATAAAAACATCACAATAATTCAAAAGTAATGCACACAACTTGTTTATCAATTGATATCTTGTGAAGGGAAAAGATGCATGTTTGTAATAAATTCATCATTAGGACAGTTAAGTTTAAACAATTGCTTATGGCCAAAATATGAGTTTTTTTATATGGTGTTTTTATCAGCTGTTTGAACTCTCATTCTGACAGCACCCCTTGACAGAGTATCCACTGATGAGCGAGTGATGCAATGCTAAATTCCTCTAAATCTGTTCTAAGAAACATAAAAAACATAAAATGACTACATTGAAATTTTTTGGGAGAACCCAAAACCCAAAAACTATACCATCATATTGTCCCAAAACTTTCCAGTTCTCCTTTTGTGTTTATTACTCTCATTGGTGTTAATTATAAATCTGTTTTTGACTTGAATAAAAGCAGTTAAGGCAGATGTCACCACATGAAACACGATTACTAGCAAAGAAATGTGCTATATCCATTTACACAATTGTTTAAAAAGTTTTAAACAATTGTTTACAAGCAAGCAAACAGAAATGGGGTTCTGGTTTTAATTTCTATCAATTAAAGCCCAAAAGCTGTTTGAACCACTTGCAGAGGCGTGAACTGCATGCAATTTTCATTTGACCCCCACCCACGTCGTCTCTGTCTCTGCAGCTGATAACCAGAAGTTCACAATGTGTGTACGTGTGTGTGTGTGGGTAAAAAAGAGACGTGTTGCGTTAGCTTTCTGACTAACAGCAGCCAAAAGACAATTTGAGTCATTTAACAGAGATGCCTGTGGGCTGGAGTTTCAAGGTCAGCGTTGTAAATGACTGACTGGAGTAACCTTTATAGTTCAGTCTTGATTCAGAGATACAGGAACCACCTACAAAAAAAACTAAAGTAGAATCAGAGGGAAACAGACGTTAGGAAACTCCTTTTACTACAATAACAGAACAGAAGCTGTGGTTGGAAGAAAACCACGAGAGTATCAGATAACGCACACTCACACACGATAAATCACATGTGCGTTGGCTTTGCTGCATAAGCTTTATGGGTAATCTTGTAAAAGGATTAATTTCTAAGGCGCGATAACATCTACTATGAACACAAGCGCTGTCTGGTGAAACAAACACGTTGACTTACAAAGAACACTTATTAGTATAACAAAAGTATTATTATCGATCACATACACTCTTAAAAAAATATGTATCGTTTCACGATGCCATAAAAGAACCTTTTTTGTTTAAATGGTTCTATAAAGAACCTTTAACATCTGACAAATATAGAAAGGTAAGAAAGAGATGGTTCTTTAAAGAACCTTTGACTGAATGGTTCTTTGTGGAACCAAAAAGAAGAACCTTTTAAAGCACATTTATTTTTAAGAGTGTACGGCTAAGTATTACACTAGAAACCATTTAATGATTTTGAAAGATGTCTATAATCACCCTTATGATCACCAAGGCTCCAAAAATGCGGTAAAATACTGTGAAAATATTACCATTAAACTAGCTCTTTTCTCTTTGAATACATTTTAAAATATAATTTATTCCTGTGATGCAAAGCTGAATTTTCAGCATCATTACTCCAGTCTTCAGTGTCACATGATCCTTCAGAAATCATTCTAATATGCTGAATTGCCGCCCAAGAAACATTTATTATTATAATTAATGTTGAAAACAGTTGTGCTGCTTAACATTTTTGTGGAAAAATGTGATATGTTCAAAAGTTTGGGATCAGTACGATTTTTAATGTTTTTTAAAGTTTCTTATGCTCATCAAAGTTCCATTTATTTGATCAAAAATACAGAAAAAACTGTAATATTGTGAAATATTATTGCAATTTAAAATAACAGTTTTCTATTTTAATATACTTTAAAATATAATTTATTTATGTGATGCAAAGCTGAATTTTCAGCATCATTACTGATGTATTATTACACACGATCCTTCAGAAATCATTCTAATATGCTAATTTATTTGCTGCTTAATATTTTTTTGGAACCTGTGATACTTTTTTCAGGTTTCTTTGATGAATAAAAAGTTAAGAAGAACAGCATTTATTCAAAATAGATTTTTTTTTCTAACAGTATGAATCTTTACTATCACTTTTTATCGATTTAACACATCCTTGGTGAATAAAAGTATCAATTTCTTTCAAAGAAAGAAAGAAAAAATGTACTGAGCCCAAACTTTGAACGGTAGTGTCTGTTGTTACAATTTCTGTTTTAAAATAAACGCTGTTCTTCATAAAGAATCCTGAAAAAAATATCACAGGTTCCAAAAACTGTTTCCAACTTTAATAATAAATGAGCATATTAAAATGATTTCTGAAGGATCATGTGACACTGAAGACTGGAGTAATGATGCTAAAAATTTAACTTTGATCACAGGAACAAATTCTATTTTAAAGTATAATAAAATAGAAAACCACTATTTTAAATGGCAATAATATTTCACAATATTACTGTTTTTTCTGTATTTTTTAATCAAATAAATGCAGCCTTGATGAGCAGAAAAGTCTTTAAAAACATTCAAAATCTTACTGATCTCATGATAAAAGTACATTATAAACATATTTACTGTCACTTTTAATAAATTTAATGCTACCATGCTAATTAAAACTATTAATTTCTTTAATTGACCCCAAAACCTCTGAATGGTAAAGAACCACTCATAAAACCATAGAAGGTTTTACACCACGTTTTCTTTAAAAAACGTCAAAATGCAGTAGTTTACATTATGAGAGAAAGCAGATATGTGACCATGTGCCTTTAAATGAGTCAGGTCTATTTTTGAGCAAGCTTTTTCAGTTCAGTTCAGCTACAATGGTTTCAATTAAGGCGAGCAATATATACTAATGCAAAATTATATTTGCCATGAATGCAATCAGTCACATAAACATAAACAGACAATATATGCAATAGGCAATTCATCAGGGACTGACTGCAGAATGCATGATGGCTATATTGACTTCAAGCTTTATGACTGCATTTAATTTCCTGAGTCTACAGCCACAGGATTTAATAGACTCAGCAGTAAAATTAACTGCGAGACGAGTCTGTAGACTTCCGACTGGATTCTGTTTAGTAAACAACAAGTTATATTCTTTTATGCAAGTCATTAGTTTAAATGAGATGGATGGATGATGTTTACAGATACATCAAATGACATATTTATTAACTTATACTTTAAAATGACTTTTGTTTATAGCTTACTGTAGTCAGATAAGGGCATTTTATTTTTTATAGTTAGTGTTTATATTTATAATAGTAGTGAATTCAACAGAAAGTTTCTGTGACCACAGTTTCCTTAAAAGCCTTACAAAACATAGTGGGGAATTACATCTTAAAACCACTATATTTCAGTTTCACCCAAGAAGCGTTTACAAACATGTAGGGGTTTTGCATTTTGGTCGGTTTTGTCATTTGAAGCGGCTCGGTTTGATTTATTGGAGGTCAGCGTAATCATAACCATCTCGCACTTGGTTCTTGGTTAAACAGAGTCATGCATGAGTGTTTATATAACTTTCTGCGTTCTTCCAAGTCACGTTTTATGATAACACGTGAAACATGACTCTCTCAGATCTAACATAGACTCCTAAAAGACACCAGTATTACACAGCAGTCTGCTTTATAGAAACTATTCTTATCTCATGCAATCTAATCTTTTTTTATTTTTTATTGGCTCTGTAGTAAAAGTTTAATCCACAGCCCAGATTTTCATGCAAAAAACGCTATAGCATGAAACTGGGCTTTCTGAAAAATTAACTTCTACAGACAAGTTGGCAGAGCTGTATGAATTCGTCATACGGCTCTGTCACACTCTGCCTTCTCTGTTTCTCCCTTAGGGGGAAACAAATTTCATCCCCCTTGCTTGGAAAACATAAAGCGCCTTCCAAATGAACCTTGCGGCACACTCAGAAATATGCCAGGATTGAACAAAGGCTCAAACCTGAACAATGGCTGGATTCTGAATGTCAAATCTGTGTGGAAAGATGAACTCAGACACTGAACAGCGCGAGTGGCAGTGCCAGGGCTGTAATATGAACCAGTCGAGCATACGGTGGCTGACAGCACAATGGGAACGGTGAAAGGCCATTGAACAGTGCTCACACATCTTTTCATTGCCATTTGCCGCCATGTTTCTTTATTAAATTATATAAGAAATATTGTTAAACGTAAAAGATCATGTAATATGTTATAAAAACATATTGTCCTAAAATTATATAATATAAAAATATAACTGTTTAATATATTTCAAATATATAGTTTATATAATGTTTATATGCAGTTGAGGTCAAAAGTTTGCATCCCCCTTTCAGAATCATTACAAATGTTAATTATTTTACCAAAATAAGAGGGATCATACAAAATGCATGTTTTTGTTTGCAAACTTTTGCAAAACAAAATGCAAACTTTTGACGTCAACTATACACAGAAAAAAT
This sequence comes from Labeo catla, assembly GCA_012976165.1. NCBI lineage: Eukaryota > Metazoa > Chordata > Actinopteri > Cypriniformes > Cyprinidae > Labeo > Labeo catla. Next base: position 5,293,048 of record VONZ01000001.1, read on the forward strand.
CTGTATTTTAATTATATACATATAAAAAAAAAGATGTAATTTATATTTTGTTCATTTCAAATATCCAATAATCTGTCATTTATTCCTTACTTAACTATGTATATATTATACAGAGAATCCTATGCCATAGTTGTTATAAAAATTCAGAATTTCACAGGTAAAATACAAAAAAATGCTACATATTATAAACCGTTTAAAGGTTTGGAATCAGTAAGATTTTTTAATGTTTTTTAAAAGAAGTTTCTTATGCTCATCAAAGTTCCATTTATTTGATCAAAAATACAGAAAAATAAAGTAATATTATGAAATATTATTGCAATTTAAAATAGAATTTATTTCTGTGATGCAAAGCTAAATTTTCATCAGCCATTACTCCAGTCTTCAGTGTCAAACGATCCTTCAGAAATCATTTTTCCAGGATTCTTTGATGAATAAAAAGTTAAAAAGAACAGTATTTATTCAAAATAGAAATCTTTTCTAACAATATAAGTCTTTACTATCACTTTTTATCAATTGAACACATCCTTGTTTAATAAAAGTATTAATTTCTTGCAAAGAAAAAAAAAAGAAAAAATTTACCAACCCCAGACTTTATAAAGTAGTGTATATTGTTACAAAAGATTTCTGTTTTAAATAAATGCTCTTCATTTTAACGTTTTATTCACCAAAGAATCCTGAAAAAAGTATCGCAGGTTTAAAGAAACCTGTTTTTAACATTGAGAATAAATCATCATATTAGAATGATTTCTGAAGGATCATGTGACACTGAAGACTGGAGTAATGATGCTAAAAATTCATCTTTGATCACAGGAACAAATTCTGTTTTAAAGTATAATAAAATAGAAAACCACTATTTTAAATGGCAATAATATTTCACAATATTAAAAAAATGTCTTTCAAAAACATTAAAAATGTAATCTTTTTTTTTTTTTTGGCTGTCCTGGCTGACCTTTTAAATTCTAAATGTTAATTTTAAATGTTTTAGACCTGCACACCACAAACTAAACTTAAATTAAGGCATCAACAACCACCACTGCACCTGCCTATATTTGCAGAGTACAGACTTTGCAGGATAGAGACCCAACAGCAGTGTAATAAATATATCTCAGGGGTTCGATCAAGCTGTAAGATATCTTTTCCTTGTTGGCAGGCGTTCAAGACCAATATGGGAAATCAAGAGTGAATTAAATGAATTAGATTTAAAGGATGGCTTTTATCCAGCTAAACAGAGTGGATTAAACAGCAGCTATACGCTCACATTCATTACAGTTAGCCGTCAACATGCTGCTTAATTAAAAGGCAGCCAAGATGGACAGCTCTGCCCTATTCCCTGTTTACCCTGTGATTAAAAAGCAGAGAGGATATTGAGCAATAAATTGCTCCTAAATGACTCAGGTCAATTGGATTTTCATTGTGCCCCAGCACAATGAGATTCATTTAGCATAGCGCAACTCTCAACACAACAAACGCCTTATTTACATTTGCCTGTTTCAATTTCATAATAAGAGCATCTCTCAAGAGATATTTGGGATGTAAGTGAGTCTCTGGTCACTGTGATCTGTTGTCACACTGGCTCTGTGTGATATTCAAATCCTGACCTTAATCATACGAGAGACACTGAATGTGTATTTCAGGTCAGCTGCTGTTAGATCTTCCACTAAGTTGTAAAACAGAGAGAACAGGTGCAGTCCAGACTTGCCAAATCAGATGGTCTGACAAAACTACAAGCTCTTGTTGCTTCACAACAAAAACCATGAGATGACGAATTAATACCTGACGTTTTGGTACACTTTGCATCTCTAAGTTCCTTTTACACTTACAGGGCCCTATTGTTATTTTAATAATGAATTAGACCAGTTTCCCCAAAAATACACTACCAGTCAAAAGTTTTTGAGCAGTAAGATTTTGAATGTTTTTAAAGAAGTCTATTCTGCTCATTAAACCTGCATTTATTTGATCAAAATACTTTTTAAATATTTTAACATTTTTTATTATTTAAAATAACTGTTTTCTAGTTGAATATATTTTAAAATGTAACTTCAAAGCTGAATTTTTAGCATCACTACTCCTGTCACTTGATCCTTCAGAAATCATTGTAATACGCTGATTATCAATTATCAGTATTATCAATATCAATATTATCAATATTTAAAACAGTTGAGTACATTTTCAGTATTCTTTGATGAATATAAAGATCCAGATATCAGCATTAATCTAAAATAAGAAGCTTTTGTAATAATATACACTGTAACATTATAGAAAATTATAGAAATTAATACTTTTATTTAGCAAGAAAGCTTTAAATTGACCAAAAGAGATGATAAAGACATTTATAATGTTATAAAAGATTTCTTTTTCAGAAAAATGCTGTACTTCTGCACTTTCTATTCATCAAAGAAACTTAAAAAAAAATTTCAACATAATAATAATAATAAATGATTTTTTGAGCAGCAAATCATAATATTAGAATGATTTCTGAAGGATCATGTGACTGGAGTAATGATGCTAAAAATTCAGATTTGAAATCACAGGAATAAATTACATTTTAAACTACATTTAGATAGAAAGCTATTATTTTTAATATTAAAAATATATTACATTTTTACTGTTTTTGCTGAAATGCATGTTTGGTGAACAGAAAAGACTTCTTTAAAAACATTAAAAATCTTACTGTTCAAAAAATGTTGACTGGTAGTGTATTTAAATATTCATTTATTAAATTGTAATTAACATTTATTCAGATATTCAGGTTTAAAATCAGCATCATCAAAATGAGCTTATATTTTTATATTTTTTTCTATTACACTTATGGTTTTCTCTGTAAGTGCATATTGAGCTACTCTGATCCAGCTGGATTACACTGGACAGTAAATCCTTGTTTGCGATGGCGCTTGGGTGACATGTTTCCATTGCACTGCCTGAATGCTGTGTGTCACACCTCATCTCCTTAAAGAGCCAAGTCAGATTTGGTAACCCTTTACCAGTGGCCCTCCAGTTTCCAGGAACCTCAACACTGCTTGTAACTCTGACAAGTCAGCCATGAGGTACAGAGCTGTGGCACACATGCAAACACATGGAGACACTTAAGACAAACAAGTGAACTGTTTTCTGACATCAGATATGAATAAATAATGAATTACTCTCTTGATTGCTGAGGCAAAACTCCTGTAGCTCAAACACCTGCCAGTTCATTAGAATATAAGCGAGTTTTACTTCATTTTTTCAAAGCTGTCTTATTTGATGTGGACTTTATATAACTAAATATAACTAAATTCTTATTCAACCAATGAAATTCTTTAACTTCATGACTGATACAAATCTATATTCACTAAATGTTCCTGTCCTTTTGGGACTTTTATTAAAGTTAATTTCACAATTCACAATTTTAAGATTCCCTGACATTTTAAAAACCCTGTCAAAAAGGTATTATACATTTTTCTTGATTTCATACTGAAATAGTACATGAAATGTACTTTTAAATAGGTGTCACTTTAAGTGAACTGAATATATCCACTGTAAAAGTCCATTACATTTGGTAACTACACGTTGTGCTTGATATTTTGAGGCTTAAGGTCTTATTTTTAAACTCCACCACAATTATCGCATCAGGTTAACAGGGTTCATTAGGTCAACTCGACGAAAAACATGAATTACACGAGTTGACTCAACTCTCCCATTATATCCCTATTACAACGTGTGTTAAATTTACCTTCAGAGCGCACTTTTGTCCGGTTTTCTTGTTGTAGCACTCCACCACTTTGCCGTTAACACCCAAACCCAACACTTGACTGGAGACTTTGTAGTCATCTGTTACGGCATGGCGCTTGATTTCCAGTTTGGGATAGACGGGCAGTGGGAACTGAGTGGAGTCGGTCTCTGTGGACTCGTTCTCCGGTTGAGACGCGGCGTTCTCGCTCGGTTCTGTCTTCTCGCTTTCCGCTTCAGGCTTTGGCTCGGGCGCCTCCGCGTTGTCCGTTTGAGACTTTCCATTCTGGAGCATCTTTCAGATGAAATGAAGCTGGTAGACACTCAACGTGGCTCAGGAGGGTCCTTTAAAATCCACAGATAAACTATCCGCACGGGTCCCGCTGTCACTGAGTGACGCTGTTCCGAAAATACACCGCTGATGAATTCCTGTGATGACTGACGGTTACAGAATTACAGCACATTTACCAGCATTAAGACATTTATATTCTGATACATGTAAGTAAAATGTCGGTTTCAATATCACCGGGAAGATTCCCTTTAATAAAGTCCAACCAAAAATTAAAATCCCCTTATGTATAAGTTACAAGTTATAAGAATGGATTCCAAAACAGTGTTATCTAATAATAAAAGTCATATTCACGTTAAGTAAGAAATGGTCCTGGGTAAAAGTGTCAGACTCAAATGAAAAAGAAAGTGTCTTTTGTCCTGCGGAGTTCCCGTCATTGACTGTAATTGCCGCTGTGCGTGTGTGTGCGTTCACATGGGGTCAGTGTCTATTGCGGAAGCGGGAGCTGCTGAACCGCTAGTTTCTTAAAGGAGCCGCGCATATTTATTGTCGCAGCGCTTGATCGAAATGACTTGAGTAAGCATAATTCCCGTTAGAAATTAGATTGAGACAACTAGTCTAAGCCTGCATTACTATATATATATACTACAAGTCAAAAGTTTTTGAACCATAAGACTTTTAATGTTTTTTAAAGAAGTCTCTTCTGCTTACCAAGTCTGCATTTGTTTGATCCAAAGTACAGTGAAATATTTATAGTATTTAAAATAGCTGTTTTCTGTTTTAATAAATTTAAAATTTAATTTATTCGTGATTTCAAAGCTGAATTTTTAGCATCATTACTCCAGTCTTCATTCTCACATGATCCTTTAGAAATCATTCTAATATTCTGGTTTTGCTGCTCAAAAAACATTTATTATTATTATTATTATTATTATTATGTTGAAAACCGCTGAGCGGAATTTTTCTAGGTTTGATTAGAAAGTTAAGAAGAACAGCATTTATCTGAAGCAGAAATCTTTAGTAACATTATAAATTATTTTTATCATCACTTTCAATCAATTTAAGCATCCTTGCTAAATAAAAGTATTAATTTCTATAATTTCTTTCCTCCCTCAAAAAAAAAAAAAATAAATAAATAAATGCTTTTTTTGGATCAGGATTCATCAAAGAATCCTGATGTACTGATGTAAATATTGAAAAATGTTTTTTGAACAGCAAATCAGTATATTAGAATGATTTCTTGATTTTTTGATTTTTTGAACAGCAAATCAGTATATTAGAATGATTTCTGAAGGATCATGTGACACTAAAGAATGGAGTAATCATGCTGAAATTTTAGCTTTGGTCACAGGAATAAATTACATTTTAAAATATATTCATAGTTATTTAAAATAGTAAAAATATTTCAAAATAAATGCAGGCTTGGTGAGCAGAAAAGGCTTTGTTAAAAAATATCAAAAAACTTACTGTTCAAAAACTTTTGACTGGTAGTGTATATATGGTATAAACAAATTTGTATTCATGTCTGTCTAATGTTTACTGCATTGTTTTTATAATTTAAATGAAAACAATTAAAATCATTTTCATTAATTAAAAGCAAAAATAAACAAAATATGAAATTAAAATGCAAGTAAAAATGTTGCCTTCGCAACTAACTAAAACTAAAATGGTAATAAAAATAAATAAAAGCTACATAGAAATATTAAAAAAGTAAAACTCATGATGATGACAAAAAGCACAACAAAATTGCTGAAACTTAAAAATTAAAATGAAAACATATAATTCAGTTTATTCAAAATATGAATAAATACTGATATACTATCCTAGTGATAGAAATATTGAATATTACTAAACATACTAAAATATTAATAAATACTATGCTATAAATATTGCATGACATAGCTTGTGGAGTCCAGTTCATGGTTTGCATGGTTATTGTATTTTCCCATGTTGCTTCAAGCTTTTATTTATTTATGAACCAGTATTTGTGTAAAAGTCTAGTAGTCAAGTGCACAAATCAACGCCACACCCTGTTTGATCCAGTGCCCTTGGGTACAATCTGTGGGCAGCTCAACTGCAATTACGTAGTTGGTTGAGTGCCCGGTGGTTGAGAGAGTTCCTGTGGAAGAGAAACAAAACTTTTCTGATCGCTGTGGTAAAACACAAACCAAATTTTCACATAAATTACAATGACTTTACAGGATGTACAGTAATGAAACATTAACAAAAGACTGGCAGGTTTCACAAAGAAATGCTATTCAAGTTGCTCACCAGCACGGGTAAGAGTTTTGTAGATTGGACACACGTAGATTCCAGATTGAGGGGGTTTGCGGTTTGGAACGGGTACCATCCAGATAACAGCCATCTCTGTGTAAAGCTCTTTGGGACGGGATTCAGCAAGCTGGCCTGTCTCTGCATCCCAACGTGCTCCTTCAAGATAAAGTCCATGGATGAAGCAGCCAATGTCAGGCCTCTCCGTCAGCTCTGCGACTGCTTCCTTCATCACCTAAAAGAGGATTCAAACAGAGGAAATCAAATAAAAGAATATTCAAGACACATGGTTCCTAAAAAACATACACCTCATTCTGTTTAGATATGCAATAGAACATTCTATTCCAATGTTTGACCTTCTCACTTTTCTTAATGGCCTATCGAATATCAAGTTTGCTTTGAGATCTTAATATGGAAACATAGCTGGGACTTCAAATTGCATTACACAGAGTTTAATGCAAGAAAGGATTGCTGGTGAAAGCAAATTAACCACCTTGAAGTCAAAAGCAATGGTGTCAATGGAGACAGAAGAGCTACGGGCGAAGTTCTGCAGGGTTCCTGTGAGGAAGGCCTGGGGGAAGAAGAAACCACTGATCCAGAAAACAGCAGGAATGCCATCTGAGATCCAGTTCTGCAAAAAGCTTATCCGCTGGACCAGATCTGACACCCAGGAAGCCAGCGGCTTAAGAGACGGATATGCCTAGGAAAATATTAAAAGAAGAATATTATGCTACCTGTGTCTCATTACAATATTTTAAACAAGTCTAAGCCCTAAGCCTCAACATTCATAGCGCTAATTCTGATTTCAGTTTCATGCACAAGAGTTTGATATGGAAGCCCATTTCCACCACTGAATAAAAATAAAAAAAGATTATTATGATTTTTATAATTATAAAAATTGCGATATAAATGTACAATTGCGAGTTATTAGTCAGAATTGCGAGGAAAAACATACAATTCTGACCTTTTTTCTCAGAATTGCGTGATACAAACTCTCAATTCCAACTTTTTTTTCTCAGAATTGACATAAACTTGCAATTGCAAGTTATAATATCAGAATTGTGTGCAATTCTAAGAAATTCTGACTTTTTTCAGAACTGCATGATATAAATTCGCAGTTCTAAGAAATGAATTCTAAGAAATGAAGTCAGAACTGCAAGATATAAATTCACAATTCTGACTTGCTTTCTCAAAATCGCGTGGTACAAACTCACAATTCTGAGTTATAAAGTCAGAATTGCGAGAAAAACTCATAATTATGACTTTTTTTCCCAGAATTGATATCAACTCGCAATTCCAAGTTAAGTCAGGATTGCTAGATATAAATTTACAATTCTAAGAAATGAAGTCAGAACTGCAAGATATAAACTCGCAATTCAGACTTGTTTTCTCGAAAAAGCATGATATAAACTCACAATTGTGAGTTATAAAGTTAGAATTGCCAGAAAAACTCACAGTTCTGACTTTTTTTCACAATTACGAGATGTAAACTTGCAACTGTGAGACAAAAAACGTCAGAATTGTGAGATGAAAAGTCACAATTACCTTTTTTTAGTTTATTCAGTGGCGGAAACTGGTCTTCATAGTTAGCACAGTCATGAACTAGTAACAAAAACACTAATTTCACAAATTCAGTGCATGTCTTGCATGGTTAACATTTGGGAGATTCTTACCTTGGCCTTCCATAGTTCTGGAACAGCGTTGATGAACAGACTGTTAGACATCAGCTCCAGTTCAGATGACATAACCACCAAACCCTTCAAAGCCTTCACCAGATCACTGAGACTCTGGGAAATCACTGATAACAACTTGTTATATCTGTGAGAATGATAGAGAGGTGCATTTTTAGAGTGTTTAGTGACAAAGTAAATTGTTGTGTGTGTATATATATATATATATATATATATATATATAATATTTTTAATTTAATAATTTATTATTTTATTTATTTATTGGTGCTATACAGTATAATAATGTATAATGTAACAATACTAACATTGTTAAATATTATTACAGACTAAAATAACTATTTTCTATTTTAATATATTATAAAATGTAATTTATTCCTGTGATTGCAAAGCTGAATTTTTAGCAGTCATTGCTCCAGTCTTCAGTGTCACTTGATCCTTTAGAAACCATTTTATTATGACTTTATGCTCAAGAAGTATTTCTTATTAGCATTAAAAACACTTAATATTTTTAGGTTCCTTGATGAAATTCGATGATTTACTTGAAACAGAAAACTTACCTTATAACCTCCTGAACCAAAACAGTGTTCATAGATTCTTCATACATGACAGGGTATTTATTCATGACTTCCTGCACATTAATGAGACTGGGAATCTTCTCCACAATCCCCTCCACTATTTCCTCTATGATCTTAAGGTGTAGAAGAGAAAATAGTGTGTTTTAAACCTTAAAAGCATATGCAGCATATGCACTTTACATCACAGGTGTTAAGCGCAATCCATAATTGCAGTGGCAGTCACGATGGTAATCACCTCAAATCACCTCTACATTTGAAAACATATGCATACTTTTAAAAATGAAATGCATGGCTGTTTAAAATGCAGCACAATCATCTGGCCTTCTAAAACTATAGATTATCTATTTAGGCTTGTTTCACTATAATTAAGCATCATTGACGAGCACAGTCCCATGCAACACTTATATACATTAAATTTAAATAATTGTATGTAGTATTAATATGACACATACCTCATCTCTGGACTTGCCTCCACTGGCTGCTGCTCTGGGCTGGAGCTTTACTAAAGTTCCCAGGAGAGTAAATGTCTCATTTTGTGCAAAGCTGATGTTGGCATTGTCGTGGAGGCCAAAGATCTCCGGCGAGTCGTTAATTGGTAGACCACGAAAGTATGTCAAATAACCCTGCACAAAAAATAGATGTATTTTATAACTCTAAACATAACAGAATACAAAAATGTGGTGAATTGTGAGCCTGTGGAGGGAAAAGTTCAATTTGCACTGATCTGAGATCAGCTTTATTGTTTTTTCATAATATCTAATGGTTAATAGACATCAGTTCTGGACCTTGACATTGTTCTCAGTGCTGATTTGTCTGTATTCTCCAGAAGGAGAGTAAATGTGTTCAGGGCCCAGGACAGCAGGGGAGTAGAAATCCTCCAGGATGTTTAGGATGCAACGTCGATCCCAGTTGTCCGTCACACGACCCCCATAGTTTATCTCCCCCGCAGTGTATTTCAAAACCTGAACAGAGAGGAGGAGAGACATCAGTAAGATTTGTGAGTATGGCTTCCTTTATACATAATAAATATATAAACACTACCAAATATAGATGTTCTGTAACTACTTAAAATGGCATGTTTATAGTCACCCAATATATACTTAATCAGCTAAGGATGCGCACAAAGGAAGGGAAATACTCTACAGAGAGATTTGAAACTGTGTGTGTGGCAAGAGAACGTCTGGTTTTGCCTTGTATGGGATGTCCTGATACTCATCCAGGAACATTTTCAGCTGGCTTATGCAGATGTGCAGGTCCCCATCCGTAAACTCGTATGGAATGTTAAATCCTAGTGGGCCGAATTTCCTGCGCTCAATAGCATTCCCATGAAAAAGGCACAGGGATAGGAGGAGAGCTTTAAATTCTGCTGTCTGCCAAAAACAGAGAGAGAGTAAAAGAGAAATGTGTTTATTAATAAAAATATACAAGATATCATATTACATACAGCTGAGGTCAAAAGTTTACACGCACCGTACAGAATCTGCAAAATGTTAATTATTTTACCAAAATAACAGGGATGCATGTAATTTTTTATTTTGTACTGACCTGAATAAGATATTTCACATAAAAGAAGTCTACATATAGACCACAAAAGAAAATAATAGTTGAATTTATAAAAATGACCCTGTTCAAAAGTTTACATACGCTTGATTCTTAAAACTTTGTCGGTACCTAAATGATCCACAGCTGTGTTTTTTTGTTTCATAATAGTTGTTCATGAGTCCCTTGTTTGTCCTGAACAGTTAAACTGCTGTTCTTCAAAAAAAAAAAATCCTTCAGGTCCCACAAATTATTTGGTTTTTCAGCATTTTTGTGTATTTGAACCCTTTCCAACAATGAGTGTATGATTTTGAGAGCCATCTTTTCACACTGAGGACAACTGAGCGACTCATATGCAACTATTACAGAAGACTGAAATGCTCACTGATGCTCCAGAAAGAAAAACAATGCCTTGGTGAGCATAGGAGTCCTCTTTTTTAAAAAAAAAAAATAAATAAATAAATATTTTACTGACCCCAAACTTTTGAACAGAAGTGTATATTTGCTATAATCCTAATTAAATACATTAGACAAAGAAAACGTGCTTCTTTTCAACAGAAACCTTAGTGCAGGAAGTGATGAAATCATCAGTGAGGCTGGCGTAGGTCCTCAGGAGATTGGCTTTAATGCCTCGTGGTGGTTCTATGGTCATCTTGGAACCATTCTGCAGAATTGACACTGGGAACTTGCTGCTGGGCAGACTAGTGAGCCAAAGACGGAAATCCCGATGGACCTATGGAACAAGTAGTTTTCTCAATATATTTAAATGAGGTTTTGAAAAAAATAAATATAACACAAAGAACTGATTTCTTTGACAAGCAGTCAATAAAAACTGAAATAGCAAGTCAGGTGTCAAACCTTGTCAGGATCGATGTTCTCAATGAGTCTCTCCAAAGATGGCATCCAGCTGGGAGCGAGGTGGCAGTTCTGGAAGAAGACCCACTGTCCTTTCTCCATGGCACTGTGCATCATAGCTTCAGCACAGGGGCCCTGATATACAACCAATGCTGTCAGACTAATATAGTCAGTATACTCAAATGTGACCCTGGACCAAAAACCCAGTCATAAGGGTCAAACGCTGGATAAATAAGCTTTCCATTGATTTATGGTTTGTTAGGAATTAGGATAGGACAATATTTGGCCGAGATACAACTATTTGAAAATCTGGAATCTGAAAAAAAATCAAAATTTTGAGAAAATCGACATTAAGGTTGTCCAAATGAAGTTCTTAGCAATCAAGTTTTGATATATTTACGGTGGGAAATTTACAAAATATCTTCATGGAACATGATCTTTACTTAATATCCTAATGATTTTTGGCAAAGAAAAATTTATAATTTTGCCCCTGCAATGTATTGTTGTCTATTGCTACAAATATACCCATGCTACTTATGACTTTTGTGGTCGAGGGTCATAAATATACACAGATATAGTGTCTTATGGTGTGTCCAAAATCACTCACTCGTTGACCTTTCCATCAATAATGCCTATACAATGCATAGCAATTGAGTTCACAAACAAGTGTACATAACATCAATACAGTACTAGAAATCAGAATGCACTGTGGGAATAAATGAGTGAATGAATGTAGGGTTCACTATATATACACTATATTTATGGTAGTTCACTATATAGGTAACGGAAGCGGTTTCATACACAGTTTTGGTCCATGTTTAACTGGACACATTACACTATATTACAGTAAGTGATAACAAACATATATATACACAAATAAAAAGACCTTAAAATGCCTTTAAAACTTGCACTAAAGAGAAGTACATGCACTGAAGACATGATCTGCAAGTTTACATTGTTATGACACTAGTGTAATGTTGAATATTCATGTAAACTTTTTGGTTGAGCCTGTATGTCAGGTATGTCACAGTTCTTTAGTAGGCGGCACAGAACATTACAGGCTTTCAGAAACTTTAAATAGGAACATAATTAGCACTGAGGTGAGAAGTCATCTTTTATTAGCATCCGTCTACTGAGAAGGAAAAAAATGTATGGAGAGTGTTTCAGGGTCTCAAAGGTGTGAGGGTGGATACTTTGAACTAAAATGCCATGTAGGACGTACTTAAAGGGATAGTTCACCCAAAACTGAAAATTACCCCATGATTTACTCACCCTCAAGCCATCCTAGGTTTATATGACTTTCTTATTTGAGACGAAACAGACAGAGTTCTATTAAAATATGACCTGGCTTTTCCAAGCTTTATAATGATAGCCAAAAAAGTGCATCCATCCATCATAAAAAGTACTCCACATGGCTCCAGGGGTTAATAAAGGCCTTCTGATGTGAATCGATGTGTTTGTGTAAGAAAAATATTGATATTTAAAACATCCGCTAACTGTTGGACACGCATTCACGAGAGAAAGTGGCATTCCAGCAGACTTCAGACTCTCAACACCCATTCACTGCCATTATAAAGCTTGAAAGAGCCAGGACATTTTTTAGTATAACTCTGACTGTATTCGTCTGAAAGAAGAAAGTCATATACACCTAGGATGGCTTGAGGGTGAAAAATTATGGCATAATTTTCATTTGAGTGAACTATTCCTTTTAACACTAAATTGTGGGTTGTTGGGCTTTTTGTTTTGTTTTTTGCAGAGACAGAGTTGGTTTGACTCTACATTTATGGTACCAGTTTCTGTTTTGTGTTCTCACCTGTCCTTGGCCAAGAGAGATGGCACTCATCTTCTTTGAAAACTTCATGACCTCTGCAAACTTATAGAGGTCAGCAGCGGGGTCGGTACCAGGAGAAAGTACAAAAATGAGAGGGGTGGAGGGAGATGAATCTTTAAACACCACAGACAGGTCTGATGTCTGAGAGACAAAAGAAACATGGTGGAATGAGAAAGAGATTATGAGAAATCATTACCAAAAACAGTGAGTCACACGGAAAAAAATGATTAGCATGACTCAAAAATATGCAAATACCTGCTAAAGGGTGAATTAAAATTAACCTCTGGTTTTTTGAACATTTAAATGCAAAGTTCTCACATAAACAGTGCTCTTTTTTCCGCTACAGGGAAATAACGAGAATAACAATGTGCAGTAAACAATAAAACTGTTTGCACTACAAACCAGTGTGCTTATATTTAAGATAATACATTAAAATAATATGGTAAGACACACCAATTTGCAATATCAAGCAGCAAAATTAACTGTTTTGTACAGCCAAAAATAGCTGGACGCGAATGAGACCGGAAGCCAGATCTATAAAATTTACAAATTGCCGTGCCTACTCTTACGGGAAGAAAAAGGTGGATATAGAGCATATGCGTGGGTACCTGTGGCTCGATGAAGTTCTGACCCAGCTGTGAAGCCACAAAGTCCTGCAGGCTGTGAGTGAGCCGGTCGGCTCTCAGACAGCGCAGAACCAGCAGTTTCTGAAATGAGTCTAAACCATTGTCCCACTCGCCAGGAAGAAGCTCCCTGTTCACATACATATGGTTATAAACTGAAAATCTAAACCTGACATGCACAACAGTACCATTTACAACCTCTAACAGGGCCAACAAGGGTTTTTATGGCTACCTGTGTGGCTGGCTGCTGTCGAATATATTTTTGAATGCGGATTCATGCTTGCAAAAGCTCTCTGGCAGGTTACTAAAGGTGGGCAGGGAACTCAGTGCAAGTATGTCCTGCCAGGCTCTCATGGACAGCCAGTTTGGAGCAGGATTTGGAGCCTGATCCTGGGGCCGGCCACCTGATAACAAGTATCGCCACTCAGCCTGATACACAGATACACACACACGTTATTATTTTTTCATCACTACGAACATGAAGAATGATATGACAACACAGTGTTGACTGTTCATTTGCTTCTATCACAACACAATCAAACAAAGCTGGATTTATAGTGGAATAAAGATAAATAGCAGCTTGAGTGATAAAGATCATAAGAAAATGAGATAGAACTTAACTTAATGAACTTTTTTTAAAATGTCCTTGCATGATAATCTAAATATTTGCTGGATGGAAAGAAAGAGAATGAGATAATGAAAAAAAAGTTTTTTTTGTCAAACTAACCATATCAATCTTGCTGTCATTCATCAGGATTCTGGCACAAAGCAGGAAGGCAAACATCAGCTTGTGTTTCTCAAAAAGGCTGCGACAGACGTTACTGTACAAGCTGAAGGTGAAGAACTCGTTAATGTTGAAAATACGTTCCTTCACTTTATCTGTGGGGAAATAAGCCAGGATAGTTAGTTAATCAGAATTTATACTGTTTATTAATTAATACTGTAAATGTCTGTAAGATCATGTCTAAAACTGTGGTTCCCACTGTCTTGGTAAACCCGGATATACACTGGCACTCAAGATTTTGGGGTCAGTAAGATTTTTAATGTTTAAAAGAAGTCTTTTCTGCTCATCAAGGCTGCGTTAATTTGATTAACAATACAGAAAAAAACAGTAATATTGTGAAATATTATTACAATTGAAAATAGTGGTTTTCTATTTTAATATACTTTAAAATAGAATTTATTGCTGTGATGCAAAGCTGAATTTTCAGCCTCATTACTTCAGTATTGAGTGTCATATGATTCTTCAAAAACATTCTAATTTGCTGAATTATTTTCAATGTTGGCAACAGCTGTGTTGTTTAATACTTTTTTTAAATCTGGATTTATCATGAATAAAATGTTAAAAAGAACAGCATTTATTTAAAATTGAAATCCTCTGTAACAGTATACACTACCGTTCAAAGTTTGGGATTAGTACATTTTTTCTTTCGTTCCTTCTTTGAAAAAAATGACTAATTTTATTAAGCAAGGATGTGTTAAATTGATAAACAGTGATAGTAAAGACTTATATTGTATTATATTTTAAATAAATGCTGTTCTTTTTAACTTTTTATTCAACAAAGAGTCCTGAAGAAGTATCACAGGTTCCAAAAAAATAAGCAGCACAACTGTTGCCAACATTGATAAATACGCATATTAGAATGATTTCTGAAGGGACAATCTCATGTGACACTGAAGACTGGAGTAATGGCTAATGGAAATTCAGCTTTGCATCAGAAATAAAATAATAAATAGAAATCAAATAAACTGAACTTTGATTAGCATAATAGACTTCTTTAAAAACATTAAAAATCTTACTGATTCTAAACTTTTGAATGGCAGTGTAAATCTTATAGCTATATTTCAAAATTAATAAATTCATTTCAATTTATAATACTGGAAAGTCATGTAAATTAATAAAATAAAAATAACCCCATGGGTATTTTTAAAAATTGAATATACATTTTTATAGTTATACCAAGCTCTAAAATATTTTATCGAAAGAGAATTGTCAGTGAAAATATATATTTTATATAAACTTTATCCTTATTTATCTTTATCCATTAAATCACAAACAACTGAAAAAGTTCTGTGGCCTTTGAATATTGTTGTGAGGAATGTACAATGACCTTTAAGTCAAAAAGGTTGATAACAACTAGTCTAAAAAACATTTGCAGGTTCTTTAGTGTAGAAGGTCGCTAATAGAAGGACGTGTGTTCACCTGCTTGCTTTGAGTTGGCAATGCCACTCATGAAAATCCCCAGGAACCACTCCAGAGAGTACTGGTACATTGGGTCCACATTTGACAGATCTGACACACAGAAGAAGAGGATCTGTGCTCTGACAGCCACCGGGACGTATTCCAGACGTGTGGCATCAATGTCCCTCTCAGTTGCCTCAGCTGCAGTCACTTTAGCCTAAAATTTGATAGTAGATTTCAACAACAGATGCTAAAATATTAGCTCATCTAGAGAGCATTCCTTTTAGAAATACCTGAATTTCTTCAGCTTTGACTTTGGAGGCCGCAAGCACTCTTATCAGTTCCTCATCATCAACAGGGTTTCCCTCTGAAGAGCTCAGTCGAAATAGTATCTGATCTTCTATCTCCTTTAACTCTTGTTTCATTTGTGCATTACTCACAATGAGTTGGTTCTTCGCCCTTTCTAGATCAGGTCGCTCTTCAGCTACGAGACACCCTAGTAGCTGATCCTCTAGTCCACTATATGAATGTGCACAGAAACCCAACACATGTGAAATTCAGAATCCACCTCACAACCTAAAAGCTTTCGTTATGTTTATGTCTAAATAAATTTAAAGTGAACACCAGGTATTGAGGCTTGTATGGCTTAATATAATGTAAATGATGTCTGAAATGTGTAGCAGAAAAACCCTTGACAGACTTTTTTATTTTTACCGCAACACAACTCGTAAAATAAAATACTGATACGATGCCACAGTGCGCAGTGTTTGGTTGAAATTTTCAGTCAAAGTGCAACAAGAGAAGCGATGTAAGTCTTTACTGCTATTCTACTGATAAGAAGAGGTCAAAAAGACTGGGAGGATACCTATGAACAAATAAAACTTCCTAAAGACCCGCATCTTTGTAGTATTCTCTCCGCTTTAGCCCTGATGCCTTTGAGGCTTTTAGTCAACCATAGCTACTGAAAGAGCTTACAAACGACAGAGACAAGAAACGTTAGATGCCATCCTGGCAGGATGTAAACATCTGACGTTTGTCACTTTTGAAGGAATTTCTCAGCACAGACTTCACTCAATAACTGGGGGCATTTTGACTCCTTGTGAGGAAAATCAATGGTACGGCATTTGGTTTAAACCTATGCTTATTCATCGCCAACTGTAAGCTCTTTCAGTAGCTGTGGTCATTGTATCAGTATTTTATTTTACGAGTTGTGTTGTGATAGCTCGCCGAGTGCAACCATTTCATGTCTGCAAAATAATGGCGCCCCCATAGTCCAAAATATGTATAAAACGATGTGGATTTTTTAAATACAGTAAATCTTTCATGGGTTTTCTAACACATATTTTAGTAAGAGACATAATTTACATAATATTAACCCATACAAGTCTTAATACCCGGGGGTTCCTTTAAGAGCAATACCTGGGTGAGAGTGTGAAATTAATGAGAGTCACTTTAGTAGAGATCTCTGGTGAGTAATGTGGGTTGGGCAGCTTAGTGGTGATGTACATCTTGAAGTCGTCATGATAGTGAATGACAGTGTCTCCGAGCTTTAGAACTGTGTTGCCTTCATGGGTATAAGTCTGAAGAGAATACACTCAAGAAAGTCAGATTTTAATTACAGGCATCTAAAAATACTATGACAGAAGCTTAATTTAAATATTGATTATCAAACACTTTAAAAATAGATCTAGTCTTAGAATGTTCATATTCATGTGATGGCTCATTTTAAGCCTTATTTTATAATCTATTTACACAGAAGAGTGATGTATACCTGTCGTAGGAGCACAGGGTCCAATGCAGGGTCTAGCTCCTCCCCGACATTCTCCAGCAAGCAAGGCTTTCCAAAGCGGATAGCATTTTCTAAACTGCGCAGGAAGTCTCGATCGCTCAGCTTCATCACAGCTAATGTATTATCACGCTCCTGCGGAAACAGAACAAAAAAAAAGTCCATGAGAAAAGACAGAAACAAAATTACATTGGGGTAAATTGTACAGTGCAATACGCACAATACTTTTCAAAAGTTAGGGGCCATTTTTTGAAAAAAAAATTATTTTCATTCAGCAAGGAAAGGACACATTAACATGATCCAAAGTGACAGGAAAGACATTTATATTGTTACTGTGTTACAATGTGATTTCTCTTAAAAACAAAAAATAAAACAACTTGTCAGTTTCCAAAATAGCATAAAGGAGCAAAATGTTTTTGGTTTTTTGGGGTTTTTTTATCACATATGATAATAAATTAAAATGTTTTCTCAAAGATCATGTGACACTGCAGACTGCAGTAATGATGCTAAAAATTCAGCTTTGCCACCATAAGAATAAATTACATTTTAAAATCTATTAAAAACAGAAAATGGTTATCTGAAATTATAATAATATTTCCACAACATTACTGTTTTACTGTAATTTTTGATCAATTATATGCAGCCTTGGTGAGCATACAAGATGTCTTTTAAAAACATAAAAAAAAATTATTAACCCAACAATTTTGGACACTTTTTTGTTATGTAAGATAAAATGTTTTTAGTATAATTCTGTATAATTCTTACCATGTTTTTAATCCACTTGTTGGCCTGTCCCTGCGGATCGATAAACAGAGGCCATCGCTGAGAGTACTGTGTGATTACTCCGTTCTCCACAGAAAGACTATCCTTGGGCAGCCCTGCAATCTTCACAAAAAAATGACACACATAAATACCTTTAAAATGTTAATAATTAGCATATTTACATAAACATGGTAGGATTTATGTGTATGTAAAGTACGTATGTGTTGGTCTCTAACCTGCCAAGAGCGGATTTTGACTTTGTCTCCCAGTGTGCCGATTAGGTTGGGCCGTTCTGTGTGAGGGACTGCTAGTTCTTTAAAACCCCTGAGCCACTCCTCAGCCATCGCTAAACGATATTCTCCCTGCAGAAATCATATTTACATCAGGAAAATGTGCTTATTCGTGACCCTGGATCACCAAACCAGTCATAAGGATCAGTTTTTTACATCTGAAAACTGAATAAATAAGCTTTCCATTGATGTATGGTTATGATAGGACAATATTTGGCCGCTATAAAACTATTTGAACATCTGGAGTCTGAGGGCGCCAAAAAATCAAAATGCTGAGAAAATCACCTTTGAAGTTGTCCAAATGAAGTTCTTAGCAATGCATATTACTATCAAATATTAAGTTTTTATATATTTACGGTAGGAAAATTACAAAATATCTTCATGGAACATGATCTTTACTTAATATCCTAATAATTTTTGGCATAAAATTGATCATTTTGACTCATACAATGTATTTTTGGCTATTGCTGTAAATATACCCGTGCTACTTACGACTGGTTTTGTGGTCCAGGGTCACATTTGTCAAGAATTTAATGTTAAAAAAAGAAAAATATCATTCATATTAATTTCTTTTGATTTTAGAGTGAAATTTTACCTGGTTTTGAACAGGATTTGTAAACAACCACCCTCATAATTATCTCTTTAAAATATACAAACATCATTCTATCCAACATGTGTTTTCCCTGCCACACACTCACAGTGAAGGGTCCGAGGTAAGCTACGTATCCTGCAGCAAGTAGCACATCTCCTGCCACGTTATTCACCATGTACTCCAGCTGCTGAACTGTCTCTCTCCAACGCACCTTCTCATCAGCCAGACCACCAATCAACTGCCACACACAACATCCTGTGTCTGAACCTCCATGTGTATGAACTTAAAGTATAGTAAACTTCTAAGAAAAAAATCACTAGTCATATATACTACCAGTCAAAAGTTTTTTAGATTTTTTTTTTTTTTTTTAAAGAAAACAGACTCTTCTGCATTTATCTGATATAGAAATCATTTGTAATATTATATATGCCTTTATCATCACTTTTAGTCAATTAAAGAATCCTTGCTATATACAGATTTTTGGATCTTTGTATTCAAAGAATATAAAAAAATTACTCAGCTATTTTAAATATTGATCATTTTAAAAAATGTTTCTTTAACAGCAAATCAGTTGACACTGAAGACTGGAGTAATGATGCTGAAAATGTAGCTTTGATCACAGGAATAAATTACATTTTAAAATATATTAAAAAAGAAAAGCAGTTATTTTAAATAGTAAATATATTTCACAATATTACTGCTTTTGCTGTATTTTGGATAAAATAAAGGCAGGTTTGGTGAGCAAAAGAGAATTCTTTAAAAAACATTAAAAATCTTTTTACTGGTAGTGTATATCATACTTATGCAAATCAGGTATAAGGTATAAGAAGTTTGACCAGCCAGTGTTGCAGTGAGATAAACAGAAACTTAAACAATTCAGACGGTTTTCCTCTACTTACCTTATCTGCCCGGATCAATCTGATCTCACACAGCTGACATTTGGCATCAAGTTCATCTCTCTTGCTTAGGCATTCATGATACTTAGCCTGCAGGGTGGCAATGCCCTCCTCTACAGCTGCTAGTTTCTCCTTAGCATCATCCAGAATCCGCTGTGTTACAGCCAGATCTTCCTGAGCTTCCTGCAAGGCTTGCTGCTCACATACACATAGAAACACATTCATTTATTAAAATTAGCCTCAGTTTTGATCTGTTCACAACAGCTTTAAAATTATAAGTATTATACTGAACAGCTTCAGGCAGAAAAGTGCTTAAAATGAGTCACATAAAAACAAATACACAAATCAAGCATGCACATTTAAGCTAAATAATGGATTTAGCAGAAAGGAATCAAGCTCCTACCCGTTTGGGCTCTACAGCTCTGGCCACAAAATGGTACACATGCATTGCTCGCACCCACTGACAGATGGAAGTACAAGCTTTGGAAACCTTGGCGATTGAGTCGGGCTGGAACTCTGGGTTGTCAATGTAAGGCTGAACTTGTTTGATCACTGCATCTGGGATGTTGTCCTGTGGGATAAAAGACAAGAGCAATGGAAATTATACATTTCAGGCTTAAATGTTTCAATTAATACGACAATGTTTTAGTACCATGTTAAAAAATGTAAAAAATCTAAGATTATGAGATTAAAGTCATAATATTTCGAGAATAAAGTGGAAATTATGAGAATAAAGTCAAAATATTATGAGAATAAAGTCGAAATACTATGAGAATAAAGTCGAAATTACAAGAATAAAGTCGAAATATTGCGAGAATAAAGTTGTAATATTTTGGGAATAAAGCTGTAATATTTTGAGAATAAAGTCGATATTACGAGAATAAAGTTTAAATACTACAAGAATAAAGTCAAAATATTTTGAGAATAAAGTTGAAATTACGTGAAATAAAGTCAAAATATTATGAAAGTAAAGTCGAAATACTACGAGAATAAAGTAGAAATATTTCGAGAATAAAGTTGAAATTACGAGAATAAAGTCGAAATATTACGAAAGTCGCAATACTGCAAGAATAAAGTAAAAATATTTTGAGAATAAAGTTGAAATTACAAGAATAAAGTCGAAATACTATGAGAATAAAGTCTAAATATTTAGAGAATAAAACTGACAGATCGCTGTATTCGCTTTAGTTTAAGTGGCATTTGAGTAAATCATCTTTCCGATTACAATAATGAGACATTTGTTTCATTAAATTCTGGTGGCCTGGTAACTTATTCCGGTGCTCTCAATCTGGGCCATTTGCATGCTCAATATAGGCTATACTCTCAAAATATTATTACTTTAATTTCTATGAAATATTATTTTTTATTCTCGAAATATTTAGATTTTACTCTTGTAATATTTCGACTGTATTCTCTTAGTATTTTGACTTTATTCTCATAATATTTCGACTTATTCTCGTAATTTTGTCTTGATTTTTGAAATATTACGACTTTAATCTCATAATTTCCGTTTTTTTATGTGGCACTAAAATATGGAAAATAACAATTCTAATGTCAACATAAAAATGTTAAAATTTCACCTTGTCATACTTGAACAGACTGTCCAGAAACTTTCCTGGATCCTGCAGAAGGCCCTTTCCTGCATCCCAGTAGTCATCAACCTTCTCTCCGAGCTTCTCTCCTGCAACTTTCTTGGGTTTGATACCCTTCAGGATACAGACGGCTTCTATAACCAGCTTCACTCCTTGAGGAGGCCTCTGCATAGCCCGCACCTACAGGATGTATCAAACACATACCCACCTTTCCTTGTGAGCTGAACATTATGGTGACAGATGTTAACAGAAAATATGATGTATGCACCTCAACGACATCATTCTTTTTCAGCGATTTCAGGCTAGCGAGTGCAGCGTCCAAGGCAGGAAGTGCTTCATTCAGATCTTTCTGAGCATCATCAGCGATGGCCTGTGCCACACGAGCCTTTTCAGTGGCTTTAGCTTCCTCAGCCTGCACCGCTACACGGGTCTCCTCAGCTACCACTGTGTCTTCCTACACACACACACACACATATATCTCAGGCGACAAAAAGTAACATGAAATTTTATTCATTCATGTTTGCATTCCTAAATGTATTCATTCACTTTTATTTTCTCCATCGTGATGACAGTGTCCTTGGCTGCTTCCTCCAGCTGAGGCCTCATCATCTCCAACTCTTCCTGCATCTTACTCACATCCTCTGCTGTACTCAGCAACTACACACATACACATGAACAATCGTAAACACTTTTGTAGATACTGTAGAATGTGTATGAAGAAGGAGATGTTTTCCAAATCACCTTGTCCAAGCCTGTTTTCATTCTCTGTCGAGCGCTGTGTAGCTCCTGCTTCTTCTGGCCAATCAGAGATGAGAAGATGCTAAGGAGCTCCAAGTAACTCTTAGGAGTGACGTAGTTGTAGCGGGAAAGTTCAGCCAGGTACTGCTCGCACTTTCGGGACACCATTTGATGGATCTCAACACACATCAGTGCCTGTACAAAGAGACAACACGTCAGTTTTACAATTTTGTATATTTACACATCCTTATAAATCACACACTTTTCCTGACCAGGCTTTGGATGGCAGTAGGGCTGGCTTCCAGTTCTGGAAGCTCATTGAGGAAAGATGTTGCTACAGACTGTAGTGCCTCCTGTGGCCATGCACTGAACCAATCAATGGTGCAGCAGTTGACAAGGGATGGGAACTGCCTGAGGCGAGCCCGAAACACTTCCCCTACTGGACTGTAGATGGAGACAGAGAACACAGATCTAGAGACAGTTTTCAGCTGTCTACTGTACATTTCAAGCTTAAACATTATGGGATAGCTTTCTAACAAGTGAGACCACAGACAAAAATAGAATTTTGCATGCAAAACTTATTTGTAGTACTGAAATATCAACAGATGTATTAATACGAAGTTAAACCTCATGCAGAGAACAGTGTGGATGTTCCTGCGGACTCTCTTAATGTAGGCTGCCATGAGATTAGCTTTTGTGGGCTGCTGGCCCATGTCTTGAACCACAGGTTTCATGGCAGTCAGGATACGCTCCTGCTCCTCTGAAGTATAAAGATTGGGCACGTCGCCAGAGTTCAGGATGTTATTCACATCCTCCAGGAAAGATTCGCTCTTAATCTGAAAACCAGCAGGTAAGACAGAAGAAATGTGCTGAAGACTTGGACAGCAAGTTGTTGTGTGTTTGCCAGTAGTGTCAAGGTGATTTTCTTACAGATAAATCTTTTAGAAACATAGGAACATTTCTAAAGGATCATGTGACACTGAAGACTGGAGGGAAGACTGGAGGAATGGCTGCTGAAAATTCAGCTTTGCATCACAGGAATAATACAGTGACGCATTGCTGCCACACACATATTATGTTTTCCACTTAATTATGCCATAATAACAACATCTTTTCTTGTAATAACGAGATGTTTTCTCGTGGAACGACATCTTTTCTCGTAATAAAATTTTATGTTGTTAAACTGACAATTATCTCATTAAAACAACATCTTTTCTAGTAATAATGACATATTTTCTTGTTAAAACATCTTTTCTCATAATAATGATATTTTATGTTGTTATGTTGTTAAACTGACAATTATCTCATTAAAACAACATCTTTTCTCATAATAAGATGTTTTCTCATTAAAACGACATCTTTTCTCATAAAAACGAGATATTTTCTCATTAAAACGACATCTTTTTCCATAATAACGAGATGTTTTCTTGTTAAAATGACGTTTTCTCATAAAAAATGAGATATGTTGTTAAAACAACATAATTATCTTGTTTCAATATCATATTTTCTCGTTAAAACAACATATGTAAAGCATAGGCTCATTTGTTTTTACCCATAAACAAAAAATACGAAAGATAGCTTAATTTCTGTTTTTCAGCTTTTCAGACAAAATGAAATAATGAAAATGAAAATAATAATAATAATAAAATCAAAGCGTTTGTCATTTCTTTTTATTTCTAGTTTGTATTTCGATTTGTTGTTTAATCAAACATAAGTTATTCAAATAAAGAAATATTCCAAGCCCAGAGTCGACATCTCATGATTACGAGAAAAGATGTTGTTTTAACGAGATATGTCATTTTAATGAAACAACGTCTCGTTATTACTTGAAAAGATAAATTGACATAACATCTTGTTATGACATAATTGAGTAGAAAAAATAAAATGTGTGCAGCAGCAATGCGTCACCGTAGAATAAATTTCATTTTAGTTAGTTATATTAAACTGTAATAATATTTAACAATTTTTTGTTTTTATTTCTTATCAAATAAAAACAGGGTTAGTAAGCATAAGAGATTCTTACATTCTCTTTTGAACAGTATACATACAATCTAGCATCTAATTTGAAAGTGTTTATAATCTGTGATCTCACCTGTGTATCTACAAACAGGAAGGTGATTTGCACATTCCTCAGACCAGCCTTTAGCATGATGCTCTTGATGTCCTCTCTCCACTCTACGAGGCCATAGTTCTTGGAGAGTTCAATCTGGAAGCACTCATATTCAGCTCTGTCAATATAAACACAGTCACTATCAGAAAATCTTTGTTCAACTATGAATAGATTGGGTCTTTAATTTGGTGTATCATTTATGGATGGTTTCCAAATGTATGACTGAATGTTCAGTTGGATGCTGGGATATAATGACAGGAGTTAGACTATAATCATTTCTTTGTGGGTGGCCATGTATAGAGACATTTCTAAATCAATTATCAAAAGTATTAACTTCAGTTTAAGATCTAGCTTGTGACTATTTTCATATGTTGTAACTTTGTAACAACTTTGAAAAAATCATGATTTCTTTGTGTAGAATTATTGTAAAATGATGTTTTTGTATTATATGTCACAGTTTATTAGATGAGCTCAGATAGTTGGTAGTAATATTGAACGTTGCTCGCATATGCGTTCCAGGCATGAAATTATAATTCTTTTCAGTTCTACATGGGTGGCAGAGCAACAAGATTAAAAAGTGTTGATGTCAAAATTGTTAAGGTTTAAAACACAGTTTCAATTCGGTGGGTCAGTATGACTTCTGGTTTTGATCAAATAAAGCCTTATTCAACTGACTCTCATTAGTGATGCTAATTATATTTTAAGGGTTCAGCACAATAACTCTTCAGCTCTCACATGTGTGTGGCAAGCCTGGTAAGGGACTGGCGTCCACTGCCACCAACTCCTAACAGCAAAGCGTTCCCCAGGGGCTGGCGCAGGATACGGCTGATACGACACACATGCTGTATGGCATCCATGAACAGCACCAGTTTCATCTTAGTGGTGCTGGTCTGGTTATAATCATCCATGTACTCCTCCATCACACGGGCCAGCTGTATTAGTGGATACAGAACAAAACTTCAAACAACCTTTTGATTTAAAAACAATTATTTTCCGCTAAAAACTTGCCAAAGCAAGCAAAATGCAAAAAAATAAACACATTAAATTTGAAATCAGAAATGCAATATCCACACAATTTGAGGTGTCATTGATATATGTAGCAAGCACTACAAACATCAGTACAAGACAGTATAAGCTCAATTTACCTTTTCTCTATCTTCAATTAGCTGGTACACCTTGACAGCACCGGGGAACATGAAGTCCCCATAAAGGACTGGCTGGTATGGGACAACCTCCTCAATCTTGCACCCAAACTCCTGTATGTGAGTGCGGAGGAGTTGGTCAAACCACTTCCTGTCCTCATCACTGACCAGTCGATCCTGGAACACCCTGCAGCTCTCATGATACCAAAGCTGCAATAGCTGTATTTTATTCTGAGCAAACAGAAATGACACAGAAGATTTGAACAGATAAAACATGAAATACCTACAAAACTGAGGTTTATTTTTATTTTATATTTAATGGTGGTACCTCTATTTTCCCAGCTTCTGCCATCAGGATGCCCTGGAAGACTTTTGACAGGTCCCTCAGGTTGAACGTATAGTGAGATTTAGCAGGTGTGGGTAGGAGAGCAGAGGTAATAGTGGAGTACACCCTGATGGTGGCATCCACTAGTGGCTCATTGAACGGTTTAATTTCTGGAACCTTCTCTAAAAATCATAGATACAAAATGAGTTTTTGTGAGAAAATCCATGCAGTATGACATATACAGTACGTCAATATAAGCTCAGCGTTGACATTAAACTTTGACTCATTCCAGAAATACATTAGTAACTTATATTTGTAAAAGAAACTTGACATTTAGTGGTTTAGTCTTTCTCTTTGTTCTCTCTGTCTATCTTTTTGTTTCTCTCCCTGTATCAAGCTTACTGCCTGGGTCCTTTTTACTCATATTTCCATCTGTAAAAATAAAATAAAAAACATTGTTATTTAAAATACTACCAAAGCTTCTGGCAGATGTTTCCTGTTGAATACCCACATTAGAATATATTCATATCTAGATGCCCGCATGATGACTGTCACTCACCCATCCAGTTCCCCAGGATGGTAGAGAAGATCTTCCTCTTGCTGGCGTCCTCCATCTCAGTGAAGGACAGGAAGTTGAAGTGGCGTGTGAAGCGTTGAGTGATGGGGTTCCTGCCCCCGCCAGGAGGGCCCATGGCACATGCGAAGTTTATGTCAACAAGGTTTTTGAATGTGCCTGGTAAACACAGAAGATGAATTTTTAGAGTTTGTACAAAGAGTTTTTTAGATTTTTAGAGTTCGTACGAAGTTTTTTTGTACACTATCATGCAGAAACTTTGAGGTCTCTTTTGGTCATAATGACTCCAGTTATTTGAGCAAAATATGAAATAAATTACAGTAAAATAGTATTACCATTTAAAAAAACTGTTTCCTATGGAAGCCCGTCGCCGGCACAAAATAAAATCTTTTTTATCTCACAATTCTGATTTTTATTCTCAGAAATACATGATACAAACTCTCAATCCGGACTTTTTTTTCTCAGAATTGCGTGATATAAATTCGCATTTGCGAGTTATAAAGTCCAACTTTGAGGGGAAAAAAGACGTTCTCGGAACTGCAAGTTTATATCTCACAATTACTTACTTCATAATTGCATGTCATGCAATTTTATTTCAATTCTTACTTCATTTCTCAGAATTGCAAACTTATGTCACAATTCACAACTCGCAATTGTGAGTTTATATTTCAATTCTGAGAAAAAAAGTCAGAACTGTGAGTTTGTATAACGCAGTTCTAAGAAAAAAGTCAGAATTGCGAGATGTAAACTCGCAATTGCGATAAAAGAAGTCATAATTGTGAGATAAAAAGTCACAATTACCTTTTTTAATCTTTATTCAGTGGCGGAAACAGGCTAACTTTTTAAATAGTAGTGCATATGCTGTATAAATACTGCATACAAGATGCATACTAGATTTGCAAACACACCTATCTGTTTCCTGTCATACCAGCCTCCATGATCCATCCACTGGCGGAGCAGTTCAATGGGAGGCTGTGCTCCATATGTTTCCAGCATGGGCATGTTTAGATCATCAATGAAGAAAATAAAATATTTTCCCAAAGGAGGCCCAAACACACCTTTACGTCTGCAGGTAAGATATATGCAAATATAAAATCTAGCAATAAAAACAATATGTACTGAGAAAAATAAAAAATAAGAGTAATGAGAGAGACAGTGTAAGAACCTTCTGTCGAGTTTGCTGTCGATATAGTCTTGAGTCTGATTGGCGGAGGTGCGAGCCGAGAACATTAGGAAATGAGTGATGTATTCAGAAGGCATGTTCTTGAGAAGCTTGTCTGATATGGTCAGGGTCTTTCCTGTGCCAGTTGGCCCAATGCACAAGACCTGACAAATCAAAAAGGGAAGCAAATTTAGAAGCACATATGCATGACATTAAGTTGACTGCATGTACAATGAGAGTCAAAACTACCCACAGGCTTTTTATTGGAAAGCAGCATGTCTATGAGGAAGGACATGCGAACAGTGTCGACTGTGGGCACAATGATATCAGAATAGCTAGTTTCTGGGGTGATGACCACTTCCTGGGCGTATTTCATCCAATTGACCCATTGTACCTGAAGCATTCGAATAAACAAAAGAGTGTATGTTTATTCTATTGTTTAAAAATTATTTAATTTCTATTAATCAAAGGTATCTCTCAAAAATGAAAATTCTGTTATTATTTCTCATCCTCATGCCCTTCCAAACCCGTAAGACCTTCATCTTCAGTACGCAAATTAAGATATTTGTGATGAAATCCAAGAGCTTTCTGACCCTGCATAGACAGCAATGCAACTGAAACGTTGCCAGGTCCAAAAACATAGTAAGGACATTATAGTACATGTGACATTAGTGGTTCAATCATTATTTTATGAAGCTACAAGAATACTTTTTGTGTGCAAAAAATGACTGATGTCACATGGACTATTTTAACATTGGTCAGTTGCATTGCTGTCTATGCAGGTTCAGAAAGTTCTCTGATTTCATCAAAAATATCTTTATTTGTGTTCCAAAGATGAACAAAGCTCTTACAGGTTTGAAATGACATGAGGGTGAGTAATGAACTATAAACGCTCTGTTTAATTTCAACATTCAGGAAAACATTCTAACCTTCCTCTCTTTATCCTCTTCCTCCTCCTCATCAAAACAACTTATTCCTGCATCATCTAAATGGTAGTCATACACTAGACCCTCCTCAGGGAAACAAAGCTGGACCTGAAAAACAAACAAACAAGATTTGCAAAATGCAGTGTGCAGCTCTGAATAAATAAGCTTAAAAAAAATCAATAAAAATTATTTGAACACTCTGTGGCATTTCTGTTTAATTATCTGCAACATGTAAATCATTGCTGATAGCACTAAGCCTCATGATACATTTATGCTGCTATTGACCTTTTCTTTAACCATCTTGCCCCTGAGCCATGAACTGAAACGTTGGCAGCTGCCAGCATCTCCTGTAGCTCCAACACTCCATACAAGTGAAAAAATAAACCAGGGCTCAATCAGCTCCTGCAGCCGAGACAGCTTCTCCTGGGAAGGGGGCTTCTTACCCTGCCCACACACAAAAATTCAGCTTAACAAAGAATAAATTGGTTTAACCACTGTGATACTAAAAAGTTCTCTGACCTCTCGTGGGTTAAAGGGCTGAAAGAAACAGTCCAGCAGTTTGAGCAGAGAGCAGGTAAGATTGCTGTCCATGGAGGTGATCACTTCCTTCACAGATTTTCTGACAAATTTAATCGAGTCCTGCAGGCAACACATAACATCACCTCAAAATCTTGATAGACAATGAACTACACACCTTGCATAATGTTTATTTTTATACTATAGATCACATAAACAACAGTGCTTGTAATTCAATGTATAGTAAAATAAAAAAATGTAAAACACCACAGGACCAAACCTGTAAGAACCTAGCGAAGAGAGAGTTAAGTTGATCGATGTAGGGCTGAAAGGTGTCTGGAATGGTGCGGAGCCAACATTCTGTGAATGGAGTCAGACCCAGGATACTGGGCTCGAGATACACCATACCACAGCGAGAAACCGTGGCAGGAGATGCCACTGCCAAATCCTGCACCTCAAACATCATAGTCATCACCTGAGGGCCAAAACATTGTCAGAAATGAAGTTACAACACAGAGAGGCAAAAGATGGCCATTGGCAGAAGTTTTCATACGTCAGAGAGTTTGATGATCTCTCCAGAACTTAGACACAGTTTCTTATTGTCATCCAGAACCGTGTTCATGTTCTCGATCCACACAGCATCCACAGGTCCATCAAACATGTACCACTTCTTCTCCTGGTCCATTGAGGCAGCACCATCCCGAATGAGACAAGACAGTATACCATCTGTCCTGTAATTGAACAGTGTGTGTTACTTTTAACAATCTGTATAATAGTTTTTGTTCTTCAAGATTTATTTTTGCCCTTTATTAAAATATGATAGCATAAAACTGAGAGGAGTGAGAGTGGAAGAGAGAGGGGGACATGATCAGCAAAGGTTCCCAAGCTGGGATTTGAACTCAGGTCGCCTAAAGGGCAACCGAAGCTTTGGGCAACCTGAGTCAACCAGTACAGTACTGGTAATACAAAAAATCCAAAGTGCACTCACCACTCATGAGTAAGCTGGTCAAACTCTCCATAAAGCTGCCCCATAGTGATAGATTTTGGGTTGAGCACGTAGGTCTGTACAGACTCATATACTCCTCCACTAACTGAGGGTTGGCCTTTCAGGGCCGTCATTGCTGCTCCCAGCACTTCATAACACTATAAGCAAATTCCAAAATCAAAATGTAACATTTTTGTTGCTGGTTGTTTATTTGTGCACTGGTTTGTGTACTAGTGAAGCTTACTTTTGTTTTCCCAGAGCCTGATGGTCCTACCAACATTAGACCGTGTCTGACTACAGTGGTTTCATACAATTGAATACACTTGGTTATAAAGCCTGCAAGACAAAAAAAACACTAAACATAAAGTAAACTGTAAAACTGTTTGCACTACAAACCAGTGTGCTCATAATTAAGATAACACATTAAAATAATATGGTGAGGCACACCAATTTACAATATAAAGCAGCAAAATTAGCTGTTTTGTACAGCTAAAAATAGCTGGATGCGAACGAGACTGGAAGCCAGACCCATAAAATTTACAAATGGCCAAGCCCACTCTTACAGGAAGAAAAAGGTGGATAAATCATTTAATTCTCCCGCACACTCACCGTCCACATCTTTAAGGCACTTGGTTGCACAGACATTCCTGATGGACTCTTCTAGGGTACCATAGTCTATTGGCTCCTCACGGATCTTGGGGAAGAGGTCGGACACAATGCCATTGAAGAGCTTGAGGTCGTCCTGAAGGAACTTTGGTACATTGACATCTCTGATGGCACGCAGACATATCAGCTCCTGCATAGATCATATAATTAGTTTTGCACAGCAGATGGTTTTATATCTGTGGTGCTTAAATAAAAGTTCAACAGTAGTGCAAACATGCATACAAATATTGTGTATCATCAAACCTCATTCATATCAGGATTTTCCCTCTTTAAGTTTCCAGCTGCAGAAATCACAGTTTTTACAGCTCTCATCCCAAAATCATAGTGATCCTAATTGACAACATGCAACAAAGTGAATTTCACACAAAATTAATTCTGGGTCTACAAATAGATGAAGTCTGCATGAACAAAGCAGATTTTTGTTCTTTGTAATTTTTCTTTCCTGACTGTTTCTATGAAATTCCCCCAAAACACAGCTGCACTTGTGACATTAAAAGTAAAACCTGTGAGCTGAGCTGTTCCGAGGACAGTTTGAACGTGCTGGTGATTTTTTTGGACAAGACTTTGGCATCACTGAAGCCGAATGAATAAAGAGAGATTTCTGCAATCATGGCGTAATCAGGGATCATCATAGCCACGGGACGGAAGAGGGCCTAGAAAACACACACACTACAGTCTCAATCTTTTTATTTTGAGCTTTTACATTGCTGTTGGCGAGTTACGTACATTTAAATTACCTTTAAATTATCTGGTAGTTCAGTGCGACCAGCATAACCAGGATTCATAGTGATGAAGACCGCACAGGACGGAACAAGAGGGATTTCCATGCCTTCAAATACAAATCTCTTCACCTGAACACAACAAACAGGACATCAGGGTTTTCCACACCTTTTTACCACTGCATTTTCATGACTTACACTACCGGTCAAAAGTTTTTGAACAGCAAGATTTTTTATGTTTTTTAAAGAAGTCCCTTCTGCACACCAAGTCTGCATTTATATGATCCACAGCAAATACTGTAAAATTGTGAAATATTTTCACTATTTAAAATAACTGATTTAAAATTTATTCCTGTGATCAAAGATAAAAATTTCCAGCATCATTACTCCAGTCTTCAGTGTCACATGATCCTTCAGAAATCGTTCGAATATGCTGATTTGCTGTTCAAGAAACATTTCTTATTATTGTTATTATCAATATTTAAAACAGTTGTGTACATTATTATTTCAGGATTCTTTGTAACATTTTACACTATAGTAATCAAAAGCTTGGAGCCAGTATAATTGTTTTTTTTTTTGTGGAATATTATAGAAATTAATACTTTAAACTAAAAATTAAAAGAAATTAAATTTATTTAGCAAGGATGCTTTACACTGATCAAAAGTCATTTATAATGTTACAAAAGATTTCTATTTCAAATAAATGCTGAAAACGTGAAAAAATTCTACTCAGTTTTCAACATAATAATAATAATAAATGTTTTTTGAGCAAATCATGATGTAATGATGCTAAAAATACAGCTTTGAAATCAGAAGAATAAATTACATTTTGAAATATATTTAAATAGAAAACAGTTTTTGCTGTACTTTGGATCAAATAAATGCAGGCTTGGTGAGCAGATGAGACTTTTGGCCAGTAGTGTATGCTAGTGTTTAGACAGTAGGCCTCAAGTGTGAGATTTGACTTACTCTTTGCTGCTGGGCTTTTTGGATGGTTGTGATCTGTTGAGCCACAACTGATAAAACCTCCACGTCAATTCGATTGAATTCATCAAAGCAGGCCCAGGCCCCTGAACTAGCCAAGCCTTTGAGGAACTTGCCCATGGCTATGAAGTCCAGCTGATCAGAGCAGTTAAAAACAACAGTCTGGATGGCCAGAGCTTTGCCCAGGTCTTTAGTGGTCTCTGTCTTTCCTGTACCTGCAGGGCCCGCCGGGGCACCTCCAAACTTTAAGTGAAGTGCACCAGTCAGGGTTAAGTAGCACCTGTGTGATGGACAGACATTGTATAGGATTTTAATTTCTAACAAAGAAAAGTATCCTGTAAAATACTTTTCTTTAAAAAGCATCTACTGTTATGTATAAATGCAGTTCAGTCACCTGTCTGTCAATGGAGTGATAACAAGTCGTCCTGAGTTACCAAGGTACTCATAACCATACAAGAACTCAGCATTCACTGCTCTGATGTAAAGGTCATCACGCCAGTAATATCTATGAAAACACAAACAATAACACACGTCTCTCTCTGCCTCTCTCTCTCTATATATACATACACATATGTGACCCTGGACCACAAAACCAGTCTTAAGTAGCACGGGTACATTTGTAAAATAGATCTTATATTTTTTATAACCTCAGTTGGCTGATCCACTCAAAGTCATTGACACTGGACACTTTTTCCTCAACCAGCTTTGCCGCCACATCTTTAGCATGCACTTCAATCACAATGAGTGCTGAGAGTACGGTCCGCTGCATCTTTGACAGACGACCCCGGACCAGCTGCACCAAATCTCCCAACTGTATGTGCATATCAAAACACACATTTTAACTTAGATCCAATATTTCCTTATCAGAATTTACAACATTGTAATGCAAAAAAAACATTCAGAGGAATGTTTCATTGTTTGGAAACAATCCGTACCTGTGTCTGTAGCTGTGGATAAAGCCGATCTGCAAGGTCTCCTTTATCCAGAGACTCTGACACCTCTTGGGTCCAAAATGTTTGACAGCCAGCGATCACCACCTGACCAGGCCAGGACAGCACCCACTCTGTACGAGGACGCTGCAGGCAGGGTTGACACTTTATATCAGAACAATCACTGACAACATAAACTACCTGTTATGGTAATACACACTGTATTTAAAATCCAGTGCACTTTGGTGATCTATGGTGATTAAAGGACCATTTATATTAAACAAAGAAAAAAATAATCTTACATTTGTTTTGGCAAATGCACTTATTTACAAAATGGGTAACAACACTTACCTCGACATAGGCTTGCAGCGAGCGACTAATGTTGTCTCTTACACTGGCCTTCATTGAGTTCTCCACTTCCCGTAACCAATGTTCCACATTGCCAGTAGGAGACACAGGGACGCACAACTGGACTTCCTCTCCCTCAGCAGAGTACATGTGTGTGATCAGCAGATCTGACTGGAACTGGAGCTGCATGTCGTACAAAAGCTTTAATAATTTCTGACATTAACCGAAACAGAGTATTATTATATAAACCAAAATGACATTTTCCTGACGTGTTGATTAATTAAACATTTAATAAACATATTACAGCAAATCAGATCTGTTGTATACAAAAGAGATCTCACCCGGGCAATGTTCTCGAAGCATTTGCGGAGATGTGGCTGCACTGCGGTTGGGTCTTTAGTCTGAGATAAAATCTCCAGCAACTCATCATCTGATAAAAAGTAAAATCTACAACCAGAAAACAAAAGAGTTCTTAAATAATTGCTTCAACAATTATAATGATGCTGCTGAGTTGGGTTTAACTTTAAAGTTTAAAGTTAAAGAAATTAAATGTCATATAAAAAGATGAAATGTGACCCTGGACCACAAAATCAGTCAAAAGGGTCAATTTTTTTAAATTGAGATTTATAAATCATCTGAAAGTTGAATAAATAAGCTTTCTGTTGATGTATGGTTTGTTAGGATAGGACAATATTTGGCCGTACTACTATTTGAATATCTGGAATCTGAGGGTGCAAAAAAATCTAAATATTGAGAAAAGCGCCTTTAAGGTTGTCCAAATTAAGTTCTTAGAAATCCATATTACTAATCAAAAATGAAGTTGTGATATATTTATGGTAGGAAATTTACAAAATATCTTCATGGAACATGATCTTTACTTAATATTCTAATGATTTTTGGCATAAAAGATTAAAAAATTTATCATTTTGACCCATACAATGTAGTTTTGGCTATTGCTACACGTGCTACTTACGACTGTTTTTGTGGTCCAGGGTCACAAATGTTAAAGGAACCGTATGTAGGATTGTGGCCAAAACTGGTACTGCAATCACTTTCAAAATACTGTAGAACGGCGTATCCCCTCCCCCTCCCCCCTGACTCGAGGTTGCCAGCTAAGCTGCAGGATTCCGCAGGAACGTAGGCTGCTACAAGGAGCGTCCAATGGCAAGTGACGAGTCCTACACAATAAGTTTTTTTTTCTTGTTACTTATGTTTATGCTTCACGAGAGATGTTTTGCGAAGTAATTATGTGTCGCAAAAATTTACTAAAGGCGATTAGCCAAATATTTCGTAAAGATGTACTGTAATACCACATTTTAGTCGGAACATAGATTGTTTTCATACCGTGCTAGTGGTGCGATATAAAGCTTTTTATGAACAAATTTAGCACGGGCGACCGTGGAAAATTAGCAACGTTGGCATCTGTCTTAAAATTCTTCTCTGTTTTCAGCCGTCTCCATCTGTCAAAGGCCTCTCCTATACAAATCCTTGTTTTATTTCGGACTTTGTCATGACGTACTTCGGATTCATAACGAGGTCTTTTAGGTTTCGTAACTTTATACATGTTTTATCCGACACGTTCGTAGCTGCAGCTGTAACTAGAGCAGAGCTGGCAATCCGGATGACGAAAACTCTACTGACTTCGTGATTGGTAGATAGCTGGAGGGTGGCGCCTCAGACCAAAACACAACATGACAACATCAACATCAGTTGAGGGCTGCAACTTTCACTTTTAAATGACAATATCCTGGCCGGACCACTGTTGTCAGTGATAAAAGTATTTGAAATGAACATGATTTCTTAATGTCTAGTGACATGTCAGGGCCATTTTATGATTAACTGAAATAAATTTCTTA
The DNA here is from genome assembly GCA_012976165.1 of Labeo catla. NCBI lineage: Eukaryota > Metazoa > Chordata > Actinopteri > Cypriniformes > Cyprinidae > Labeo > Labeo catla. Next base: position 5,328,507 of record VONZ01000001.1, read on the forward strand.
CATACGGTTCCTTTAAATGCCAAATTATTGTTTAAAAAAATTGCCCTGGGCCTTCCCTACTGTCAAATAAAACCAAAAAAACTGGTAATTCTTACCTGGGGAAGGCGCTTCGTTTGGTCTCCAGGTATTCGCTCAGTCCTTTCTGCACAAGCTCCAGTAAATTGTTACAGTCTTTGAGGCTGGCCAATAGACGAGGTTCGGGACACACCTCAATCACCTGGAGTCATAACAACAATCACATGCATCTCAGTTCTTTGATGTACCACTGACAAATTTAAAATAGTATGATTAAGTAGTCTGACCATGCTCACCTTACTGTTATCATGGGCAGCCTTCATGATTTTTCTCCAGGTGCGCTCCATAGTCTGATACCTCTTCCCTTCCACAGGCAGCTGGCGGTTGATGTCATCAGAGCTGAAAATAGGTTCCATGTACAGCCACGACCGCTGACAGATCAGCCATTCTTCTAATACTTCCTACCAGCAGAGAACCACAGTGACACAAAAAAAACTTAAGACCCTTAAATAACAAACAGTAAACAAGCAGATTTTAAAACCATACCTGCAGGATGATTAGCTTACCTGTGTCATTTTCAGTTTGCTTTCCCATTTGCCGATTCTCTCCTCAAAGGGTTTTTTATATGGGGAGAAGACCATGCTCTGGGTCATGACAATGTGGTCATCAAGCAGCTGAGAAGCTTCGTCTGGACTCTTCAAGATGTAAGTACCCGTCTCCTTATAAGGCATCACCTCAAACATCACTGTTGACCATTCCTCCTCCATCTTGTTCAGAGCCTATGTATGAGAGCAAAAATACTGTCATATGACATAATATGTCTGTGGAATTGTTCTGTTGTGCAATTCAGAAAACATAACAAATTATCAACAAGCAAAAATGTTCCTGTGGTGTTGTTCATTTGTATAAATTATCAGGGGCTAGAAAATATTTCATATGAGTTTAGTGCTTCTGGAGACAACAGGTGTATTTCCATTACAGATTTGCGCAAAACGCCGTTTCCATTAACCAATGTTATGCGACTAAAACTGATTTGTTTCCTCTCACGATAAGTCACGCAGATTGATGTTGGTAGGTTCACATATGTTGAAGCCACGGCACTAGCCATTAATTTTAATTTTAGGAGACGCAGGCATCTATCTTTACAGAAGCAATGTGGAGAGCTGCTTCTGGGAAGCTTCAGAAACTGAAACAAACCTGGTATAAACACAAGCATTGACTAGAATAGCCGTGATCAGCTCAGCAGACTTGTGCAGTGTAAATAAGGGGTTATCCAAGCTTTAATGGCAAGGAAAGCCCCTTATTCAAGAATTGTGTAGTCAATGCTTGTGTAAACGGCCACATATGAGGTGTTTTTTTATATTTGTTGATTAAATTTAAATGAGTAATTCACCATTGACAAGTTCCGCTTGTGATAAAACCTTGCTGTCTATGCAGAAGAAACGCAAAAAATGACCAAAAATTTGGAAATACAATCTGTAATTTTAATAAAAGCCCTGGAGCTGTGAAAAGAATACAACTATTTAAAAATCTGGAATCAAAGGGTGCAAAAAAATCAAAATATTGAGAAAATTGCCTTTAAAGTTGTCCAAATGAAGTTCTTAGTAATGCATATTACTTATCAAAAATTAAGTTTAGATATATTTACGGTAGGAAATTTACAAAATCTCTTCATGGAACATAATCTTTACTTAATATCCTAATGATTTTTAGCATTAAAAAATAGATCATTTTGACCCACACAATGTTTTGTTGGCTATTGCTAAAAATATATACCCATGCTACTTAAGACTGGTTTTGTGGTCCAGGGTCACATATACTACCGACACTGTAACAATACAAAGCTGGTTGAAATCCTGAAAATCTATTCTTCAATTATTTGGCATAAATGGATGACACAGTGTTCTGTGCCTCATAAATACAAAATACAAATGAGAAACAACTACATGAGACCACTATTGCACTCACTTGCTCAATAGCATACTCTTTTCCAGCCTCTTGAGCCACTTGGGTGATTTCCTCCACATGATTTTGTAGGCCCAGCTCCAGACAAAGGGAAAAGGTGAGGTTTGCTGTAGACTTTATATTCATGTTAATACGTTCAGAAAGAAGTTCCCAGTGGCGTTTCCGCATGCCAGGATTCCTCAGGCCGCGGATCAGAGGAATGAATGGCCGGAACTCTTCAATCTTAGTCCGGATTTGAGATGCCACTTCTTGACAGGCTTAATAGAGTCAATGATAAAAACAAATGTATAATACGAACACATAATATGTCTTCTCCTGTTGCATTTATTCACTTATTGTAAACAGGAAAATGTATCTCATTCTTGATGTTAGGTGACAAAGTTATGACAAAAACATACAATATTTGTTTGTGTCCTCTAACATGGTTTCCTACCTACCAGGAATGTCTTTAAACTGTTTGACACACTGGTGCATAGTCTTGTATGCATCATTGACATTACACTCCAATTGTTCGGGGTTGATGGCTGACAGCGGGTCATTGAGCCAGCTTTCATGCCAACGCAGCCAATCGGATGTCGTCTTCCATAGGTCATAAAATGGCTGAAACTCTCTATTCATCCTCTGTAGCTCGGTGTACTAGACCAAAAACAAAAAATGAAAAGTGTTTTTTATTTTAATGTTCACTTTCGGTTTCACTGTCGTTTTAAAGGGGGAAATTTGCATGTAGAGTTAACTTACATTAGAGACTGGTTTGCCAAAGAGTCGTTCACGGTTGTTGTATAACTGTGCCATTTCCTGACACTCTTTCAGCTGCTTGCTTACTCTCCGCACCTCATTTGCCACCTCATGTGCTCGCACAAGGTTTGTGTAACCAGATAATCCAGCCACTGTCATCTGAAAATTAACAGAGGTGATTTAATACCCAGAGTGACCATCTATTCAAACCAAAACATCACATTCTTGACTATAGTGAATGATTTATTTCAGTAACTAAGTATCAGTGTATCAGTGAATCTGACCTGCAGGAAGTTCAAGAGATCCATAAAGCTGTTTTGGTCAACAAGCTGGACCTTAAGGAAGCGTTCTTCATCCTCAACATGCTGGGTTTTCACTTTCTCCATCTGGTTCAGGATCATGCAAGGCCAAGCCATTGCTGTCCACCTACACAACATTTAGTATTAAAGAGTTTAGCTTCTGAAGTAATGGTTTACTAATTCAGATTGGCTGATTTTAGATTAGCAGCTAAAAGCAACTGTGTTAAAACACTATTGGCGAGGCAATGATGAACTCACTTCTCACTGACATCCTCATCAGAGAGACTGTAGAAGAATTCATCTATTAGATCATAATCAGACATAGCTTTGGACAAACACTCCTGCAGGAAGACAGAGAAAAAAGTCATTCAGCTTTAAATGCGACAATCCAATGAGACTTTTTTCAAAATACCAGAGACTATAAGCAACAGATGCTGATGGAACGGCAATGGCGAACACAAAAATAAAAAAAATATATAGGTGAACCACTGATGTAATGTGGACTATTTTAACAATGTCCTTACTACCTTTCTGGGCCTTGAACATGGTAGTCTATGCAGGGTAAGAAAGCTCTCAGATTTCATCAAAATATCTTATTCTGTGTTCCAAACATGAACGAAGGTCTTACGGGTTTGAACCAACAAGAGGGTGAGTAATTAATGACAGAATTTTTATAATTTTAGTGAACTATGCCTTTAAATTCCCTACTATCTAAGTTAGAAAGACTAAATTTACTGTCTAAATTAAAAAGACATGGCCAGTGGGTAGTGCACATGCTTTGATATGCCACATGGTGGCATCATTTTCTGTCACTTCTCCAATATCCATTCCCATTAAAGGCAAAACACACAGAAAAACTACTTTTTGTAAAGGAGGGCATTGCAGTTCAAACCATCATGCCAGGGGGTTTTTATGCAGTTGCTATGATTTTCTTAATCATTTTTAGAGATTATCTAGACTATGTCATTGCTTGGGTGTTCTGGGTGGTTGCTAAGATGTTGCTAGGGAGTTTGGTGATTGTTAGGTCAGTTACAACAAACCCACTTCCTAGTCTCTGTGATATTTTGGTCTCTAGGTTTGGGTTATTCTATATAAACCTACAGGATTTTTTGCCCATTTTACTGAGCAATCACAGATAAATAATATAATTTAGTTCAAACTGTGATTAATATAGAAGTGTTTTGCAATAATAAAACAGTGACTGTACTTCATGTGCTTTAAGTTGCTCAGGTAGTAATTTCATCCATTCTCTCTGCTCTGTGAGCTCCTCAATGCAGCTGGGTTTCTCAGACAGCTTTGTGCTGATGGCTTTACACTCCTTACATGCCTGAAACACATACAATATTATAAAACAGCCACTTGATAAAAATGTTTCTAGTCCTAATAATCACTGACTCACATCCTGCATCTGTTGACGTAACCTCAGCGCGAGTCGGTCCAGCACTGCATCGGCAAGGGCTTTGCGTTTCTCCACCAGGCTTTGGCGAACGGCCTCCACGCTGACCTCGAAGGGTCCGATGATGATGGCAGAAGGGATGGACTGATTTAAAAGTTCCATCTCCCTCAGGTGTTCCAGAACTTCCTGCTTCACCTCCTGAACGGTCTGGTTCTCCTGACTGTGCAACCTTTGAGATACAAAAATATAAGAACAATCCTTGCTCTGTAGGGTATTACAGTGTAAGGTTCATAAAAAGTAGAACACTAGAGATTTACTCTAGAAAAGTGTTGATATCTGAATTGTGGAGCTCAAGGTGGCGCTCATATTCACGGGCGTAGGCTCTGAGAGGTATGATGGCCTGTTTCAGGGCCACACTGATGCTCTCCCTCAGATTCTTGACTTCAGGTTCCCACAAGCCCACTGACTCTAACACATATCCAACGATAAGCAGGTTCTTCAATAGAATCTAAAAAAATGGGAAGGAAAAAAAAGTAATTTGAATAAATACAACCTCTAATTTATGGTCACTTAGCTCTTCAAGAAAGTTATTTACAAGGAAAGAGATAGGGAACCTTGTCTAGTTGAGGAATGTTGTGTGTGGACAGGATCCCTTTATCAAACAGGTTGATAACGGAGGTCTCAAAACTGTCTAGAGGAGTGCTGTAACCAACACCATTCTGATCAAGCACCAAAACCACTGAGAAAAGGGGTTTCTTTTTTGGCCTGCATAAAATAATGTTAAATATGTTACATTTAGTATAAAACAATAGCACTCAATTGAGCTTATTTAGATCTTGTTTCTCAACTGCTGACTCCAAGGCTACCCTTTGTCTAGGAGAGTATCTGAATGCCCTCCTACAGTATCTACCCTGTTGAAAAAACCAGCATATGTTGGTTAGGTAGGTTTTGAAGCATGGATGCTGGTTTGAACTGGTTTAAGCTGGTCCTTAGCTGATCCTGAGCAGGAGGGACCAGCTTGGGACCAGCACATGACCAGCTTAAACCAGCTAAGGACCAGCTTAAACCAGCTCAAACCAGCATCCATGCTTCAAAACCTACCTAACCAGCATATGCTGTTTTTTTCAACAGGGTAAACTGATATGTACCTCTGGCAATAAATTTGTACAAATTTAATGTTGTACATAAATAATTAATTAAGACTTGCAAGTTTGCCTAAGTCAGGGGTGCTCAACCCTGGTCCTGGAGATCGACTTTCCTGCAGAGTTCAGCTCCAACCCTGACCAAATACACCTGAACCAGCTAATTAGGATCTCAAGGAGCGCTTGCTAATTACAGACAGGTGTGTTTGATTAGGGTTGGAACTAAACTCTGCAGGAAAGTCGATCTCCAGGAACAGGGTTGGGCACCCCTGGCCTAAGTCATCTAGTGGGCCCTGACCCCCTAATTCAGAACCACTGATTTAGATATCATCATTTAAAGAAAAGAAATTTAATATAAAGCAACATCAACCATAATCATATAAGGATAATGAGAATTCACATACCTGTATGGGCTGTTTATGAGATCAGGGCCCCAAGTGAGATCTTCGGGGCAGTTTAGGACATTGTGGCAAGCATCGAACAACAATTCTGCTAAGCTTGCCAGGGACTCCTGTACTAGGAACCTGAGCGAGTCCTGCTGCATGCTGCGTATCAGCGTTATCAGGCGACACAGTTTAGACATGCTGTAAACATGCCAGTTGGACACAGAGAGATTGTACCAGTCACGACTTTCCTGCAGACTAGACGAAATCCCAGTACATAAAGTGTTCAGCCATGACTCTTGTAGAAACAACTGAACCTGAAGGAAGACAGAAAGCGTATGATGACACAGCGGCACATTTGTATGTGTGTGTGTTTTGTGTGCAGGTGACTGTATACCTGTGCATGTTTCTGAGACTGTTCTGACTCAAACTCCTCCAAGCTAAGTGACTTTGAGAAGCTGTAATAGAACAGGCTCATTTTTGTCACTCTGTTGCACTCTTCTCTCACTATGGACAGCACAGTGATCACCTCAGGCTTAGTGAACAGAGTATTAAAGACAAAAGCTGCACGGTTCTTCTCAAAAGGATAGTCTGGGACTGACACGAGGCCTAGGAGGAAAGGAGACAGCAAGTTGTGGGTGGCCTTGTAAAATAAATCAACAACATTAAATCCTAGACAGCCTGAAAGTCTCCTTTCTTTTGATGTCCATCTCTCTACCTTTCTCAGGAATTTTCTCAGGTTCCATTTGAGGAAGTGTGATGTGGGAGAACTCTTCTGGGCTTTCCTTTACCACCTTATCAAAGCACATCCGGTTCATAGTGCGAACATACTCCAAATGAAGCTCTTCCTCCAGCTCCTTCACACACTCCTGTAGACTGTATAGACACATGTGTTTATTGAAAAAAACAAACTAATGCTAGCTGTGATAATTCTGTGCAGCAGACATCAGTTACTGTTTACATAATTGAATGCTGTGTGCTCTGGAATGGCACATCTGATGTTGATGTAAGGTGTTTAATGCTTTATTTACCGTGTTGAAAAATCTAGCATATGCTAGTTAGGTATGTTTTGAAGCATGGCTGCTGGTTTGACCTGGTTTAAGATGGACCTTAGCTGGTTCATGAGCTAGTTTAAGTTGGTTCTTAGCTGGTCATGTGCTGGTCCTAAGCTGGTCCTAAGCAACTAGCTCCTGCTCTGGCCCAGCTTAGGACCAGCACATGACCAGCTAAGAACCAACTTAAACCAGCTCACGACCAGTTAAGGACCAGCTTAAACCAGCTCAAACCAGCAGGCATGCTTCAAAACATACCTAACCAGCATATGTTGGATTTTTCAACAGGGTAATTTCTGATGGGTACAATGGAATTCATATATATATATATATATATATACATTTTTTTTTTACAATACCGTACACCAATGCCTGAAATTAACTTCTTTTTAAGAGGCAATATATTGTGTGCAGATGCACAAAAATCTTGTTTTATATAAAACCCCTGGATATTTAGGAAAAAAATCTAACAAAATACACTGCCTTTCAATAGTTTGGGGTCAGTAAGAGTCTTTAAAACAGTCTCTTGTGTTTACCAAGGCTGTGTTCATTTAATCAAAAGTACAGTACATTTTGAAATATGTGACCCTGGACCACAAAACCAGCCTTAAGTAGCACGGTATATTTGTATACATTGTATGGGTCAAAATTATAGATTTTTCTTTTATGCCAAAACTCATTAGGAAATTGACACATATAATTTATTCCTGTGATGGCAAATCTGAATTTTCAGCAGTCATGAACAGTCTTCGGTGTCACATGATGAATAGAAAGCATTTATTTGAAATAGAAATATTTATTAACTTTATAAATGTTTTACTGTCATTGTTGAAAAGAAAATCTTACTGACCCCAATTTGAAAGGTAATGTGTAAAACATATCATTGCTGGGTGTTTTGGCCCTCATATTTTTAACCATCAGTTTTTAACCTTCTTTATACTAACGATTGCATATATTTGACTGTAAAATTATATAAAATTGTAAATTATTATTTTAATTCTTCTCACCGTTTAAAACGGAGACCTGGTGTGGAGACTGCATAATTTCTGATGCGTTCTAAACTGGTGGGGTCAAGGGTAGGGGTGCCACTCCAGACTGGCATACAGTCAATGGAAAGGTGGTACAAGATTATGGCCTCAGTGTACTGTCTCAAGTTCTGGGCAAACTGGACTCTCTGGGCAAAGACACGTGGGTCCTCTGCACAAAACAGCAGCCTGATCCTGGGAACCCAGTATTGCCCTTCTTGCAGTGACAAAGCCCCTTGGGAAAGAAGGAAACATAATGAAATGGTTTATAAAAGTTACACTCCATGAAATCAAAACTGAAGTTTTGTGATTTGCAGTTGATGTTTGTTAGGTTTGATACTATTTATATGATTATGTTAATAAAATATGATTTTGTCGGCATTTCAAATCTATTATTTACTTACTTTCTCCTCTGCGATGAGCCTAATATGTCACAACTTTCTATTTCAAAAGGAAATTTCTCAAAATTTCGAGGAAAGTGCTTTTCAAACTGTTTTATGAAGTTTAAAATGGCTTTTGAACATGCCTTCTTTCTGTCCTCCATTCAAAATAGGTTTTCCATCAGAGTCTCGAACCCATCCATTACAGTCCGCTTTATGCACCAAGTACTCTTTCTTCTCCTGGCTGTATTGTAGCACCCCAACCAGCTGCCAAGAATACTCCAAAGCTGGATTCTCTGGATCCACTACATGACAAACACATGAAGAACAGACATTTAATTTCTCCCACATGTGCTCACATGGTTCCCACTGGATGGGCTATAAGATGAATTTATTTTCAGAAGGAACTACAAGAGAAATGATGGGATCCATTCGACTACAATATGTCAGGTATTTCCAGAAGGTTTCAACAGGGCTGTACCAGGTGGGATGCTGTTTTTTGTCGGCAACAGGGCTTTGGCAGGAACGGGTTTGCGGTTGACGGAGCCTTGCTCGTAACCTAAAGCCAGCCATTCTTCTGGAGTACGACAGTCAAAGTCCTCATTATCGAATATCTGGTGTTACACAAAGCAAGTTAATAGACACAAAATGAGCCACTTGTACACACATACTTGTTCTTGTATGCAGTTAATAAAACAGGAAAGGTGCAGGATTTTAAATTGAAGCATCTACATGGACATCAAATTGAGGGGAAAAGCCACGAGCAAACTGGGACATTAAAATATGAATATTTCATGAAATCAGTACAAGCAACATGTATGACCTCCAGAGACAGGTAGTTTGAAACTGCGGTTTTGAGCATCAGCTGGTTGGAGTCAATGCCTCGCTCGGCCAGAAGATTACTGATATCCAACTTCTGATACTCCCTCCTGCGTCTGGGAATTAAAACATACACATATCCATGCATACTACATTTACAATCTAGAAAAATGTTTACCTTATTTGCAAATGACTATTTTCTTTAACCTAACATAATTTTATTCATGTTTTTTTAAGATGATATAGCATGTCAAGCATCCTGTCCATGCTGGCATCTAATTTGCTTAGCAAAACAGACCTGAGGCTCATTTTTGGGTTGTAACCCACCAGTTGAGAAGCACTGGTTTAAGATGTTTATCTGAACTGCTCACCTCTCAGTCTCAATCTTACGGGGTGCATGTCCTGGGGGGCAAACATAAGGCATCTGAACTTTTGGACAATAACTTCCAGAGTGGAAGTCAGTCTCTTGCTGGAGTTCATGCTTTTGCTCCTCCACAGCATTGGGTGGAACAGGAAGCATTCTCAACACAGATTCTAGTAAAAAAACAAAGAAAAAAATAATTAGTATAATTAGTTTTAGCTTTTGTGTTTTGACTTGATTGTTGATTGATTTCTTACTTTTGCAAGAGTTGGACTCGTATCCTGCCCGACTCAGTAAACTTGTGCTCACTGGGTCTTCCATATATGACTTAAAACAGAAGCAATCATTTTGGTGATCATATTATACAAAACAAGGTGAGTATACTATTAATTAATTAATATTAATTTGTTGTAACATTTGTGATAATGTGTATCATAAAACACTGAATACAAAAAAAAAAGAAAACAGACAACACAGAATTTGTAGAAAAAATGGAATTTAGGAAAAAATAAAACAAATTTTATAGGGCCCTAACATTGTAAAATTTTAATATAATATTTTATATTATTTTAAGGAATTCACCTGATTAGACATTGTTCGATCAAATTGATTATACACTTAATAATACAAATTAAATTAAACAGAATTAAATTCAAAACAGAATCCAGAAAAATACAAAGAAAACACAGAATTTTGAAAAAAAACATCAACAAACTAATACAATGAAATATGGGGAAAAAATTAAATGTATTTTATAGGGCCCTTAATGAGGAAATAAAAATAATAGAAAGAATCAGTAAAAGAAGAAAAAGAGTGGTCTACAGGCCTGTGCCTGGTTTACTCACGAGATCTGAGAATATGCAGGGCAAAGGGGGAAATTTGTCTCTGTGACGTCCTCTAGGATGAGTCATCTTAGATACAGATGGATGGTTTTCTGACTTTTTTGTCCATAAAAAATAGAATTTACTATTACATGCTGAACTTCATGTGAAACACTTTATTTGACATACATACATACATTAATTAATTCATTCAATATTTTGTTTTCTAACGTTTAATGAAATCTGTGATGTTAAATGTGTATAATAAAACACAGAATACAAAAAAGAAAAGAAATAAAAAAAGAAAAGAAAACAAACAATAGAATTCGAAAAAATAAATAAAATAAAATGGAATTTAGCAAAAAATAAAACTAATTTCATTGGGCCTTATTTTTGTAATTGGAATTCAATTGATTAGACATGATTTTGCTGGTAATTAAATTTAAGAAAACAAACAACAGAATTTGAAAAAAAAAAAGGAATTTAGCAAAAAATAGAACTAATTTCACTGGGCCTTATTTTTGTAAAAAAATTAATATAATATTTTATATAATTATTTATAGGAATTCAATTGATTAGACATGATTTTGCTGATAATTAAATTTAAGAAAACAAATGACAGAATTTGAAAAAAAAATGGAATTTAGCAAAAAATAGAACAAATTTCACTGGGCCTTATTTTTCTTTAAGTAATATAATATTTTATGTAACTATTTATAGGAATTCAATTGATTAGACATGATTTTGCTGATAATTAAATTTAAGAAAACAAATGACAGAATTTGAAAAAAAAATGGAATTTAGCAAAAAATAGAACAAATTTCACTGGGCCTTATTTTTCTTTAAGTAATATAATATTTTATGTAACTATTTATAGGAATTCAATTGATTAGACATGATTTAGCTGCTTTTCAGATGGCCCTATTTTTGTAAAATTTTATCATAATATTTTATAATTATTTATAGGAATACAATTGATTGGATAAGCTTTATTGAATAAAACAATTCAAACTGAATCCAGCAAAATACACAGAAAACAACAATTAAAAAAAATGTTAATAAATAAATTTAAAAAACACAATGGAACTTGGGGAAAGGGGAAAAGTGAAAAGTGGTTTACCTGTTGACGATTTGTCCCACATCTACTAATGAGAGATGAGGTGGCACTCAACGGGGGAAGTTTGTCTCTTTGACCGTCGTTTGGCATGGCTGGACGGTGGGGACGAAACATCCCTAAATTAGAAGGGATATTTTTTTCCATAATCGCTTATCCATAAACTGACAGAAAAGAAACAAAAGTTACACAAAAGCAAACGTATTGCTTGATCTACGCAAGAATGGATTATTCCACACGCTCTTTTCGGAAACTCCTTATAACCAAGCAGTCTTACAAAGTACATACAGTAGTCTATGATATATGATAGTATATGATACTATTATCCTATATATTATGTCACATTACGGTCGAGTTTGGTTTCAAAAACCGTTAAAAGCACAATTTACCTCTTTTCAAATCTCAGCAGGCAGTATTAACTGTTACCTCACTGACAAAAACGTAAACACGTACCTCACTAGCAAACACAAAAGAGGTGTTGAAGATTTTTTTTTAAGATCTCGAAGTCTTCGGTAAAACAAATGCGTATCGTGAGTATTTCCTGTTAATTTTCCTCTGAAGTGTTTTAACTGTCATTTAGAGACGCTGCCACGGTTGCCAGGCCAACGTCCTGCAAGCGGGGCTTGTTGTAGATTCCGGTGCAAGAGACTAGAATGAGTGCATTACAATCAGTTACTGTGGAGAGGAAAACAAACATTACTGCGTGCATAGTCTGCACTGAAAATAAAAAATATATGCATCTGAGATTATATTTATTTACAAGTTAAGCTTTAGTATAAGGTCTAACGTCTGTGAAAAATAAATAAATAAATAAATAAATAAGGAGGTACGTTACAGGTCAAAAGTTTTTGTACTGTAAGATTTTTAATGGTTTTTTTTTAAGTCTCTTCTGCTCACCAGTCCTGCATTTATTTGATCCAAAGTACAGCAAAAGCAGTAACATCTTTAAATGTTTTTACTATTTAAAATAACTGTTTTCTATTTGAATATATTTTTATGTAATTTATTTCTGTGATTTCAAAGCTGAATTTTTAGCATCATTGCTCCAGTTATATGATCCTTCAGAAATCATTCTAATGATTCTAAAAATATTTAGTATTATGTTGAAAACAGCGGAGTAGAATTTTTCAGGTTTCTTTGATAAATAGAAAGTTCATAAGAACAGTATTTATCTGAAATACAAATCTTTTGTAACATTATAAATGTTATCATCACTTTTGATGAAATCATATTAGATTTCATATTAGAAATCATATTAGAATGATTTCTGAAGGATCATGTGACATTGAAGACTGGAGCAATAATGCTGCAAATTTAACTTTAATCCCAGGAATAAATTACATTTGAAAATATATTTAAATAGAAAGCAGTTGTTTTAAATAGTAAAAAATATTTCACAATATTACTGCTTTTGCTGTATTTTGGATCAAATAAATGCAAGCTTGGTGAGCAGAAAAGACGTCTTTCAAAAAAAAAAAAAAAACATTAAAAATCTTACTGTTCCAAAACTTATGACTGACCATGGCTTGGGGCAAATAAACATTATTCCATCTACTGTAGTTATAGGTTTAACAGGAAAAAAAAATTTAGGAGTAAAAACATATGATTTCAGGTAAAAATGCCCCTGAAAATCAGCTTTATGGAGCAAAAGTGAGTTTTAATAAATTTTAGTTTAATTTTAATTTCTGACATTGCTCATAAGTAGTCCTCCATACTTCCTCATAAGACATAATGCAGTATATGGAAATACATACTATATTGTATAAGTGAATTCCATTTCAAGGCAATATAGTTTTGTACTTCCATAGTTAATGGCAGTAATTATGACCTAATACACTGGAATGGGCGTCCCTGAGTGATTTCAACCCATCCGTTCTCTTTTCATCTCATCCTGTGTAATTGTACTCTTCTGGTCCTGAATGACCCACAGGGATCCTAACACTCCTGGGTCAAGAGATCACAGATTCCTGCCCCATTTCCCAGTGGAGATCATAAGCAACACACTCCTTCGCCCCCGCTGGCCTTGCATATCATCCTGAGTGTGTTCACTGTAGCGTGCATGAAATACTTCATGTGCCTGAAATCATGTGTCATTCCTAGAAGGTGTCTTGCAAACCCAAAGACAGGGTTAGGCAAGGTCAGAGATCAAGTGCATGTGTGAAATTCAAAATGAGGAGCCAGAGATGCCTTCTGACTTCACATGGGATATAACTGCCATCATTGTAAAAGGACTGAAAAGAACATGACAGACTGACAGATCATTAAGGAGATTCATCAGATCATTAAGTCAACAGGTCAAAAAGTTAATGGCGGTAGAGGAAAGACTTGCCAGTTAACGACACAAGAGTGATACTTTGCCAAAAGCTACCAATCTACCAATGTTCACTCAGGTTGTATATAAAAAAACTGTATATATTTATATACATAAAATTTATTTTTATTTAAAATATATAAACATATTAAGATTTTTTGGAAAATATTTATTCTTTTATTATTATTTTATTTTCATTTTTTATTTTGCTTTTATTATTTAGTTTATTTTGTTTATACTATGCAACTCTCACAAAACTGTGTGTCCTCCCCTCCAGCTTCTTACAATTGTATAGTTACATTATGAGACGTTGACCTTCATTGTATCCCAAAGGCAGATGCAGCAGACACATCTTGTTGATAGATCCAAACACCTGCCAGCAATTAATGACTAATAGCTTTGGCCTACAGCATTACAGGGCTGTTTGAACAAGACAGATGAGATCTCAGATGAGATCTCTAGTGCGTTTAGTCCTCAAAACAGAAAAGTTCTCATTTTGTGATCCAAAATTAGGGCAGATTGGTCCCCCGAGTGATTGAGGTCATTGTTGAGCTTCAGACGAAAGACGTTTCTGATAAAATGATGCTCAGCTGGGACTTGCAAATGTCAACATAGCATAAACTACGTCAGTATCAAGAAGAAAATCAGACTTTAAAGTAGGGCCGGGAAATAACTCAAACCTTTTATGCTTTACTTTCAGTTCACAACTACTAGGATTGTTAGCCATGCTTAATAACACAGAATTGTGCTATATTTAAGGAGGAAAAATGTGTTCTGAATCAAATCCATATGAGAGTTTATCACATGCAGTTTATTAGTGTGTAACATGCAAAAAGTCAAGAATGCCATTTATTGTTTTAATCGGTTTTGTATGCATTTTGTAAAAATGTATGCTTTAGTAAATTTAGACTTTTTATCTCATAATAATGCAATAAAAATATTTCTGATTCTAACTTTTAATTTCATAATTTCTACTTTTGCCATCATTTTAACTTTTTATCTTATAAATTTCCATTTTGGTTAAACATTGTGTCTAATAAAGTTTATTCTTATGACTTATGATATCTATTTTATAATAGACATTTTAAAGGTGTTTTCAAAATTATGTTTTTTATGTCATAATTTGGACTTTTTGTAATAATTTTAACCTTGTATTTCATAATTATGACTTGTATCTCATAATTTAGACTTTATTTCTAAAATTTTCAGAAATTTTGAAAACTTTCCTAGAGTTTTTGGGAAACTTTTGGAAAGTTTATGGAAATTTTGACTTTTTGAACTTTTTATTTCATAATTATGACATGTATCTCATAATTTCGACTTTTCATCTCATAATCATAACTAAATCTGCCAAAAGGCAGCCAATTTCTGAAATTTTGACTATAGGGTTGGAAAAAAGCTGTTTTGTTTGGGTTTTTTTTTTTAAATGTTGGAAACTTTCCAGGACTTTTTGGAAACTTTTGGAAAGTTTCCAGAAATTTTGGAAATCTTTGTTATAATTTCAACTTTTCATTGCATAATTTTGACTTTTTATCTCATAATTATGACTAGGGTTTTAAAAAGGCAGAACATTTCTGATTTTTTCTGAAATTATGGAAACTTTCCAAAAAAAATTTTATGGAAATTTGGACTTTTTGTAATAATTTAAACTTTTTATTTCATAATTATGGCATTTGTCTCAAAATTTCAACTTTTTGTCTCATAATTATGACTAGGCTTGAAAAAAAGAGGATTTTTTTTTTTGAATTTTGGAAACTTTTGGAAGGTTTACAGAAATTTTGACTTTTTGTAATAATTTCAACATTTTATTTCATAATTATGGCTTGTATTTCATAATTTCGACTTTTTATCTCATAATCATAACTAGGGCTGCCAAAAGGAAGACAATTTCTGAAATTTTCTGAAATTCTGGAAACTTTCTAGGATTTTTTGGAAACTTTTGGAAAGTTTACAGACATTTTGACTTTTTGTAATAATTTAAAATTTTTATTTCATAATTATGGCATGTATCTCATAATTTCAACTTTTTATCTCATAATTATGACTAGGATTGGAAAAAAGCGGATTTTTAAAAAAATAATAATAATTTGGAAACTTTCCAGGATTTTTTGAAAACTTTTGAAAAATTTACAGAAATTTTGACTTTTTGTAATAACTTTTTATTTCCTATTTATGACTTGTATCTCATAATTTTGACTTTTTATCTAATAATTGGACACAAAAAACAGTCTTTCTCTTCCAGTCATTCTCTCCTTTTACACCCCTCATCTGCCCTTCTTGCCTTTATTCCACAGGCGGTTGTGGGTGTCACGCCTGCTTGAGTGTGACTCCTATTTTGCAGTAATGAAAGCAGCATGTGCTTCTAACTTTAGCTGCTCATGATACCCAGATGTTGGTTTTGGAGAGCAGCAGAGGTGGGCCCCCAGCTTCCCAGTGTCACATCGCTAAAGAGCCATGAAAGAATATGAAGCTTCTATAAGTCCACATCTTTGCATCTGATCTGTGTTTTTAGACCACTGAACTCTGTTTTATCTCAGTTAGCGAACACATCAAAGATTGCAAGAAGCGTTTGAGCTGGTATTTGTTCCATGGTAGAATACGTGGAAGAGCTGATGTAATGTAAAACCCATACACGTCTACCATAACAACGCAAAACCTTGCTTTGGAAGCTAATGTTCCATTTTACCATTAGCTAATTGGTTAAACATGCTGTCTAATATGGGTTTAAAAAGTAAGTTGAACAGCCCTGCAGCAGTGCATCAGTGTCATCTGTTCTATTTAATGGGTGAAATGTATACACCATCAGGTCAGTGAGTGTCACAGTGTAGTACTTCAAGCCTGTGTGTTTTACGAGAGAATAAAAAAGAAGTGCGGCCTGAAATGATGGCGCTTTTTGCCAGACCAGACAGGCTTAGTGGCTTTAATGGTGACCCGCGTGACCTTTGAATGGTCATTAGAGGTCAGGTGAGATCACGGGGGAATACCTGGCCTGCATGTGGTCATAAAAAAATGAAAGGTTTTAATTGTTTGTGATGAGATTAGGCAGGTTTTTGGTTACTAATAGACACCTGGTCAAAGTTACTGTTAGAAACCCCTAACCAAAGTACTGAAATTATGAAACAAAAATGTATTTAAAAAAACAAAAAAGAAAGAAAGGAAAACTAGACACATAATGAAGAAGCGAACCAAAACCAGAATATCATAGAGATTTGGAAGAGGCCAGTTTTGACCTATGCTGGCCTAATACATTAAAATGAAAATTAAAATAAAATATTTAATAAAAATATATTTACAAAACCTTCAAATGCAATGCTAAAAAATTCTAATTCAATCGTTTCATGAAACTACAATATAGCAAAATGATAATATTAAATAATATATAACTTAACATACTATAATTTAAACCAC
This sequence comes from Labeo catla, assembly GCA_012976165.1. Taxonomy (NCBI): domain Eukaryota; kingdom Metazoa; phylum Chordata; class Actinopteri; order Cypriniformes; family Cyprinidae; genus Labeo; species Labeo catla. The sequence goes on from VONZ01000001.1 coordinate 5,345,733, forward strand.
ATATATGATAAAATTACAATATTATATAGTTTAAATTAAATATAAAATAACTCGCTGTTTCTTTGACAAATAATACTAATAAAAATGTATACATTATATATATATATATATATATATATAATATTAAAAAATATAACATTTAAAATTAAATTTCAATAAATCACATAAAAATATAAAATAACTTGGCGATTCTTTGACAGATTGTAATAAAATATTTATTATAATATGTATTTTCTAAATATATATTACATAAAATATATAATTTATTTAATATATATCATTATATATTATATATTAAATAAAAATATATTTACAAAAACTACAAATATGATACTAATAATTCTAACACAATCATTTAATAAAATTACAATATTAAATTATATTAAAATATATATAATATAATTTAAACCACACACACATATATAAAATCTGAAATACTTATGTATCATAATAAAAATTATAGTTATAATATTAAATAATAGTAAAATTATAATATTAAGCAATATATAACTTAATATAATGAAACCAAATATTTCTTTGTTTCTTTATTTACTTAATATGTATGATAAAATTATAACATTTTATAGTTTAAATGAAAAATGTAAAATATTCTTTCCCATATAATAATAATTAAAAATGTATAGAACATTCACAACACACAATTATACAAAAATTATAACATTAAAAAATATAACATTTAAAAATTAAGATGTAATAACTCAAATATATAATAACTCTCTGATTCTTTGACAGACTATAATAAAAAACAATTACAATATAAAACATTACATAATTTACAAGATAAAATGTTAAAAATCAAATAAAAATATAAAATAACTTTCCAGATTTTATTATGATAAAAACAAAATTATATAGTTTAAATGAAATCAAATAAAAAATACAATAACTTGCTTATTCTCTGACATATAATAATAATAATAATAATAAAACTAATAAAATGATAAAATATTCATGATAGAATGTATTGTAATAGACATTTCTAAATATATATATATAATAATAAAAAATAGAATATGTAAAAGTTTAAATGTAATAAATCACATAAAAATACAAAATAACTGATTCTTTGACGGATTATAATAAAAATATAAAATTACAATATAAAATATTACACAATTTAACAAGTGAAAATTTAATAAAAATAACTGGTATAAAATATAAAGGGTTAACTTTATTTATTAATGTCACTCCAGTCCACCATGCCTCTTTTCTTTTTAAAGCACCCCTTGGGGTGCTGGGAAATATATACTCTACTGTTGCACGTTTTCCCTACAGCTCACGTTATTTACAGTCCAGACCTTTTGTAGACGTTAATATCTTGCAGAGACAATTCACAAAACTAGTAGCTTGCTGCAGTAGCATACAGAGTTTACCCTCAAAGATAAGATTTGGAAATTGCCAAATCCCTCGGTAAGCACTTGTCTTATTTACTTACCGAACCCCTATGAAGGATGTGGGGTGTGCGCTTGTGCGTGTTTATACAGACCTCCATATGTGTGGGAAGCTTTACTCCGCTCAAATAAAATGTGGTTTCAGCTGCGTCAGTGCAGCAGGGCACTACCAATCAGGCTCAAACCTCTTCAATCAAAACCACCCCTCTTAAAATTCCTCTCATTCCTGCTTCTTAAGACCTAATAATGTTAAAATTAAATGGATTTGGAACGCTGGCACATGTGCGAGTGTTTATGCGCAACGAATCCCGTCATAGACAAACATACCGTTGCGTGAGCACCATTTCACATGTATAAACAGTGACATGAGCTACTGCATGCAACGGTTACCTATACACAAGAGACCCACACAGAAAAACATTAGTGACCCTGGAGACATGCACGCATGCATGTAGTCACACAATTGCTTTGGCAAGCTTTCTACATGTTCCACAGGGGCTGCGGACTGTCATAGCCGTTCATCTGGCCTCTATCAGCGGCCGACCTGACAACTTAATCTCAGTCATTCATTCTCACAGATCAAAGCAGCACGCTGCAATTTAAACCTATTACCCACATATAAAGACATTCGCATGTTGTGACCCCCTCTTTCATACACATACACAAACGCACACAAACACACAAATGTTTGCAAACAGACAGGCAAAGACCATCACAAGCCCACAACCACAGCGAAATGCATTTACACAAACACACATGTATTTAAAGAGTTTCATTTCTTCAGTTTTACTTCATACACATTTAGGCAACAATAGCTACACTTTTTTTTACTTAAAAAAAAAATGTCATCACTATGATTTTGTGCCTCATAATTTTGACTTTTTATGTTATAACTATACATTTTTATCCCAAAATGTAGACTTTTTGTCATAATTATGACATTTTATGTCATATTTCTGACTATGTCAGAATTATGACTTTTTATGTTATAATTATTTTTGTCATAATTTTGGCTTTTTATCTTTTTTTTTTGCAATAATTTTGACTTTTAATGTCATAATTTTGACTTAACTCTTAACTGTTAGTCATAATTTCAACTTTTTCAGAATTGCTTGTCATAATTTTGACTTTTGTTATAATTTTTTTTTGGTCTCATTGTTTTTAAGTCATAAATATGACTTTTTAACTCGTTTTTATGTCATAATTAAGACTTTTTATCTCATAATTGTTTGTCATAATTTATAATTTTTATCTCAGAAGTGTTTTTGTCATAATTTCGACTTTTGTTATCATTATGACGTTTTAGTCTCATAATTGTTTTTCTGATCATTTCAACTTTTGTCATGATTATATTTATCTCATAAATGTTTGTCATAATTTCAACTTTTTATCTCAATGTTTTTGTCATAATTTCGCATTTTGATATAATTATGACTTTTTTGTCTTATAATTGTTTTTATGTGATAATTTTGAGTTTTTATTTCATAGATATGACTTAATATCTCATAATTGCTTGTCATAATTTAAACTTTTTATCTCAGAATTATTTGTGATAATTTTGACTTTTTATGTCATAGTTATGACTTATCTCAAAATGGTTTGTCATGATTTCAACTTTTTGTCTCAGAATAGGTTTTGCCATCATTTTGACTTGTTATAAATATGTTTTAGTCTCATAATTGTTTTTGTCATAATTTCAGCTTTTTATCTAAAAATTGTTTGTGATAATTTTGTTTTTGTTACAATTCTGACGTTTTTTGTCTCATAATTGTTTTTGTGATAATTTTGACTTTTTCCATAATTTTAGTTGTCATAATTTCAACTTTTTATCAGAATTGTTGTTGTCATAATTTTGACTTTTGTTATAATTATGACTTTTTAGTCTTATAATTTTTGTGATTTTTAAAATCTTTTTGTGATAATTTTGAATTTTTGTTAAAACTATAACTCATAATTTCAACTTTTTATGTCATAATCATTTGTTATCATTTCAACTTTTTATGTCATGTTTTTAATGTAACAATTTTAGCTTTTTATTTCATAGTTCCGAATGTTTGTCTCTTAATTTCAATTTTAAAACCAACAAAATTAAACAGAAGAATGTGAAATAAAAAAGATCAAACAACAAAACATTGGCTTAGCAATGTCAAAGTCATGCGTTCAATTTGCCACAATTAAATAGGCTATGAGGGCTACAAAAGCAACCAATACGACACAAAGCAAATTCCGTCTATTAAAGTTTCTCATTCAACCTCAGTGAACACAAATGTGGCATACACAAAGATGTTCTGATGTGCCTAATTTCAAACATCCCTCATTACGAAATGCATGTTTTCCATTACACAGTACCAGTGCTGGATAAACAACCATCTAAACTGCTTGAACATACTTTGATGCCAAAACCTCTTGAATAGAATGGTCGGATGATTGAAATTGCTGTAATGAATATGAATTGTTTGTTAACATCTGTCATTTATGGCAGGGTTGATATGGTTACATTAACATACCCTGGGAAACAACAATCAATGATTCACCTTTGACTTTTAAAATGATGTTTGCATTACAGACATTAAGCTTAACTTAGTCTGTCCTGTAAGAGGGATGTTTATAATAGTGGAGATTTTCCACTGGCTTTTATTATTGTATTGCTTTTTTGGGGTTATACAGAACGTAATGGCCAACTGATTAGCAACAAACAACCAATCATAAACTAAGCAGCGCTTTCCACATTAAAGTCTGTGTAAAGCAATATTAAATTTGTGTTCTGAGTTCGTCACACCACAGAAAAATGTGTTAGTAACGACCCAGCCAAATTTGAGTGATAAAAAACGGCAAGTAAATAAAATGAGTTAAAAAAATAAGCAGTGTTCTCTGCTCTCAAATGTTGGGCGCGTGTCCACCGTCGACGCTGAAACCACGCCCACTCGCGGGAAACTTGCCGCTTCTCTCAACTGTCAAATACCGCTACAATCTGAATAGATGACCGAGCTGTTTTGAAAATCATCGCAACCAGGTAATATTCATTTACATGATGAAGGTATAGCTAGCTAGCAAACTGTAGGCTGTATTAACTAAGGTTAATGGCATTAACTCGCGATTTTGCGGGCTAACCACTGGTGTTTCTTTGAAGTAAGTTAATCTTGAGTGAAACTTCTGGTTTATTAGCCGTTATAGGGAAATTATGAGAAGAATAACAACGTGCAGTGAACGGTAAAACTGTTTTACAAACCAGTGTGTTCATAATTAAGATAAAACATTAAAATAATATGGTAAGACACACCAATTTGCAATATTAAGCTGCACAACCAGCTGTTTTTTGTACAGCTAAAAATAGTTGGACGTGGATGAGCCCCAAAGCCAGACCCATAACATTTACAAAATGTCCATGCACCCTGTTACGGAAAGAAAAGGTGGATAATGTGTTTAGAAACAACTCTCTGAATTGCCTTTACATAAACTTTAAATATGAAACAGTGACCAAAAACAGTTATGGTCTGACATAAGCTAGAAAAGATTTTATTTAAAAATGTTTGAACTAAAATGTTAGACTGAACAGTGTAAAACATGGAAAAACGTAACACAAGATTTAGGATGAAACAGGGATGACCATTCAAAGCCTACAAAGTGAACAAAATCTGGCCAACATTCCCAATCCTTCCCACATATAGGCAAGCTGATGGAAATGAATACTGCAAAGAGCTGCTTGCCATTTAAATTCCTTCTATGTGGAATAATACTCGAGTCTTGTTTAACAATACAGCAACACACTGTTTTGTGCAAATATTTTAATGAGCGGCTGAAAAGCTTTATTGGGTGCACCCTGGTTGAAACCCAATTATTTTCCCAGCATTTTAAATGAACCACAGTTACCATCAGGTCAATTAACTTTTGCATTTTTAGCTGAAAGAAGCATCCAAGTATTCTGAACTACTAATCAGACTATAGGCGTCACTTACAGAAGCTTAAAATATATATAATATACACATATACCTTAAAGAAACCACTTATAAAGTCTTGCATTTTTTACATTTTTATTTTGTATCTGCAAAAACCTCCAGCTATGTTTCACAAAAGACAGTGTTTCTTTCATAACATCTGATCAGGAATGCCAACTATGTGTCATCTGTTTTATTTCTAGGTGGAAATGGCTGTTTCTAATTCCAGGCAAGACCATCGCTTCCTGTTTTTGGCATGCACTCTGTCAGTGGATATAAGGTGTGTTACACTGATAGCCTAAGGCTCATCCAGTAGACCAGACATCCCGACACGCTTACAAAATGCAGCCTAGACACTAAAGTTGCTGTATTATCCCTAATTTGTAATGCCATGAGCCTGAGAACCCCCACACAGTTAAACTTTTGAATTATGCAATGACATCTGGTTATATTTGACCGTGTATGAAGTCAGCGACAACAGCAAAAGGGATATTAAAATGAGGTTTCTTTGTCAGCACGATATAAATTACGCATCAATATGCTGCTGACAAACACGACAGACAAAAACGTAATGTTTTCAGCTGTAATTTTCAATTTGAAGGCACACACATACAATTACCATAATGTCAAATACTGAATTATGCTTTGATTCTGTCAAGAAAGTTGAAAGCCCCTAAATCAAACCTTCTCAAAGACAGATCTATCCATTTTCTACATCTGGAAGGAATAAATATTTATAGCTCACAGCTAATTCACCATCAATAGGATTAACGTGATCCCCAATAAAGATAGTTATTGCTCATGCAGCCTGCAGGGCAGCAGAAAGGCCCATAGCCGGAATGATGTGAGGTTCAGAGATGAAGGTCTGCTCTCTGAGCTTTTTTATGACCTGGAGGGCAGCCAGCTGCTGTAGTGAGTGTCAGAGAGGAGAATGAAAGCTTGAAGAGATATATGTAGGATATGAGAACGGGGGAGGAAAATTAATAAAGAGCAGATATATAGAAATCAAAGACGGAAAATTAAACTCATGCGAAAGATGAGTGGGTTCAAAAAGTATGAAATAATGAGCAGTGAGTGTATAAGCATAGGCTGACACTATGTCTAAACCACACTAGCTGTCTAGATACACCTACTCATTATGTATTATTAAAAACATAAAATGTAAAACCAATAAAAATTAAATTAAATTAAAAAATTGTTAAATAGTAAAGCCATCTTTGCATCTTTGTTTTTTTGTTAAGATACACAAACTTATTTCGTATTATTAAAAACACAAAATGTAAATTAAATTAAGTTAAATTAAATTAAATTATAAATCCATTTTTTCATATTTGTTTTTTGTTAAGATTCACAAACTTATTTTAAAACAATTAAAAACACAAAATGTAAAAATTCAATTCAGTTCAAATAAACATATTGCCAGTGTTTGGCAATAAAACTAAATTAAATTAAATTAAATTGTTCAGTCATAAATACATCTTTGCTTCTTTGTTTTTTGTTAAGATACACAAACTTATTTTGTAATAAATTTAAAAAAATAATTAAATTAAATTAAACATATTGGCAAGCTGGTAGCTTTACTTATTGCTTTGAATATATCTTTATATCGACATGCTGTCACCCTGCATAACATTTCCTGCACATAACCAACAATTTTTCTTTTTTCTGTAATGACGGAACATAGTGCATATAATTTACATTGTAACAGATTTAGTGTTTATGTGTGTGTATAAGGTGGAATTGTTCTTTCATTCATTCAGTCATTCAAGTACAACAGCTGAAGGTAACTATATAGACCTAGTTAAGTTCAAAAGAACCTAGAAAATGCAAAGGTTCTTGCTGGAAATTTACACATATTGTAAACAGCTTTTACATGACTACAATAAAACTTTGCCTTGTAACCATAAAACCAACGCCTTTTGTATCATGGTATGTGGCTTTGAAATACATTTTTCCCATCAGAACAATACATTCCCTTTATGCTGGCATGACTCTTTATTTATCATCTTATGAATTAACATGCCCATTAACCTCTGATGTAGCCTGTATGTTAAGGAAAACGTAATAAAACTATTGTCTTTATTTGTGAACAACAGTTTTATTGACTTCGCAATAAAGAAATAGAAACACAGCACACACAGAATTTAATTAAGGATTAATGAGTGTTCATATTTGCCTTGAGAGCTTTATATGTAGTTAACAAGCACAAATTGGGCACATAACAGGCAAGTTGACAAAGACGCACAGAAACATTCAGGCATGTGATGACACCACTTTGGGAATTTTGTTGAATGTGCATGGTAAAACTCTTGGTTAAAAGAATTGTTCGCCCAAAAATTAAAAGTGATCCAACATGTAGATGAGTTTGTTTCTTCATTTCAACAGATTTGGAGAAATTTAGCATTACATCACTTGCTCACCAATGGATTCTCTGCAGTGAATGGGTGCCGTCAGAACAGAATCAGGACAGAAATATGTAGATTAAGCACTGTTTACAAGAAAAACAGTTCAAAACAAGTATGAAGGTGGATTATGGAGAAGATTTTATCAGATGTTTGGACTATTCTGACGGATTATATCTAAGTAGGCTGAGGATTATTCTGAACTTCAGTCAAGTTCATTTCCAAATGGTTTGCGTCTCAACTCCAGGCAGGAACTTTGGGAAAGTTCATGTAATAATACTTTTCAAAATACACTGCCTTCTCTTAAAAATGCACAAATGTCAGTAGTATTATGTACAGAATTTATGATTTCAATAACCACCAGGCAGAAGCATTCTTCTAATGTAACATAGTTCTGTATTTCCTCATGTCACAATATACATCTACAGGAGTCTACATATATATTTTTGTGTGTATTTCAATTTTCCTTAAATGAAACATCAAAGGCACCCATAAGACAGAACATCTCCAGTTCAAAACCAAGAGGAAAAGGCATATAGAGTAACATCTCTCACCCCATTAAGGAGAGCAGGTCTTGGTGCTGCTATATATGTAGAGACAGTTTCTGGAATTCTCCATGTGGCTGGATCACATTAACTTTGTTCTCCAGTCCCAGTGAATCTGGCCTAACTCACACATACACCCACCTGCAGAATCATCAAACAAAAGACCCAGGAAATCATTAGTGCATTATTTTGCTGTAAATTTTTTTTTAATTATTTTTATGTTACCATAATACACTATAGTATTATTATACTACATGTTAATGTGATCAAATCATATGTTTTTTTTATCATATTTTCATCTCCTGTTTCACTCCATGGAAAAGAGAAGCGTGGACATTCTGATAAATTTTCTCCATTTGCGTTCCACATTTGAAAGATTAGTAAACGCCTTTAGAATAAACACACACACGCACAAATAAATGAATATGTATATATGTGTGTCGTTTTTTCCCTTTTCTATTATCTTTTTTGTTTCACAGGATGTTTGCTTCAGATACAGGACGTTCAGTGCCATGAATCACAACGATCATGTCTGGTACAGAGAACAAACGGTAATCAAGATCACTTGTTTGAAGTCGGTAGGGAACTGCACTAGTGTTGCATTCCACTGTGAGGCAGTAGAGAGCTCTTTTTTGATCCGTTCAATGATTCAGATTCAGGCCAGTGGATCACAGTTAGTCATCTGTGCTTTTGGGAAGCTGGAACAACGCTGCGGGTTACGTAGAGGAACGGTACACTTCTATTACCGAAGTGACCTGCGCGTTTTATCCCTCTTTTAGCTTTAGTTTGAAAGGACCGTCATGTCTAAACACAGAAAGGATCATAGTTCGCTCTTCATATGAATGCGCAAAAACAACAATGTTGAGGGAATAAAACGCGTGCCGTTTGGACAGGTGCATCCCAGATCACCACCATCATCAGAAAAGTTTTCTCACTGACTCACTGTGAAAATGGATTACCAGCTGCTGGATTTC